>CM070500.1:82813538-83123589 GCA_036346375.1 Guadua angustifolia
ACCCTAGCGCCACATGTGAGAGAGGTAGTGAGGAAAAGAGCTAGATGTGAGAGAGAAGAGAGATGAGAAATTTCGAGTTTGTATATGATGACATTGGTGGGTAATTTTTACGAAGTTGAGTAAAAAAAAGTTTATATGTATTCTGCAGAAGCAAAAAAAAAAAAAAACCCATTTTTCTAGCTTATGGCTTATAGTTGTAAGGTGGCTTAACCTTTTTATAAGGCTCGCTGAAAAGCCCTTATTTGTTTGGATTTTAACTTTAGTTTTTAAACAGAAGAAAAGGCCGAAACAATCTGATATAAGACAGTGTTCCCCGTGCTATAGAAAAAGGAGAAGGGTTAGTCGGCAAAAATCTTCCCAGCCACATTAAACAAAAAGGTTCTTACCGTAGCGAAACAGTACCCACGTGCATGGGCCCAAAGTTTAAAATCTCACTGAAATTTCGTGAGATCTCGGTTTCCGAACGTGAACGATTTTTGAAACATCGACAAGAGTAAAAAAAATTTAAATTGCTACAGTATAGCAGAAATCTCAGCGAGATTTCAATCTCGTCGAGCTCTCATGCTTTTAACCAGTTTAAGTTTTTGACTTTTTTTAACCGGATTTGGTCTAATAACCCTTAATAAAGTCATCTCCTATGAAAATTTGTTGAAAAACCGAATTTTTGAGACTTTTTTAAAAACTGCACAAACACTATTAGATTTTTATAAAATTTTAAATGCTTTATAATGACATGAAAATTTATTGTATCATCCTAAGAAGTGTAGGATCATACATAAAAATGTTTAAAATAATTTAAATTAATTTGTTATCTTTAAAAATCAAAATTAGAATGAACATAATTGGGATAGTAACCTTGTCGAATTTTATAAATTTTCTTAAGTGTCATCATGATCCAAAATATTTATGAGAGCTTAAGAATTTTCTCAGTACCATTAAATAAAATTTTAAAAAAATTCAACTTTTATGTTTTCTCAATCAAATCTACATATGCAATGAACTTCATTTGTTATATTTCAAAAATAAAAATAGAAAGAACATAAATGGTACAAAGGCACTTGTATGAATTTTATAAATTCACTATAGTGTGGTCATGATTCAAAATTTGTATGAGATCTTAAGCATTTCCTTAGAACCCTTCTACAAAATTTGTAAAGATTTTAAACCTTTTTTGATTGCTAAAGCAAATCTATGTATTGATCATGAGGACGTAGCACTATCAGAATTTTTGGAACTTCTTAAAGCTTGATCATCATATGAAAATTTTATAGAAATATTATTGATACATCAGGACTATCCACAATTTTTTAAAAAAAATTCTAACGTGGTTTGTACCATTTTTCATTTAGTTGAAGTTTGCATGTAAGGCTTTTATCAAGACAGTAATACTGTCTGAATTTTTAAAAATTCATGAAGTTTGATTATCTTCTAAAAATTTTATGAAAATATTAGTGATGCATCATAACCATGGGCAAAAAATTTCAAAAGTTTTTAATGTGGTTTGTTTTATTTTTCATTTGGTTCAAACTTGTCGGTCAACATTTTATCGGGACAGTAGCAATGTTTCAATTTTAAAAAAATCCTCAGATTTGATAATTATTTGAAATTTTTATGGGAACTTCACTGATGTGTCAGAAACCTCTACAAAAAAAATCAAAATTTTTTTGATGTCGTTTGAGCTATTTTCTCTCGGTAAAATTTGGCTGAGATCTCGACAAAACTGGCCGAAATTTTAGTTTTAAAATCCGGATTTCAATATTTTTTATATATTTTTATCCAGAATTTATCTGAAATTCTTAAATCTTGATGAGATTTCGCTCTCAGGCTAGTTTCAAGATGCCAGGAGAAAACAAGATTTCAAATAGGGCCACCTGCATCACAAACTTGGGTTTATGGGCCTGTTTGTTTTATCTTTTGATTCTGGATTCTAGCTCCAAAAGCAGAATAAAAAACAAACATACTCACAAACCAGTCCACCCATATATACTAGCATAATGCTCGTGCTAACGCTACGGCGATATTTAGTAGCTGCAAAATAATGATAGCTAATGCAGCAAATAGCACCTCTTAGCGAAATCAATCGCAAACAGACGTATCTTTGTCATGAATACCACAAAGCACGCAAATTCACTTGAAAAGAAAAGGGCCACACTACAATTTCACATAAGCAACCCCTAAAACTCAACGAATAATAACAACTACAGAGCATTTCACAAAGAGTAAATGAGGAAAATTCTCATGGTGGATATGCTCCATCCAGTTTACTGAATGATCGAATTGATGACTCAAGATCGACGGTCTTGCCACCCTCACGGATGGCAAATCTCATCCCCGCTCACAAGCCACGGGCTGGATAAGCTCAACAACCATCTTGATACGGTCACCGAGCATGCACATCTTCGCCTCCTCATCCTTGTCATTCATAATCTTTGTCACATTTCTGTCACATCAAGAGTCCGCATGTAGAAGCTGCCAAGCAGTAACCGAGGAAAAAGGGCGAGTGCCGCCACCCTCCTCCTTCTTAAGCACATATACAACACAGATCAAACTTAGTGTGCGGTGTGATGGAACCGAGCTTTGCTAGCACCATGCCTCTCTCGATATCTTCCTACGCATACCACGAAGCGGCAGTCGACATTATCCTGACCATGGCGTCATCCATGGTCTTCGAACATCTCAACACCGGTTACACCATGTCTTCTATGTTATATGATGATTCCAGATGCTTAAGGACTGCACTAATGACCATTGAAATCTTCGACAGAAGTTATCACAATGATATTACTCCTTACACACAATGTCCGTATATATATGCAATACCTACCAGATTATCACAATGATATTACTCCTACACACAATGTCAGTATATATATGCAACACCTACCAAACCAAGAAAGTATAATCAAGATCGTAGCTCCAAAGACCTATCTTGAAGTTATTTCGAACCTTTGCTCAGATACCACACGCCCTTAAATTGTGTAAGATAGGAATTGGCACTTGGGTAAAGATTCAAGAACAGTAAATAGACCAACTTGCTAATGTATATTTCTTCTTCAAATATAGTCTCAGCATATTAACAGTATGTGCACTTACAATATCATCATTGCATGAACTTACAATATTGAAGTAAATCAACTCAAATCATTTGATAATAAAACATCTTTTCTTTATTAGCAATTAATAAGAGTTCTGAACAAGCAAACATATACCGATGTGATCCTACCCTAGCAAAGAAAGTCTAGTGATAGGGACAAGGTTACTGGCAACCACCACTAGCTTGCACATCTCTCATGATCCTTTCGAGAATCACTCCTAAAGCCATCCTGCAAGCTTCTTATTGGTAATCCACTTGATGAGCTGCCCAAAAGTGCCGATGACCACCGATCGGTCACCACAGGCATTCGGAGATCGGCACATAATCTTTTGAGCCGGCTGGATGGCGCAGCATAGGTAATGCCAAACTTGCCCATCCTCATTAGCACCGACTTATTCTGCAAGAAGACAACCATACAAATTAAGTACATTATTGCACAATCAAGCGGTGCGATACACTACGAGGTTATATCCAATAGCAAGAGAAGATCACATATCGAGGCGCTGCCTTGGGGGTACAGAGGCGAAGCGACTTGCCTATGAGCTCCCTAGTGGGGCGATGCGAGATGGCACGGGGGTCTTCATGGCTAGGGTCGAACACTACCGAAAGCATGTTGAGGACGCAGCAGTTCCGTAGGATCTCCAACATGCCCCATGAAGTTCTACACACAAATGATTCCAAAAACAAAGTGCAAGGCTAATTGCCTAATCTAATTAACAAACTTGTCAAGAAAAAAAGAAACATAAAAGAACTCATGTTCGTGCGTCACCATTGACACCTTTGGCGTAGCTTGTCCCCGCACCACCACCGACCGGAATCATATAAACTCAACCATTAGAATTTGTTCTGTTGAATATCGATAAATAAGTACATGGCCCAAATAAATTTCTTACACGAAATTCACCAAAACTAATCAAATAAAAATGGAAAATGCAATTTCCTCATAACAAGGTTCTCAAGAATAATTGGAGGTTGTAAGAATGAGAGCATGGCACCTTACCACGAACAGGATAAGTGCTGAAGCGTAAGAATGAGGTCCCAAAGTTGACTTGCTTGTAGCCATCATCCCTATCTAAGCCACGAGAGAAAATGTTAATCACTCAAATGGCACTATACCACCACTTGAGGCAAAACTGAAATAAATGTGAGAATTGAAATACCAAACTCTGGGGTAGTACGATGCAATAACCTTGGTCATCCATAGCATTTTGCCTAGAAGATGCAATGAAACTACATCTCAACATAAAAAAATCAGGGGCTACATCCAATAATAAGCTAGCGTCAGTGAGCCACCACGTGCATGTTTTTCGTAAACACAATTGTATGCTGAATATAAAAAAATAAACTACATTAAGTTCATAGTCCGTAATAGTACGAATGCAAGCTGCTGCTCAACTAATCCACAGCCTTTCCATGGTGAACATCCTAAAGAAGGAGAAAAAAAACAAAATGTGAGACTAATAAATGGCACGAAGGCAAGAGAAAAAATAGGGAGGAAATATTTAACTGAATTTTATTGTCTAGAATTGGAGTAATCCAACTATGAAGACCTGGTAAGTCCTTTACTATGTTTTAGAACAATAGTCTATGATGCAACATATATTTGAAGCATATGTGTTTTCCTGAGACAATACATGCCCAAAGAACAATTTTATATTCTCTTGGCAGTATGGCAGTATGTGATGACAATTTGACATGCAGGTCATCGTTCACAAATCTGAATTATTCAACCATTAACCACGTTACATGATTGAAGTATTGAGTTGCATGCACCAGCCAGTTCACCCAAAAGCTTAAGCTGATGAGGAAGGATGGGCCGTGCTTTATATTTCCAACACTCCCCCTCACGTGGAGGCGCCTTAGGCAGCACTCAACACGTGGAAATAGGAGCGGACGCTAAATTGCGTCTACCAGGACTCGAACTCGAGACCTCCTAGCTCTGATACCATATTGAGTTGCATGCACCAGCCAGTTCACCCAAAAGCTTAAGCTGATGAGGAAGGATGGGCCGTGCTTTATATTTCCAACATGAAGCACATGTGTTTCTCTGTCAACTTAATCATGGTTGCATGAGTGTAATAAAAAACTGAGACTGCACAGTTTAGTAGATAACTAATCATGCATCTCATAATGAAACCTTTATCTATCAATAACTAAACATCTACGAAGGAAGAAGAGAATGCCTTTTTTACCTTCATGGTTGTCGTTGGGTCACCATTAGAGAAGGCGGACTTTTCACCATTAGCTTAAAGCAGACTTTGAACTGTAATATGCTCCCATCCAAAATCAGCCTTTCATGGATAACTGAAATAAATTATTTAGTCATTTTAGATTTACTGCTTTATGCTGGATTTTTATCTCTTATCTAGCTAATTAGAGTTTTGGTGTAGGCTTATTTATAAAGGGCCATCTGTTATGAATTTATGGTAGCCACTCAAGTGCTCTGCAATGGACACCTTGAAATACCATCCTTCAAAGAAATACCGTGAGTCCTGTCAAGTGATACCTGCAAAACATTCCCTCAAGACCATCAGCTCCTGAATAATCAAATAATCTAAACCAAGAAATATGGACACTGTCAATTGTGCAATTTTCCTACAAAGTTGAGCCGTGTCACCAATTAAGAGTTACTTATCTATAATCAGAACGGCAACAGCATAACACATACATACAAGACAAAGGTTTTCACACATTTGTAACGAACGAAGAACATCTAAAAAAATAAGCATGCCAGATTATCAGATAGCCAAACATTTCGACAAGAAATTACTTCGAATTAATATCCTAATGAATCAAATAGAATTATGTGAACAAATCGTGTTAGAATTAACTCAAACAGGCTCACACCAACTGAAATTTGAGTTGTGTTTCAGGGATACTAATGGTAAAACTATGCAAATATGCAATGCACTGAAAACCAAAATTTTCACACATGATGATTTCAATAGGATTGAAAACAAAGCTGCAAACTTTCACAAACACATGAGATAATTCCGTTAGCCCATTACACACTCAATACACCATTATACGACACTAAATAAACATAGGAAGACATGCACAGATTGACTCTAACAGAAGTCAAGAGCAAATTCAACTCCACCCAAAAGACCAAAAATGTTGAAGGGAAGAATTTTGGGTCTCTCACATTGTACTTGTCTAGATGATCCATCCAATAAATCACCACTACACCGTGACAAATCGCACCAACAAGCCATCTAAGAACAACACGCATCCAGAAGGTAATGCTTCCACGCATTCACATAACTAAACCAAGAAAGTCACAGCTGCAATCGTCAATGGATTCATCACATGATTGCATCGCTTCTCAGCTCTCAGATATCAACAAATTAGCTCACGGCTATCTACAAAGAATGCCGCTAAAACCCCGACCTCTCCCCAACAGACGGCAACACCATTCCGCCCAATTCTTCACGCATAAGAAGACCCGGACACCCGCACCTAAATAGCGGGGAAAGCGCTTTACCTTGACGGCTCTCCAGTGGTCGAGGCAGTCGCGGTGGACGTATTTGGACGTCCCCTTGCACTTGCACGGCGCGATGAAGTCCCTCCCTGCACACGCACACCGAGACAAGCAGTCAGATCCCGCTGCGAGAAACCGCGGCGGAATTAAGTGCAGGGACGTTGCAGCGGCGGCGGCGGCAGCTCGCGAATCTGAGCCGCGCCGTCGGTCTCCGGACAGATCCGCATCGAACTGGTCCCGGCGCCGCCTCGATGTCAATCTCCGATCGCGGTGGGATCAGCGGTGACGCCGCCGCCGACCCCTAGACGCCACCGCTCCTCCATCGACGCGAACCTCCTCACGCCCCGGACGCCTCTAGAACCTTCTCGACCCACGATGCAGGTCGCAGCTCTCGCGGCCTCCACCGTGGCCCAGCCCTTCACCCCCGGCAAGGCGCCCGAGCCGCCGCCGCGACCGATCGGACCCGCCCACGAAAGCATTGCCTGCTATCATGCAAGAGGCCGCCGCCAGAAGCATTAACATGCCCCGCCTTCGGACGCGTGGTGGTGAAGGAACGGAAGGAGGGGAAGAGGTGGAACGGGAGGAAGTGGCGGGGATGGGAGCGAGGAGGGCGGCGGCGGGTGAGGTGTGCGAGGCTCGCCCAGGAGGAGAGCGCGGCCGCCATGGGGTAGTGGGGATCGAGATCGTTCGCCGCAACGCAGGGGAGGAGAGGAAGCGGCGTGATTGGGGGATTCAGCGAGATCTCAAGTGCGAGGGGGAGGGAAACGATTCTTGGGCGTGATTAGTTACAAGATTAGAGGATAATAGAGGATGAACCAAATGATTTGAGCCATCAGATTTGATGAAGTGGTCTGAGAAAACATCTTAGTGCTTGATTTTGGGAAAAGGGGTTTTTTGGGTGCACATATTAGGGTGGATACAGGAAAAGTAATCTCTGTGGAGGCAAAAGACTGCGTAGATGACTGTGTGGATATAAAAAAGTTTTAACTGGTGAATTATAAAGGTGTTTAGATGTTTAGACTAGAATCTATAATCTACTTCATATATATTTTTTATATTTTAGCTTTAAAAAATTAATTCTCTGTGATCACAATTCAAATTCAGCTGCCCGCACGCTTCTCGATCCACAGAAAAGGAAAGAGATTCACGCGCTCACCACTCCCTTGGCCTTTCTATCCCCGGAAACCGCTAAAACCCTAGCTCGCCACCTTGCATCTCGAGGCCTCCTCATCTCGCCGGAGCCGGAGCGGGGGCAGCGGCGATGGGCACCGGAGGTGACGGGGATAAGGCCCCGGCGCTGCCGCTGGAGGCGCTGCTAGCGCTCGGGCTCGACCAGCGCACGGCCGAGAACGCGCTCGTCAACAACAAGGTCACCGCCAACCTAGCCGCCGTCATAGCCGAGGTAACGCTTGCCATCGCTACGCTTGCAGATTCGATCCCGACGAGTGCTACTTCCTGTGATTGCTATGGCGTTTAGGGTTTAATTTAGGTTTAGCTGGTTCCTAGTGTGGGATCTAGTAATTCTGGTATTAGAATTTTGCCGACGAGATGCCTGATTTCAATGTCTAATTTATCTGAAATATGTACACTTATTTGCTCAATTAGCTCGTTCCTGCCCGATTGTGGCGTGTGGAGAGTAATTCTGATCTAGAGGTGTCCAAATCTGTTATTACTGCACGTCTTGTTGCAGCTTGATGTAGTTCTCGTTGACTTAATTTGACCAATATCTTTTTTAGATCAAGAGTTTTTTTACTAGTATCCTTTCTGTGATCTCCTTGATGCTTGGTGAAAATTTACCCAGGCTCACCTGACACTTCAATATTTACTGTTTTTTAATCTGGAAACTTGTTCGGATGATGTTACACTGTTTGCAATCTTTTATGATGTGATGTTGTCCAGTACTCCAATGGGATTGCTTCTCTCTAAGGTACGACTGATTAAATTTTCAGGATGATATATTGTGTTTTAGGATACAGAAATTTTGACAGAATAACTGCTTGTGTTAATTGTCAATATTGCTTGTAGTTATCCACTTATCCGAGGCTCAAATCTCGATGTTATCTTACTGTTAATTTCTGTTACATTGTGATGCAAGTTGTGTTGGCTTGTAGTGTCCAAGTCACCGCCATTTATCTCTTGAAAGCGTACTGTGTTTTCCCTTTTAACTAAATGGACTTGCCTGATAACAGGCTGGTGTAAGTGGATGTGACAAGTCAGTAGGGAATCTCCTGTACACAGTAAGCACCTACATCAATGACCCTTAAGTAATCAATACATTTGGAATTTTGATGTGTGCCTGACAAGACTGCACTTGCTCATGGATGAAATAGGTTGCTACTAAATACCCAACTAATGCACTTGTCCATCGTCCTGTACTCATAAGCTATATTGTGTCGACAAAGGTATGCCCGCTACATTTTTCATTCTTCAATCCACTTTCATCTTTTAGTTTGCATTATGCTTTCTTCTTGGAAGTGCAAGTGAAGAATTAGCCTTTTCTCACCACACATTGTCTTGATGCTGTGAACCTGAAGTGTTTCTTGCTGTGTCGCTTTTCAGATAAAGAACCCTGCACAGCTAGATGCTGCTCTGTCATTTCTTAATAATATTGGTCTCGATCCTTTAGATATTGGGAAGTTTGAAGAAGCCTGTGGCATAGGTATATTTTCGTGATCAGATATTTCAATATGCTTACGTAGTTCGTAAGTTAGATACATTGTAATGCCATAGTCACTGACAGTGTTCTGAAAATTTTCTAGTATGATGCTTAAGTAATGTGGTTGTTTGTATGCTAAGAAAATATTGTCTTACTGTATATTTTTTATGATTGGATATGAAAGTGGCACCTTTTTTTGGAAGTAGCCTATTCTCAGTCCATGATTTCTATCTACAACCTTTTTAACTGGACCTCATTGTTTTACCTGCAGGTGTGGTTGTTTCTATTGAAGAGATTCAGTCAACTGTCACAGAGGTTCTAAAGGAAAATATGGAGGCTATATTGGAACAGCGATATCATATAAATGGTTTGGTTTCCAATTCACTTCTATATTACTTGATTATGATTATTCTTATTTCATGACCGGAGGGAACTAAACCCTAGTCCTGCTTTTCCTTCATAGTTGGTAACCTATGCGGGCAGGTTAGAAAGAGGCACCCCTGGGGTGATGCTAAGGCAATAAAGGTGCAAAACAATCCTATAAATGAAGCAGTTGTGTTGTTTGGTTGTATTTCCTTTATTTTGAACCTCTTCATATTCTACACCATACAGGAGGAGATTGACAAGAGGCTTGCAGAGATATTAGGCCCAAAGACAGAAGCAGACAATGTTAAACCAGTGAAAAAGAAGAAGGAAAAAACATCAAGAGTTGAGGTTGGTGAGCTGAAACGTACCCTTCAAGTTTGATATAGGATGATTTATTTATTGAATCATTTAGCTATGGTTTCTGCGAAATGCAGGAGAAAAAAGTTGCTGTAGCCACTGCTGCTCCACCATCTGAGGAGGAATTGAATCCATACGCTATATTTCCTCAGCCAGAGGAAAACTTTAAGGTACAATAAACTGTGTGACATTGATTAAATGGCCGATAGTAGTGTTACTTGGACACCCGTGTCCACAAAATTTGCGAATCAGATGCCTCGAATCCGAAGTCGGATTCGACACCGTGTCCGATTCCGAGTAGCATTTCCCGTGTCCAATTTTTTTTTTTTTTTGCCAAATCAGACACCCGAATCCGAGTTGGATTCCGACTCCCGTGTTCGTGTCCAAGTAACACTGGACGATAGTGTTATTATCCACATCTCAATTTTGCACTTTACTGTTCTCGATATCCACAAATTATGGTTATTATTCTTGGAAGTACCTTGATTGGTTCTTTGGTTGGTTGTCAGTTGTAACAACTAACAAATTAACTTAAATGGTCTTGATTTCCTTTAATGAGCTAGGTCCATACAGAAATATTCTTTAGCGATGGGAACATATGGAGGGCACATAACACAAAGGAGATTTTAGAGAAACATCTTAAAGCAACTGGTGGGAAAGTGATGACCCGTTTCCCGCCAGAACCAAATGGATATCTTCATATTGGTCATGCCAAGGTTTTGATAATCTTCTCCATGAAATACACTTCCATATATACCACTTTCATGGAATTTGAAGATTATGCTTACATGCTTCGTCTTATGCAGGCTATGTTTATTGATTTTGGACTGGCTAAAGAACGGAATGGTCATTGTTACCTTAGGTAATAAGATTTTCATTTGGAACAGTTTCCTCTTACTACCTTACCATTCTTATAAGCTTTCCTGTCATGTCAATGCTGCTTTCAGGGCATTTTGGTATCAGCTGTGATTTCAAGATTTCCTTTTCATCTAATTTGTTTTATCTACTTATTTCTGTACAGACCATATATTGTAGGTACAAGGATGTTTGAATTCGTTCCTTGTCTTAGGCTATCGCCTATTTATTCTACATTTTCCTTTTAATTGAGACTTTCGATTAGTTTTGCTTGGTCTATAAGTGGCTACAGAACTTGAATTTTTTGCTGCTTCAGGGCTTTTGCATTTTCACTCATGACAATATAGACTTATATATATGTGAAAAACAGGTTTGATGACACAAATCCAGAAGCGGAAAAGAAAGAATATATAGACCACATTCAGGAAATCGTCCATTGGATGGGATGGGAGCCCTATAAAGTTACATATACAAGCGATTATTTCCAAGCTTTATATGAGCATGCAGTTGAGTTAATACGGAAAGGACTAGCGTATGTGGATCACCAGGTTTTTACATCTTCTTTTTATTACGAACTTGTGCATAGACCCGTTTTACAAAGGGGAAAAAGAACACTTATATCGAGTCCTTGAGACATAAAATGTGCACATTCTGACTGGTATATGCTTGCCAGACTGCAGAACAAATCAAGGAATACAGGGAAAAGAAGATGAATAGTCCATGGAGGGATAGGCCCATTGAAGAGTCATTGAAATTATTTGAAGACATGCGATGTGGGTTGATTGATGAGGGTTCAGCAACTCTCCGAATGAAACAGGACATGCAGAATGACAACAAAAACATGTCTGACTTGATAGCATATAGAATAAAAGTAAGTAACAAAACTCAATGGAATGTCTATTTCTCACAAATATAAAACTCAATCTTTGGTTCCCATACAGTTTACTCCTCATCCACATGCTGGTGACAAGTGGTGTATCTATCCAAGCTATGATTACGCTCATTGCATGGTGGATTCCTTGAAAACATTACACATTCGGTAATTTGCCCTTTTCCAAATAGTTACGATTTGGTTGAACCATAACATGGCATGTACTAAGTCTGGTTATTTATTAGTTGTGCACGCTTGAGTTTGACATACGCCGCCCTTCATACTACTGGCTACTTGTTGCCTTGGGCCTGTACCATCCATATGTTTGGGAGTATTCAAGGTTAAACATATCAAATGCTGTGATGTCTAAAAGAAAGGTATGCTGTTGAAACTAATTGAGAAGATCAATGTTACGCAGTTTGATCTATTGTGAAGAATATCCATTGTCCTTGTTCTGTTGCAGTTGAATCGACTTGTGACAGAGAAGTGGGTAGATGGGTGGGATGATCCTCGTTTGTTGACGCTGGCAGGACTGCGACGTCGAGGAGTTTCATCAACTGCAATTAATTCTTTCATCCGTGGAATTGGGATAACAAGAAGGTAGAAATGTATTAATTATTGTAAAAAAAGATGGCATGCATGAAGCCGTGCTTTGGCCTATGCACAATCATAAAATCTATGTAGACATCAACCATTCTGCTACTGACTTCACTTTTTATATCTTTCCATGCAGTGACAATAGCTTAATTCGTGTTGACCGTCTCGAATATCATATCAGAGAAGAACTTAATAAAACAGCTTCTCGAACCATGGTGGTTTTGCGTCCTATAAAGGTTTGGTGTTCAGTTCGTGTTGCAAACCATTTCGTCTTTTCAAAGTTCATTAACACACTTATGGTGCTTCCCTTCGCTAAATTTAGGTTGTAATAACTAACATGGAAGATGGAAAAGTCATAGACCTTGAAGGAAAAATGTGGCCTGATGCTCCTGCAGACGACGCTTCGTCCTACTACAAGGTCTCTCTCATGTTCAGTATATATGATAAAATAAGAGTAGATTATGTTGCTATGGATCAACTTACTTAAAATTCTTGTTTTAAGTTTGTATTAAGAATGTAGTAAAGGAAGCAATTATAGGTTCACTATCTATTTGATGCTTCATGCATCTTACCTCATGTTCATACTTTATAAGGTATTTATGTGTTCTTTTCTACAGGTTCCTTTCTCAAAACGGTCTACATTGAAAAACTGATTTTCGCCTAAAGGACTCTAAAGATTACTATGGGCTAGCTCCTGGTAAATCTGCCCTGCTAAGGTAATTGATTTAGAACTATTATTTTGCTCTTAGAAAGTTAATCTGTAATTACTCGACTACAGATAGTTTGCCTACTCCATATTTATAGTAACATGATACTTGTCCATTTGATTACTAGATATGCATTCCCGATAAAATGCACTGAGGTTGTTTACGGTGATAGTCCGGATGAGATTGTTGAAATTCGTGCTGAATATGACCCTTCAAAGACTTCTAAACCTAAGGTGACTGGTCACTGGAATCTTTTAAACTCTGATAAGAGTATGATTCTGCTACGTGGACTTTTTTGCATTTAAAGATAAATCTAATAATTGGGACACTCAACAAAAAGGAAACCTAGATGTTTGACGTGGCCTGCAATTTGTATAGGGTGTTCTCCACTGGGTTGCCCAGCCAGCACTTGGAGTTGAGCCGCTTAAGGTTGAAGTAAGGTTGTTCGAGAAATTATTCCTCTCGGAGGTATTGTATCGCTTGCCGTTCATTCTGCCATTACAAATGTGTTGCACTGGAAATTCACTTTATCAGCATCTTTCCTGCGAATTCTTGCTCTCCATCATGTAGAATCCTGCTGAATTGGAAGATTGGCTCGGCGATCTTAATCCACAATCGAAAGAGGTGATAAAGGATGCCTATGCTGTGCCGTCACTTGCCACCGCAGTTCTGGGTGACAAGTTCCAATTTGAACGACTTGGTAATATTAGAACCTCTGTATACAGTTGGGCGTCGTCCCTTTTGGTATTTCTTGATGCCAACTGCTGACCCTTGTGCTGCGATGTAATTCCAGGTTACTTTGCTGTGGACACAGACTCGACACGAGAGAAGCTTGTGTTCAACAGGACGGTTACCCTGCGCGATTCTTATGGGAAGGCTGGACCCAAGGGGCTACATATTTAGTGAGAAACCTTTGATTTTGCCTGGGTGCAGAGGCGCACCTGACTACCTGAGCCACATGATGGGGGAACACATTTAGCAATCATAGCAGTGTAGTACATAACAGTAGCCAAAGGCTTTTCTTTGTAAATTGGACGTATGGTTATTACTATCGCATGTTGCTTCAATCAAATTCTGTATGATCCGACAAGTGTGAGGATTATTCAGATTTGGTGACCTGGCGCTGAAATTTCTGTTTGAAAATACGTTTTCCTTTCATTTTTTTTTCATTTTGTTATTTTTGAAGTAACGTTGCAAAAGGAGATTTCTGTGTTCCAAATAATAGTAGGTACACTACTAGTTTCCATAGAAAAATGCAGAATATATTGACATGAAAGAAAACACACGCGAAAACATAGACAAAGTACGAGTTGGGACGACATTTTCAGCAGGGACGACATTTTCAGCAAACTGCCGCATATTACTCCTACATTTTTCCTATACAAAATTTTGGCAGAGGCGTGGACGTGGGTAAGCACCCACAGCAGAATCAGCAGCTTGCTGCGCTGATCGATGCTGCCTGAAGCAGTCGTCGTCCTGCGCTGCCACGCTTCGCCGATTCTATTGCGAGCACCTGGAGCCCCGGCCCCTGACAAGAAGGAAGAGCAAGTTCCACGTGAGCTCAGCCCGTTGGTATATACATGTTCCCATGAACGAACGAAGCTATTTGACGAGGAGGCAATATAGCCACAAACCAAAGTAGCAAACTATCCAAACATCGCGATAACTAACCTGCAACTGTCTTTGTTGCCCGAATGGCCTGTTTGGTTGGAGGGAATTGATGGAAGGGAATGGGAATTGAGAGAGATGGGTTATAAAATCCTTTGATTGGTTGGTGGGAATTGGAGATGGGAATGGGAGTTTACAACTTAAACGTAGGGAATTCAATTTCCTGCCTCCCCCTGGGAATTAAAGTCTCGCTTAATTCCCTTACCCATTCCTATTCCCCGACGATGCCAAACAGGCCGGAAGTGCCTGACCGTTCGGTGCAAGCCTTCCTGTACCAATTGGACAAAACAAATGGACTTAAATGACCTATCTATATGAGCAATTCTACAACGCAGCAAGCCAACAACGAAAAGGAATTGATTAAAAGCTATTTTTTATAGCTACAACTGCAGGAATGCAGCCACACTTGAACATCTGATATATTCCTTCTGCTTGTTTTGTAGCTGACTTTTATTTGTTTCTGACGTCATTAATGTTTATCGCAGTTTGCCATGGAGTCTTTGTAAGTCAGCGTGAGCGATATCAGCAAAAAATTAGGGATTATTTCAAGCTCCACCTTGACTCAAGGGATTCACCTAGTTAGCAGCAGCTCTTTTTCTTTCAGATTACATGCAGTGGTCTCAACTTTTTTTCCCCCCAGATTTTGTGCAGTTGGGCTCTTCATGCTACAGATGAAGACCATTATGTACCCAATAGACTACTTACAATGATTTAGCAGAATTTTCAGCCAGTAGAATGCTGTAAAGTTAAGGATCTTTCTTGATGTTGCCTATCGAATTATCATGTGAATCATGGTAAAAAAAACATGCCGTATGATTGCAAAAGCAGTACATGAATGCATGATATGATGTGCAGAGCTACAAAATGTCAATCCATAAAAAATTAATTGTACAGTATGCTTAATTATGTTCATACCAGGCGATCCAGCAACCTCCCATCTCTTTGTTCGATGAATTGAACGAGATACATCACACCAGCTAATGACATATTCTGTTGATACGAGATCGTTAGTCACCACAGAAAGGTAAAGTTGTTTACTGCACTCATTTGAGATCAATAAAGGTGAAAGATAATGCAATCATAAAGCCGAGCAAACAAGAGAAGGTTGAAGCATATCAAGCACTTCGCTTTGGGCATAGGGGTGCCATTGCCACAGATCTACGTGAAATGTGCACAAATATGCATAAAAACTTTGTTTGTTTTTGTTTTTTCAAAGAAAATAAAGCATAAAAAAGACAACAAAGATTATTATAAGCCTTTCTTGTGCTGCTGGCTTATTCCAACATCTGAACTTTTGATATTATATTTTTGTTGTACTTCGATCCTATGTTTAGTTAATGTACTGAACATGTAGCTGAGTGGCAATATAAAGTAAGAAAGTTTACATTTCAATCTCTAATTATTGTTTCTGTTGTAACACTCTGAATACGGTGTATTAACTTATAAAATGTTGGGTCCGCTTGATATTTTATTAGCTAATATACCTAGATAGATGTAATTACCTCAGAGATAACGACAAAGTTACTGTCGTTACTCTGGGTTAATTATGCATGTCGCCACATGTTCGTTCACTGTTCTGTTATTATTTCTACAACTCTACGTTCGATATGCTGCATTGCTTGGACATGTTGGCAAATATTTCGTACAATCTGACAAGAGATCTATGTCTGGAAAACACTGCAAACTCGAATGCACTTCACGTGTTGTTCTCTGGAGGACATCAAGTAATTATGAGAAATAATGAACTTCAGTTGTAAAGAAATTTATGATAGCAGTAGTGGGGATGAAGTGATGGAGCTAGCACTCGATAGCTCATTAGTGTGTTCATGCAATGGGTTTAGTAAAGGAGCATTGGTTAATGTTAAGACAAGATTGGATGGTCACAAAAAGCAGAAAGAACAATTCAAGCGAGGTAGCAAAAAGACCGACCTGACTTTCCAGAACCCACATGAAGAACAGTTCCATTGTTCGATGAGAAATAAGCTGTCGGACCTCCCTAGTCAGCTGGTTCACCTAAACAAAGATTGAAACATAAGTTAATTCCTCGCCTCTAAACATACAGACATACACTACTTTTTTTTGAAGAAAAATATACATGTAGCGAATGAACAATTTAACCAAGGCATGAAGATCCCAATTAATGCATTCGCAAACGCAACATTACATGATGTATCACAAATAATTGCACAGTATATATGCTTCAACCACGTACGCATCATGTGTATAAATCGCACGGATGGACACGCCTGCCTTGATCACATGGCATCAACGTGCCAATCAATCACCACAACGGGGATACACATCAAACACCTGCATCAAGAGGGATTCGCTGAAGTTGCCGGCGCCGTTCTCCCATCCTCGCCGGCACCTTAATTTATCGCGCAGAATCTCCTGCCAAAACCACCGCCGCACAAGAACGAATCAGAAGAGAAACATCGCGAACCGGCTCGATCTCTCGCCACCGTGGGTCGGATAGATCGAAGCCGCGCGGTAAGTAACCGCGCGCGAGCGCGCACCTGTATCTCGCTAAGGAAGTCGGACACGCGGCCACCGTTACGGAGGACGACGGAGCCAGTTAAACCTGCGCGATCGATCCAAAAAAAAGAGAGAGAGCAAACAACGAATGGGTGAGAGAAGCTCGCGATTATCGATCGGGTCAAAACAGGACGGAGTCGGGGTTTTCAGGGGTGTGTGCTCGCGCGTTACGCACCGGCGCCGACAAGGATGACGACGCGGCTGAGGCCCATGCCGACCTGCACCATCGCCATTGCTGCGCGACGCGAGCGGGCGACGACGATGGCGGCGACGAAACCCTAGCTTGGTAGCTTGGGGAGGCCCGGGCTTGGGAATGCGTCGAGGCGGCGAAACTCGATTGGCTCAGGGGAGTTAGGAAGAGAAAGGACACTTTCGATTCGGCTCGCTTATATAGAGCGCGGCGCGAGAGGGCCTATTCTTTTTGGCCCGGGCCAGCGGTGCTGGGTAATATATATAAATAAAAATAATTAATAGTATAAAAGTCACCTCTTTTTTCTTTTTCTTTTTTTTTTTGCAAGGAATCATCTTCTTCATTTTAAGTGTAAGAAAATCTCATAATAATCTTTAAAAAGACAATATATTAGAGATTCTCACATTAATCGAAAAAAGAGAATCATCTCCTCTGGTTATTTTGTTGGAGTAAGATTATAACGGTGTATATTAATTATATATAAATATTAGAGTGGTGTATATTAATTATATATAAATATTAGAGTTACATAACAAATACAATTGTATTCCAATTATAGAAAACGAGTTGTATATCAAAGACAACTACATCGTAATATTTAGCCACGTTGTTGAGCGAGTAAATATTCTAATTAAATAATTATAAACGGGCTTTGATTAGGTATCATGCCTGAAATAAACTCGTTTTAAGATTAGATTGGATTGGGTTTCAGTTTAGGTTCTAGACGGGTATTTGAGTTAATAAGTAGTTCGAACTGTCAACTGATACCGAGACTTGATTGGATTGGGATTTCGTTTTAGTTGGCTGATGGCAATATATAATACTTTGATATGATGTGGCGTAACATAGAACCTAATAAAAAGCACTCATTTGATAGCTCTTGCGGACAGAGACATCATGTGCAGTTCCGAGTATGCTAATTTTCGCATGCATATCCTATGTGCTAAGATAATACTACCTGAGAGAGATTTCGTAGTACCATGTCAACAGACAGAGGAGTAGATATGCTAAGCCTAGATTGCATATCATCGAAACAAGCCTTGAACTTTGGTGCTGAGTGATATGTTGTCCACCATGATAGGGATATACCTACTCTTAGTAAAGCTGAGCAAGACACAAGATCCACCTCTTTGTGTGGTGGTGGAGTTGTGGATGTACGACTTCACTCATCAGGATTCAAGTCTTAGGGACCACCTATTACGCATACGTGAGTGAGCTTCACTAGAAATTTTGTGAGATCGCGGAATTATCCCTATCATCCATCTGCTTAGGCGTGTGCTAAGAGGACCCACTCGCATATGTGTATTGTGATGTGTGTGCGTGTGTATGCATCTTCCTTACAATCGCAAAGAAAAACAAGCAAGACACGAGCGAAGTATATTGAGGGAATTATCCCTGGCATACGTGTGCTTAGAGGATGCACGTGCGCGCGCGCGTGTGATGTGTGCATGATGGTATGAGTGTATACGTATCTTTCTTGTAATAGGAAAAAAAAAGACCAAGGCACAGGTGAAAGATAACGAAACCTGGAGACCACCGCCGGAATTGGTAACGAAGGTGAACATGGATGGACAATGGCAGAGCTTAACGTAGGCCAAAGATGGCCATTGCGCCTCCTTCTGCAACAAATTTTTTATGCAAACACTAACTTTTACCACTTCCATTGCTAACAAAAATGCGAAGTTAAGGAGGTTTCTCTTAGCTTTCCCCCTGAATGTTTCCCTTCAAGCTCCGCAGCTGTGGATGGAGCTTGCAATCCACGAGACCATCATGGAGCTACTGGGGTGGTTACAGGGGACGGACGTGGCTGTTTTGTAGCTGCCGGAGGAAGATGGTTTTTTTTTTGATAATGGAAGTTTTTATTAATTTCAAGAAAGTTACATTAAGAAGATACAAACCTCTGAAATTACTTCCGGCCTCTGCTTAAGAGGACGTGGCTGTTTTGTAGCTGCCGGAGGAAGATGGTATGATAGAAAGCGTTTGGTTGGCAGTGGATCAGGGGATTCAGAAGGCTGTTGCGGCAAAAGATAGCCAAAGCCCTTCTTCGTCTCTGGGATAATCGGCGTGATCAAAGGTTGTGTGAGATCAAAGGTTGATGATCATGATTAAAGAATGAACTGCTGTTTGATTCTAACAAAAATGTCAGCTGCCAACGGGAAAATAATTCAGAAATAAACGGTGTGACCATATTGTTGTATATTAGCACTCCGAGATAGTCGTCACGATTTTTTACGCTGCTTTTACATGTATTTTATACACTATTACAACATAATTTCCTGTTTTTATCCCTTGCTAATGGTATGTATTGTGGCTACTAATCTATATTCGAGATGTACGTGCAAAAGCACTTTTTAGGTACTTTCTATAAGATTTCAATGATAAGACATCTTCAAATCCCAATGTGGAGGCTCCCATGATGAAGCTCTCGTCGAGATGATCAAAACGTATATATCATTTACCCAATTCAAAGTTCGGACGAAAAAATTATGAGACATCAAACTTCTGATGAGTCGATGACATGATGACGTGGAGTATAAGCTATGTGCACAATGCACATCGATTTTTGAGTATAAAACAATGGTAGAGAAACTCATTCTCTTGTTTGCAGATGCTTCCACGCCATTCTTGAAGAAAGAAAAGACGAAGAGACGAGGAATTTGGGAGAATTTCATATTTATCACGCCAACAGATAGGACAAAATATGTCCGTCAACTCGCAACGCGATTTCGGTGACCGAAACACACTTCAAATGGAAAAACTCAATAAGTAGAAAGTTGTAGAGCTTTTCGTAGGCTATAATTTAGAGTCGAGTTCTGGCGTGAGATACGGATCCGCAAGGTAGGCTGCGCAAAGAATCAGAGGTTGCAAACAGCCCCTTGGACACTGCAGCCCGGCAACGCTCTTAGCAAAAATTTCGTTTAAAAGTAGGGAATTTCCACACATTTTACAGCATAAGAAACTATCTCGTAAACAATTATGCCTTGGTTTCATAAACGTTCGCTAGGCCATACTCATTGGATGCTTACAAAATCTTGCATTGCAGAGAATTGGTCGTGTAGGCATACACAAATAGCAACAGTTTATAGTCGAGTGGTCTCAGACTCCATCACCTGACGGGAAGAACAACCGTTGGCATTGGTTACATACAGCAATAGGATTCATCCATTGCAAAGTTTAGAGCTGATATGATTTCAGAGTCCAAACTGCACCAAGACATCAAACAGATTCCTCCCTTGTGTCAAGTGCAAAAGTGCGACTCTAGGACGACTCATTGGCGGAGCCGGAATCAACATCCATTGGGGCCGCACCACGGTACGCAGCAGATTCCTTTTCGTAGCGTTTTTTGTCGACTTGAGACTGTTGAATATAAGGTTGTTTCTCTTCGGCTGCTCATGACAAGGAGCAAGGAAATCATGAGCACACAAGGTCTATTGTATTTGTAAATGCAACGGCAAACATCACAGAAAATGTAAGACAAGGATGAAAAGAATGCTGCTATTATTACTTATAGGGTATATAATGGAGAATGATCTAGAATATTACATGTCATCTTTTGCCACATCTCTCCAAGCTTCTTTGCTATCTCGGTTGTAGGCAAGTCTGGATTGCTGTTCTTCATATTCTGCATCAAGAAAATATAAGCTTCTGTTTAAGACCCCCAAAAAAAAACACCACACACACACAAAAAAAAAAGGAAAAAAAAGAGGAAGCGCTATAACAGCCTCACATCAGTGAGAAAAATTGAGAACAATATGAAACTCCCCATGTGCATAGGAAATTTGTAGTCCCGGAAGGTACAATGTTTGCTCCCCTAGTATCATAAATTTCTTATGACAAAAGGAAGTATTTAGTATATAAATGTTAGTAAAGGAAGAAACTATTTTGTTTAGTAGTTTACAAATTCATAATTGGTGCAATGCATTTCCACACATAATAGCCTACTGTGCTGCTCAATTGTTTTTTTGAAATGACACTAGCTTTATTCAGCATAACATTCATAAATTTATGTGTTAACGGAGCATCTACTATGTTGGGGATTATTAGTCAAGAGTAACTTACTGCTCGCTCAGCCATTGAGAAGTACATGAATGGTGTCATTGCTCTTTTGGGGGCATTAGGATCTTTTTTCTTCTTCGATTTCCTTTTCTCTGAACCTTCCTCATCCCTGCCCTTAGGCTTCCTCTTCACAGGTGGCTTTAAACTACTAGCTTCCTTTTTGGATGATTTCTGGGGGGTAAACAAAGAGCAAGAGATCATTAGCATTGTGGAATCACACTTCAGGCTTTCTAAAGCAAATAATAAAGTTAAATACCTCTTTTTCACCCCCACTTTCACTAGCATCTGATTCCTCATCATCAGAATCATCAGTAGGAGATCCACCATCATCCTTATCCGCAACAAAATCTTCATCCTAACATGAAGTCATAAAGAACAGAATATACAGAGGAACTCAGTAATAAGATTAACATGTCAGGATCAACTAACAACAATAAAATGCAACCATACCTCTTCATCACTTTCCTCATCCCCAGCCTGATTTTTTATTCGTTCTAGATGTGGATCAACAGCATCATCATCAGTGTCTCGTAGAACATCTGTAACCCCACCACTTGTACCTTGACCATCTCCAAGGTTCATTATTTTCAAGTGCTTTCCACTTAAAAGATTATCGGAAACAGGAAAACCCACACATAAATCTTATGTATAAATGTAGCAAGAAGGATGATGAAGGCAATAAAAAAGCACATACTTGATGAAGTTGAAGAGGTTATGGTATTCATTCCTTTGAATATTTCTGAAGAGATGTTCTTGGTCATTTTTCAGCTTGACCAGGAGGTCGAAATAGTGAGATGATATACTGGCACCCCCAGCACCATGACGTTCAAATTCAACAAACTCAATCTACATTGGATAAGCAGTAAATGGGAATGACTAACAAGCCATGGTTGGACAATGATATGTCATCTCAGAAATGTGTGAACGAATAAGAATCAATTTCTAGCATAAGTGAAAGAAAAAAAAATACCTCCTCATGTAGAATGAGTGTGGGAGGCTTTGGCAGAAAGAAGAAACCTTTTTCAAGTGGATACAACAGTCCATCTTCAGCTTTTAGTGACGATTTAACTGCATATCCATCTTGGCAACTTCTGAAAGAACCTGGCCTTGTGACTTTAGCGCCAGATAAACCACGGAGGACTTTGGTGAAAACCTCATGTATTAGACCCTATGGATAAATTGAACACTCAATGTAAGTTAGTCAATTTACAATTATCAGTCCAAAAGAACTGTAAACAAAGGAGAATATGTTAAGCAGCAATTGCACAGTAGTTCAAAATAGCAAAAACCAAAATATAACAGAGCCTGTTATACAAGAGACAATTTGAGAGTAATGCAGTTCTAACTTCTATGCCTTCCTTTGAGACCTAATGAACTATGCTATTGCGCCTCATAAATGCATATCAAATTTGTTCCTCTGTCTAATATGGTAGTTGGTGGAGGAATATGGCGCCGTTTTGTTTTGATCCAAGTTATTAGTGACTTTGTATAATGGAATGCTCATTGAACATGAATTTGAATCATGCTAATGAAATAAGTAATAGCCTCACAGCCGGCTTAAAGCAGATCTTTCTGTGGCAGCACACTAATGAAACATAACTTGTTTCACCATGCATATTTTATGATTTTATCTTATAGCTAGATTTCCGATTCCAACTTGAACAAATCAACATAAGCAAACAGCATTGTTCCAAACTAACAAATACTTCACCTTGTAAGATTCCTCCAGCCTGTCTTTGTATTTTTCAGCCAGAAGCTCTGTACTTAATGTCAGGTTTCTTTCAACTACTGCCTCTGTCTCAAACTGTTTAGAGAATAAGGGGGGCAATTACTAAACTGTCTAGAAAAACAAACACAGTAACCAAGAAGACAAACAAACTATAACATCTTAACATCGTGAGCAAATTTTGCAGCACAAAACCTGAATGACAATGTGAGGATACAGTGTTTGTCCTTTGCGGATCGGGGGATCAAGAGTGACAACCACAAATGTATGAGGATTGTTTGACTGCAAAGTGCAATAATGCAACACAATTAGTTTCGTGTCTAGTGTCAACAGTGTGCACAACATCAAAGCACAGCATACATTTAAATACAAAAAGAACAGAACCTTTGGCAAAAGAAAGAGGCGAACAATGCTGCTATATTGGATTTTAAAATCATTAGCTTGTCCTTGGAGTCGCAGAAATGAAAGATGAAGCTCAACACTATATCGTCCTCTGCGTTGCCAAAGATTTGTTAGTTTTTTTGGTAAAAAAAACACAGAAGATCATGAACAAGTTTTCTTGAGTTTCTAATAAGATAAATGGTCCATATTTTCCACCTTGGTGTAAGAATAGCTATTCCTTCAAAGGTGACAACTGCCTCTTCAGAAGAACCAACATCAGCAAATTTCAATATTGTTTCCCAGAGAATCTACAAAAAGGATGAGATAGAGAGAGGATTTCAGTAGTTACTATTTACAGTGTCAATGTGCTTCGTATTTCATGGTACTGATTGACTGAAGTCACCTGGGCTGGAGGGCGATTCTCATCTCCAACAAATTGAGTATTTGAAGTAGGTACATGAAAACTTAAATCCATGAGCGAATCTTTCTACAATCACAGAAGATTAAAATTTGAGCTCGAAAAAGTCTTAGATGACAATGTAGAAATTCTGGGTAGATCGCTACAAACCTCATTAGCCCCAGTAGTATCATCAACATGGAACTCTAAGAGAACATCTGTTTTGCCTTGCATCTGGGTTTGTGCAACGTCTGGTAGAGAAACTTCAAATGCTTGCTTGGACCAACCATAAAGGTAAGCATGTTTCCTACAATGGAAAGTGTGACCCAAAAAATAGAAATTTAAAGTGAATAATGTTTACAAAAATAAAAGGCCATGCAGCTTACCATCTATATCAATCCCTCCCCAATTGTGGCCACTAACAGCAAGCTGCTTTTCATCTGGTGAGATGCCCATATTCTTCTGCATGAAGTTGGTTAGGCTGCTTACATCCTATAAAAGGAAGTTCATGATGAAATAGTTGTCAGATTGCAATTTGAGACAAATATATTAACCTCATAGGTCATCATTGTTACTCATAGATATGACTAATATTTCGAAACAATCCTGCTTATCTATGATAAATCTGTTGGTTGAACTCTAATTTTTGGACACACCTCCAGTTAATTCCATTGGTGAATAACGATGCACTATAGAAAGAGTGATGGAAAATCCAAAGGCTTTCATCTTGAATGGCATACACCTCAATAGAGTATCCAAATATTTCTCGTGGTGATAACATGATTAATACAGCATGTTGTATAGATCGCACAAGCACTATTGCATAAACTATTCCTTCAACATTTTCATATGGTTCACATATTTGATATGCATAATATATTCTTCCTAAAGAAGATAATGGATGCTGCAAGACTTAAATAACTCAGGTATACCGTATCTTACAAAAGGACATAGAAATCAGTTTGCCACTCCACCCTGATTCAAATACAGACCGTATGGTATAGAGGTCCTCCCCTCCCTGATCACCAGGTTCATAACTGATAAAGCTAGAATAGCTCAACCGCAGGTTTGATAAGCAACACATGATGAATTCATACAAAATAAGATAACACATCAAATAGCAAAATCAAAATTATCCAGGTTCTACGCAAAATTAGTTTCACTTCACATATGATTGGTTTGGAAAAACCAAGAAATTTCACCCTGAACATGATTTTCGGCCATACTATATAGATATAAGATATAAGTATATGATATATTAATATTACAGTAACATGGCAGCAACATAGCAAATTAGGAAGGGCAAAATGGGATCTTCATGAGGGTTCCGGGGTTGATGATGCTACAAATAGGAAATGCTAGTGCAACTTTTAGTTTTATATGTTCTACAAACTAGTAAGCATCAGGATCAAGAGTTTTGTAATATTTCCCAAATATGTGTCCAGATTGTCCTAATTGCAAACATACCTCCTGTTTCCAGCATACTTATCAGATCTAGAATATCATTACTAAATTACATAAAAGAAAAGAGTGATAAGGAAGTGCCGACCTGTTCACGGAAGCCAATAAATCTGTAGAACAGGCCATCTTTGATCCTGACTCCGAGCTGATATGCCCTAGGGACTTTCATCCATGTCACAGAAGTTACATCATCTTTATCAATCTCGATTGTCTTTCCTCCACCTTGTCTCTTCCATGCAAGCCCTCCAGAATGCACTTTAAACTGACCAGGATTCTGTATAGGAACAAGAGTCATGGCAACATGACAAGATTCTCAACATTCACAAAAAATAATAGATCAAAAACTATTCAAGAACAAACAGGTGCACGTTTTAAAATAATAAAGGAAGGAAGACATAACTTGCAGTCTCAAAGTTATTAAGTACAACATGTTGGAATTATAGCACATTGCATCCAACACAACAAAGGTGGTAAGGTGACACAGGATGATGATTTATCAAATAATGTATTCATGCGTGATGACTGATGCAAGCATTATCAAGTCAAGGGTTAGGGTAAGCGTAAGTTCATAACAATTGGAAACAACGTCCGGTCAAGGCAAACATCAACTCCGAACCACTAAAAAAAGATGGACACTTATATCTAAATTGCAGTAGGCATACCATCCAATTTGCAGTAAGTATACCACATGCCAAAATATTGCTGACTAGAAGAAGCCCTAGCTTATATCCAATTTGAGCAATTCCACAAGTCTCCCATTTCTCGTGCTAATCGTTACATGCTTGTGATGATGTTCTCTGTTATCTCTAGAGTCTAGAAATCCGGTTCCTTCCGGTAGCTGTAGCTCTGAAAGTCCCTATTCGCTGCGCGCCTTGAATAAACCCTAACCTCCAAATCCCCCACAGAAATTCAACATTTCGCCTAAAAAAACCTCGACACAAATAGATTATAGCCGCGCCACAATCACGGAGTCGAACAAATCAGAGGAGAAGACATCTCCAACCAAGCACTCGGTTCAACCCAACAAAGTAGCGAAGAAAAAACGAGCGAAATTTTGGCCTAATGCGCCGCCCAAACCCTAAACCTGACCAATACGTACCCGCAACCAATCATCCAGGAAAACGAACTAAAAGGTAGAAGCCCACACCCTAGAGCTAATCAGAACGTCGGCAACGGCGACGAAATCCCGCAGAACCCCGCGACGGAGCTCTTGAAATCGAGAAAGGGCAGGCGAGGAGGAGGAGCTCACCGTGCCGCCACGGCCGCCGAGGAGGATGTTGTTGAAGAGGTGGCCGTCCGTCATATCCGCCGCCGCCGAGCCAGGAACTGCCGCTATCTGCCCCGCGCGCGCCGCAGTAGCACTTCTTGTATAGAGGCAAGCTTGTGTCTGAAGCTCCTGACTACGGGTGCAAACGGAGCGGATAATTCCCGATCGATCCGACACCGAATTCGTTTAAAATCCAATTCAAATCCGAAAAAATGATATCCGGTTATATCCAGTTATATTCGGATTCGATCCGGATTCGAATCTGCCTATCCGAAAAAAATATAGGGAAAAATATGGGAAGAGAAGTATCCGATCCATATCCGTATATCCGAGATATCCGAAAAATATCAATGTAAATGAGTAAAATAGATATCCGATAACTGATCCGATAAACATAAACATTCTACATCATATAAGTTCGTATGTTGATTAGAATTATACTTGGCTGTATATTATTTTTATATAGGGAAGGCAACTATTATTGAATTTGAAACACTTACATGTCTCTAAGATTCTAATAACGTTTTGTGTATGGTTGATTAATCTTAATATGCGCGACATATATGGCTTCTGCTTTTACGCATTATCCGATTAACTATTCGTAACCGAGACTAACCGTATCCGGAACGATTTGTATTCGCTCCGTATTCGTGACCGAAGTAATCTGTATTCGTATTCGAATCCGGTACTGTCCATATCCGATTCTATATCCGAGAAAAAATTTGAAATAAGATACGGAATAAGCGAAATCCGTCCGTAACCGATCCGTTTGCACCCTTAGCTCTGACTGATTAGCGGGCTCCACCTGTCAGGGACACATGTCACCCTAAGTACTGGCATTCACTGAAAATGGGGTCCACCTGCCAGTCGAAACCGTCTCTTCTCCTAGAGGTATAGAAGAACTGACGAAGGGAAGGGGCGAGAAAAGGATTCCCACCATTCCCATCTCTCTCTGCGTGGTCCGCGGCCATGGCGGACTACCACTTCGTGTACAAGGACGTGGAGGGGCGAGCACGCAGTGGGACGACATCCAGCGCCGCCTCGGGAACCTGCCGCCGAAGCCGGAGCCCTTCAAGCCGCCGCCCTTCGTCCCCAAAATCGGCGCCGACGAGCAGCCCAAGTCAAGGAATGGCTCGACGCGCGCGAGCCCGAAGAGCTTGAGGAGCTCGAGGACGACCTGGACGACGACCGCTTCCTCGAGCAGTACAGGTACCCCTATCCCCGGCCTCTATCTGGTCTCCGGCCTGGTTGGTGATCCATGATGCTGTCCTTTTTTGCCTGTCAGTTCTTGGCTGCATCTTGGGATGTTCTAGTGCTCTTCGCGTTTGATTTGATCCGACTTGCCTGGTCAAATGCGGTGATTCTTGTGTTTTTGTTAGTAATCTGATCTGTTTCTCATTGTTTGATCTGGAGTCGGCGCGATACTGTCGGCCTCAGGATAGTTGGATGCAATTTCTCAATTTTTTTTGGTAAATCCGGGACCTTCTCTGATGTTTCGATGTGATATGGTCCTCACAGGAATATGAGACTTGCAGAGCTCAGGGAGGCAGCAAAAGCCGCGAGATTTGGCACAATAGTTCTGATCACTGGCTCCGATTTTGTGCGTGAGGTGTCGCAGGCGCCATCAGATGTCTGGGTTGTGGTCTTCCTCTACAAGGATGGGTAAGGCAAAATTCTTTCTATTATCATTGTGTTGCTGTTCTTGTGCCAAAAATTATGCCCAAAATAAGCTAAACTGAATATGAGCACATAGAATTGAATTCATATACAAACGACAATGAATCTTGTTGTGTTGATTAAAACTAGGAAACATAACTATGGTAGCTTGAAATATGAATATCGTTAGATGTAGGATAAACAGGGGTTATTCTTGGAAATTGGAATCTGCTTCATTGCCAGAGATTTAACTGTAGCGACATAGGTTCCAGCAGAATCTGACCTTGGATACATGTGATTTTCAAGCATACCATCTCAAACCAAATAAACAAAGATAGCCTAGTAAACTATCGCGTAATGCTGTCCATTTCCTTTTTTTTCTACTTGGATTTACACCACGCTTTCCATGCTATCCATTTTTAAGTTGTCATCTAAGAAATGATATAAATTATGACTCTTCTACTCTTATTTTCTGCAAAATTTGATTGGAAGATTTAGGTTTGTGGCTAATTAGCTCTTTATCACATGTTTATATTTCTATGTAGTGGACCTTCCATGAAAAAAATTGCAGTGCTTCTGTTTTATATGCTGCTTGACTGTTACCAAAATGTGCTTAAAATGTTGACAAAATGGACTTCAGAAAGAAACTACATCTGATCTGATGCACTGGGGTTCTTTTGGTATATTGAAGTGGTCAATTGTTCATTGTTTAAGACTTCTATGAATCTGGTGGCAGAATACCAGAATGCGGGTTGCTTCAGACTTGCCTGGAGGAATTGGCAACAAGATACCCAGCAACCAAGTTTGTCAAAATTATCTCCACAGACTGTATTCCCAACTACCCAGATCGCAATGTTCCTACAATACTGGTGTACAACAACAGTGCTGTCAAAGGGACTTATGTCAGTCTGCAGAAGTTTGGTGGAAGGCGATGCACACCTGAATGTAAGTGATACCACAAAATCAGTATCCAATTTGCCAAGAGTTTGTTCAAGTTGCTCCAATTCTATATTCTATTGGTTGGCCAAATTTTTTTTGTTAGTGCACATCAGTAAATGGCATATGTTTATTTAAGAATTGCAATAAGCCACCTACAGGATACTTACATTTTTTTGAGTGCTATATTAATATGCCTTATCATGAGCAAAATCTGACAGTTTTGAAATAAAAGGGAAACACATTCATTATTATAGGCATGTCTTCGGTGCATAAAGATCCAATCATGATGTTTGTTTGCCTTGCTTCATGTGGCAAATAGTTAGATGATGTGTGCCTAGCAAAATGGCACAATAATACGCTACCTCACAGTTATACATTGCTGTTTCCATAAAATCGAGCATTTTCTTCCACTAAGAAATGACATGTGTTTATCTCGCTGATTTGGATGATACTGACTTCATCTGAAGCTTTCTTTCAACAAACCATCAATCCCAGAATTACTTACAGTATTATACATTGGATTCCATCTGCTTGTGCTAAATTGTTATTCTGTTTCACCTTCTTTCAGCTGTTGCATTAGCCCTTTGCCAGTCAGACCCAGTACTGACTGATGGGCAGGGTAGCAGCGACTCATCTCGGAACAATGTCATAGAAGGTGTTCGCAAGAAATTCATAGAGAAGGTTGTCGCCCAGCATGAAGAGCACGAAGAAGATGATAGCGACTAAGCTTTTACTCTTTCTGCCGGTTTGTCTTAGTTCACTGATGTTATTTGGTGCGTGGGTAAAGTCTGTAGTCCCAGTTTACTGATCATATTCGGTTGTCTGTTTGAAGAGTTGGAGAGTTGTTTCTACGAGGGGCTGTGTAAACTTGGTTTTAGTAAGCTGCTGTGATACGCGCGACTGTAATTTATTGTAGTTCTTTTTTATGGGACATGATTGTGTTACCTGCACATTTACATGAAAAAAATAAATCTTCCAATGCAGGAGCTATTATACTGCAGACTGCAGAGCATTGCTACTTTCATGATCAGTTGGTATCCAGATAACAATTTCATGGAACATAATCCAATCTAATATGTTCTGTTCACCATAAATTGCATTCTGGATTCTTGCCTTCCTGGCACAGAATTTCTCAAGAGAAGAGAGGAACAAGAAAAATGGGAGGAGCTTTTGGATACGGAGGTGGGCGATTATGGGTTGGTCGGCTCCCGTTCATGGAGGAGCCCTGGGTCGCGTCCTGAAGCGAGCGAAGACGATGACCGCGCTGGCGAGAATCCACGGCGGGAAGAGCCCGTTGACCACCCTCGACGACCGAAGCGGCTCCGGCACTCCCTTCAGCGCTATCGCCACCATCACCGCTGGCACGAGCAGGCCGGCGACGATCATCGACACGGGCTTCGTCCACGACTCCTGAAGCAACCGAAGTAAATTTACAATATCCATGTACTGGGAGGTGTGGAACGCTAAAACTGAAAAGCGAGTAATACCTTGGGCTCGCCGTCGAGGGCGATGACGGCGCCGTCGCGGAAGAGCACGGCGGAGTAGCCGCCGGTCTGGTAGGGCCGGATCTGGAGACCGCGCCGGGAGCCCTCGGGCTTGAAGGCGAAGAGCGCCCGGAGCCCGTGCTCGGCCTGGATGCCGCGCACGTCGAGGCGGTCACGGCGAGGGCCTACCAGGCCCGACCGGAAGACCGCGCCCGGGCCGGCGCCCCGCCGGTAGAGCCGCACCTCCACGGACGGGTCACGAGCTGTTGGCTCGAGCAGCGGCGTGGTTAGCGACTCCTCCTCCACGGGCTCGGCCACCTCGCGGTCGGCCATTGACACCTCAGGTCGCTTCCTTCTCCTGGTCGCTTGACTTGGATTGGGTGGGACCGTGGGAGGCTGGGAGCTATGCTCAGTAAGCTGCGTTTCGTTCGTTTCAGCTGGGCTTTCTGGTCTGCGACTCCGACAGTGAACAACAATTGAACAGTGAACACGGAAATTTAAACTATTTCACCTGAAATTCTTGCAAAATTCATGTGAAATTCCCGTATTATAAACAGGGAAACAGGGCCTCGCTATAAGTCAAAAGTAGTCGCCGCGCAGTGACGCTAGTAAGTTACTGCATCTGCACCGATTGACGCCTCGACGGTTACAAAGTAGTTACGTATGTAAAAGATTACTGTCGGGGATTGGATACACTGTACCGATACGACCGTTGAAGCCCGGCGCCAACCGACCATGCTCTTGCGGATGGCCTTGTTGTCTGTTCGGACCTTCGTGTGGCAGGTTCAGGGCTACCCCATCCCCAGAAACAAGCCAAGCTCGGGGCTCGTAACAAGGTGACATGGCATTAAATGCCGCGCTCGAGAATCGCCGCTTGGGATTTTGCGCCGCCACGGTCCGCGCCGCCTTGATCTACACCCGCTGTTCCCACGTCGCGTGGTACCCGTCGGGTGGCGCGGCTCTTCTGCTTGCCCACGTCCTCTCAGATGAGCCGCCCTGTAATAACTCTCTTGTCTCCTGTAAAACCTCTATAAATACCCCCTCGCATGATATACTGAGGGCGGGCTTTTTCAAGACCACACATACTCAGACACAAAGCTTGTTCACTAGAGTCCTTAGGCTAGTTCGAGGCTCCTCCGAGCAAGCACATTGTAACTACTCCTTACTCATTAGTGTATCCACTGGACGTAGGGCTGTTATCTCCTCCGTGAGAGGCCCGAACCAGACAAAAATGACCCCTGTGTGCTTCCTGATTGTCTTATCCACTCCGATCCGTAGCTCGGTATACCCTTAGACGTACAGCCCTTGCGGGAAAGGGGCCTTAGGTTGATCCCTCATTCAACAAGTAAGCTCGGCGAAGGACCTCTGTCCCGAATCGTCGACAGCTGGCGCCGTCCGTGGGGATCGACTGAAGTCCTTCTGCAAGGAATCCCTGAGGATGCCAAACTCGCAAGACAATCAAGACCTCTGCGTCTTCGACGGCGTGGAGGATGGCGGCGAATACTACGCCATGCGGCGGCATGGGTGGTGCGGTCGTCCGGAAGGCCACACAAAGCAGGAGTCTTTCCGGTGGGCTGCGGCGAGAGAATTTCCTCGCTTCATGACCAATACCCTCGCTAGGAAGAATCTGGCGGTCTATGTGACGGTCGGGCCGCCCCGACCGTCTCGAGCTCGGCCAAGGGACGCGTCGTCGACACCACCGGTGTCGCCGTGCGATCTGGTCCTCCGCGCGTCTGCATGGCGGGAAGGAGGAACGACCACGAGCAGTTGTCTCGGCGACCTCTCCTCCTCGCCGGCATAACGATGGCGAGGAGCACCCGGAGCTATCCCCGGGTGGGGACCCGGCGATCGTCCACAACCAATCCGGTGGCGGAGCTAGTGCGGGCGGAGACCGCCTCGCGAGCCGATTCTGGTTCCGGAATCTGGCGCCACCGCCTCCAGGTCGCCTCCGCCGCTCCTCGGGCGCCAGCGCGCCAGCGCCATGGCGGCAGTCGTCGCGGCCTCCCGAACCGCTAACGAGCGGACTGGCGGCCATAGGGGCCCTCGTGGCCGCTTCGAAAAGCTTCGCCGCCGACATCGGGCTCCGGACCTTCGGCGTTCAAGGGCCGGGATGTTTCCGGGACCTTAACGCCATTCCTAACGAGGCCTCCGAAGCCTGCTCGGAGAACCGGAAGGCGGCGTCGGCACCATGAGGATGTCCGGAGTACTTCCGGCAGACCTCGCGAAGTCCGCAGGCATGCGGCCGCCCGTGGCGCTCCGTATGTTCTACATCAAACCCGCCACCGTCGCACCGGCATGAGGGCGTGTTCTCTCGCCTCACCTTGCGCGCCAAAGACCGCCTGGGCCCCGGTCCCCGCGACCGTCACACCCGAAGGGCTCGCCATGACGGCCCGGCGTTTGGATGCCGGGCTTTCTCGGCGTCCCTCCGCGACGTTAAGTGGCCAAGCAAATTCAAGCCCGGCCACATCGAGCGCTTCAACGGGACCCAAAACCCCGACGAATTCATCTCGATCTACTCCACCGCCATCCAGGCGGCCGGCGGAGATGAGGGGGTCATGGCTAATTACCTCCCGACGGTCCTCGACGGCTCCGCCAGGACATGGCTCTTTAACCAAAAGGAGGGATCGATCCGCTCGTGGAGGCAGCTCTCGGAGGCCCTTCTGGCAAACTTCCAAAGCTGCTACACTTGCCGACAGCAGCGCGACCTCGGCGGCTCATCAAGCGGACAAGGAGGCGCTCATAACCGTCCAAAGGTTCATAAAGGTAGAAACTTCATCCCGAGCATCTCGGACGAAGCGGTGGTCCGGGCCTTCAAGTTCGGGTCCGTGGCGTCCGCTTCACACAAGACTTGAGATTCACCCGACACAGCCGATAGCGAATTGTTTAGTATGGCCGGCCGCTCTGTAACGCCGGACGGCGGTACAATGGAAGAAAGCGCTCGATGAAGGCAAGCTACCGCCTCGGCCGATGCGGAAGGCGCCTCGAGCAAGAGACCCTCGGGCTCATGAGAAGAAGATCAAGAAGAAGAAGAAGTCGCCTGGCCGGACATGGTCATGGCCGTCGAACAACGACCGGCTCGTGCTCCGCCATTTCGGCGTATGGCGGGCGTGGTCGGCGCGCCATGCTGGCGACCAATGACGCCGACCAAGGCCAGGATGACCAAGGTCGCGACGACCAGGGTCGCGGCGAAGAGGGCGCCCCCACGGGCGACCGCTTCTGCCCGCTCCATCAGGTAGCCGGTCACGACCTCCGCAACTGTAGAACTTGGGCATATCGCCTGGAGAAATTCTACAGGGGCGAGGGCCCCATGCCGGCTCTCCCAAGCAAGGGGGAGAGCAGCAAAGGCAAAGGCCCCGCTGACGGCGACGACGACATGGATTACCAGGAGCCCCATAATCACATCGCCGTCATATTCGGGGGCTCCTCGGCCTACAAATCCCGAAGGGATTTAAAGGAGGCCGCGCGGGAGGTCGGCCACATCGCCAAAGCGGGCCCCGTCTGGCTTCGGTGGTCCGAGTTGCCCATCACATTCTCAAGGATGATTGTCCCTTGGAATGACTAAACCCGAAGCTCCGTTGGTCGTGAGCCCGACCATCAACAACATAAAAGTTGGCGGGTCCGATCGATGGCGGGAGCTCCTTGGACCTCATATCCGTTTCGGTCTTGGACGAGATGCAGGTCCCTCGTTCCAAGATCAAAAGCATCGCCGTCCCGTTCTTCGAAATCGTCCCCGGCACCTCGATCAAGCCTTTGGGCGGATCGTCTTACCGTAACATTCGGGACACCGCGAACTTCCGGACCGAGCTAGTCAATTTAAAGTCGTGGACTTGAGTCGACCTAGCGCCATTCTTGGCGGTAGCCCCTCTCCAAGTTCATGGCCGCCACGCATCACGCCTACCGATGCCTAAAGGTCCCGGGCCCAAGGCGTCGTCACCGTGAAGAAGCGACCATAGGCGACCTTGAGCTGCGACGAAGTCCTCGACATGGTCGAGGCATTTGCCTCAGCGTGGCCCGACCAAGCGCCGCGCCTTCGGCCTAAAGTTACCCTCGGCCGGAGGAGAAACCAAGCGGTCCCTCTCAGCGAGGCCGACCCGACCAAGGTCCTCCATTTGGGGTCCTCCTTGAACCCCAAATAGGAACTCGAGCTCATCACCTTCCTCAAGAAGAACTCGGACGTGTTACTTTGGGAACCGTCCGATATGCCCGAGGTCCCAAGGGAGGTGATCGAGCCAGTTGGTATTCGACGACAAAAGACTTGTCTTGAAGCTCGAGCGATTTTCCCGGGAAAGCAGGCAATCATCAGGAGGAACTCGACAAGCTCCTTAAGGCCGGCCGTCGGAGAGGTCGAGCACGGAGTGGCTGGCGAATCCGGTCATCGTCAAGAAGAAGGGGGGCAAATGGCGCATGTGTGTAGACCACACTGGCTTGAACGCCGTGTGCCCGAAGGACAACTTCCCTCTGCCGCGCATCGACCGGTGGTCGGCGCGCGGCGGAATCGAGTAATGAGCTTTTGGGCGCCTATTCGGGCTATCACGGATTAGCTTGTTCCTAGGGGCGAGAGAAGACTTCCTTCATCACGCCCTTGACGCGTTACGCTACGACCATGTCTTTTCGATCTCTACGCAGCAGGCGACTTTCAGTAACTTGATGCAAAAGACTTTCCAGGAGCAGATAGGCCGGAACCTGGAAGTATATGTAGATGATATCGTAGTTAAGAGTAAAATTCCCTCAGGCCATGTATCCGACCTTGAGGAGACCTTTTGTAATCTCCGTAGACATCGAATAAAACTTAACCCCGAAAAGTGCGTTTTTGGTGTAAAATCAGGTAAAGTACTCGGGTATATCATCGGGCCGCAGGGCATCGGCGCCAACCCGGAGAAGATCGAAGCCATCGAAGAATCATTTAAGCTCGGTAAGGAGGTTCAAACCACGGCCGGACGTATGGCCGCTTTAAGCCGCTTCATTTCCCGGTCAGGGGAGCGCGGCTTGCCCTTCTTTAAGGCACTCCGTAAGCATGATGGTTTCGCTGGGCGGTGACTAACCGCTCCTCGAGGTGAAGCGATACTGTCGACCCTCGATCTTAGCCACGCCAAGGTCGGAGCCTCTTGCTATACCTCGCGGACGCCCAGCCGTAAGCGCGGTCTTTGTGATAAGCGAGAAGGATCTGCGTCCGTTATACTCGTCGGCAAGTGTTGCCTGAGACCAAAGGCGTTCTGGCGAGGTCGAAACTCTTATACTCATTGTTCGTAGCCTCGAGGAAGCTGCGCCACTACTTCCAAGCTCACAAGGTCGTTGTCGACCGACTTTCCACTTAGGGAGATCCTAAGAAATCGGGCGCCCGTATGGGATAGCGAAGTGGGCCATGGAACTCGCGAGTTCGATGTCCACTTCTCTGCCCACGCCGCGATCAAATCTCAAATTCTAGCAGACTTCGTGGTGGAATGGGCCGAACCCAGCCCACCCACCACAAGGACCACGAATCTGAGGCGGTCATTTGGACCATGTGCCGGCGGATCCCGAGCTTCGAGCGGCTCGAAATGGCGTTATCTTGTGTCCCCCAAGAAACGACTCGATCGTCATTCAATTACACTTCCCGCAACAAACAATGCGGCGGAGTATGAAGCCTCTTGGCGGGACTCAGCGTCAAGGCGCTCGAGTCCGGCCACAGCTGTGAAAGGTGATTCACGGTGGTCATCAACCAAGTCAACAAGAATATCGGTGTTCGATCGCTCAATGGCGCTTTACTTGGTTGAAGTGAGGAAGATGGGCGCGTACTTGAAATTTGAAGTACTCTACATCCCGGGAAGGATAATTCCTGGCCGACCAACTTTCCAAGGTCGGTTCTCGCAGTGCCCGCCCTCGGGCGCTAGTCGGCTATCTGTGCAAGCCCTCCATTCCCTCTGTAGAGGAGGCACCACCCAGATGCCCGGACCGGCGCCCGGTAGAAACATCTGCGAAAGCCCTCCATTCCCTCTGTAGAGGAGGCATCGAGGCGTCTTGATGCGTCTCCTTCCTCGAGTAAGGTCTTGGATTGGATGGCGCCATTCATCGATGTTCGCCCATGGGACATTGCAGGAAAAAGCCGGCGTTCCATTGCAAAGCGGTCATCTGTCTACAAGTGGTAGACGGCGCCTTATCTGTAAAGGCGCAGAGTCCTCTCAAGTGCATATCTCGGGAAGAGGCGAGTTCCTTCTCAGAGATATCCATGAAGAATGTCGGAGCCCACTCGTCCTTCGGGCGCTTCGTGAGCAAGGCATTCGGTTGGGATACTATTATTATGGCGCTAGACGGCCTTTCGAGCGTCGTGGCAACTTGTCGGGCGTGCCAGTTTCACGCCCGTAAGTCCCACCAGCCGACCTACGCGCTGCAAACCATCCCACTCTCATGGCCATTCTCGACACAGAAATGACATCCTCGGGCCTTTCCCCCGTGGTCGAAAGGGTTGCAAATTCTTGCTCGTCGCAATCGACACTTTCTCTAAGTGGATCGAGGCCGAGCCCGTTTCAACCATTTCGGCTCAAGCAGCCAAAAGATTTTTCCGATAATGTGGTGGCGCTTTGGGGTACCAATCGCCTCATCACGATTTCAACGACACCCGATTCACCAATGATGTTTCAAGCCCTCTGCGAGACATTGGCACAAAAATATGCCGCCTCTGTAGCCCATCCAGCGAGCAATGGAGCGGCGAAAAAGACGACCCTACTCAAGGGATCAAGAAAAGAGTCTTGAGACCTTTCCGACAACGCGGTTCATGGGTGGACGAGCTCCCTTCCGTCCTTTGGTCGTGGCACTGCTTGCAAGTCGAGCTATGGTGAAACACCCTTCGGCTAGTCTATGGTGCCGAGGCCATCCTCCCCACGAAATCGTGCTCGGGTCCCCAAGAGTGCACTGGTGACGACATCCCCAAGGTCGCGGCCTTGCCGACCTTGACCTTCTGAAGAAACTTCGCCTAAAGGCCTGACTTGATCGGCCGTCTACCGACAAACCCTTCATAAGCACGTGGCTAGGTCCATTCGGCCTCAAACTCTCTGGTCGGCGACCTCGTCTGCGTCGGATTCGGACACGTCGAGGCCAACAAACTCTCCCCAAATGGGAAGGACCATTCACAGTCGTTTCAATTGTCACACGGGGTCATTGTCGCCTCCACAATGGAGGATGGCCTGAGCTTCGCCAGATTCATGGAACATTGACCAGCTGCGCAAGTTTTATATCTAAAAGCTCATGTTCCATTTTTCTACACTATGTTGTAAATTCACGACCTTTTGAATCAATGCAACTCTCGTTCGTCCAAACACTTCTCACTTTGCAGAATTCGGACCGCGCACGGGGAATGGCACAAGGTACTACGACCAACGCCCGACGCTAAAGATTACCACCAAAGGTGCGGTCTCGATAAGCCGACCTTGGTCGCGGTAGCCATCCATTGCTTGATACAAGTCATAAGCAACACCCTTTTAGTCGGCACAAAACTTAGCTTCGGCGGGCTCGCATGGTCGCACTGCACACCGTGTCCCAAAAACCGTCGCGCTCTCCTCGCGACCATGCTTTCGGGTTAGGGCCATGCGTGCAAAATGTTAAAGGGTTTTGAGACACGCTTGTTTTTCTCCATGACTTAACCCACGCTTATCGCCCGGATAGGCCGATGTTTGGTCGGAGGTATGGCGGCGCTTTATCTCGTCTCTCTGCGAAACAAACTCGTGCTTTCGCAACCCAGTATACGAGTTTCATCCGCATGAGGGCTCGGATAGGAAGCGGGTCATCGCGAAAATATTTTTTTGTCGCTAAGTCACGATTCTGCAAAGCACGTCTCGCTCTTAAAGCGCTATGTACATCATAAGTCATTTCATTTCAACTAACCTCGGACCTCGTCGCTCACATCAATCTAACTTACACCGTGTCTACCTCGCAACTATCTTTTGCAGGGAAAGCAAGAGAAAGACCAAAAAGAAAAAAGAGGCGTCATCACAGACACAACATTCAAGTAAAGAAGAAGTTACTCCCCGGTAAAGGCAAAAAAAGTGCGTAACCCTACACACCGGGCGGCGCCCCCCTAAGCGCTGCGGAGAGCTTTTGCCTATATTCGGCGACCTTGGCCTCAAGATCGATCACCTTTCGCCGGGCGTCGCGACCCTCGCAGGCTTCTCCGCGGAGTTGCTCGACTTCTTCTTTATCTTGCTCGGCAAGAGCGGCGGCCGTGCGCGCTACCCGCTCCAAGTCGGCCACCTTGGCTTCAAGGGCTCGAGCACGCTGTTTCTCCTGTTCAAGTCTTTGCTCGAGCCCGAGAGCCTTGTCCTGGCTAACGGCCAGTTCCTTATCAAGCTGCGGCCCTCGCTTCGCTCGATCCGGTTCCTCCTCGGCTTTGCGACACTTCAAGCTTCGGCGCCTTGGTCTCGAGGTCGGGCATCTTGCTTCTCTGTTGAAGCTCTTGCTCGAGCCCAAGGACCTTGTTAAACTAAGGAAAGATTCTCCTCCGTCAGGCTAGCGATTCGCTTCCTTTGCTCCGATTCTTGTTCGGCGCAAGCACTTTCTTCTCGAAGCGGCACCCTCCTTGGCTTTGGCGGAGGTAGACCTTTCTGCTCAAGCTCTCGCTCAAGCCGAGGATATGCCCCTTGGCCTCATCGGCTTCTGCTCGCCTCATGCACCTCTTCACAACTATAGTATCCATGAGCTTGAGGTCGTTCACCTTCTCCTCGGCCTCCGGCCGGTCTCGCTTTCTTCATATAGGCATTTGGAGCCGCAGGCGGGGGCGACCAACACTTCTTCGAAGTTGGCCAGAGTCTTGTTAAGGAGCTGCGGGCAGAAAAATTCTAAGCAAAACCCCACAAAAGCCAAAAGAAAGAAAAGTTGCTTTGCGGTGGCGGGGCATCCTTACCTCGGCAACATCGGTCTTGAATTCTCCGGAATTGCTCAAAGATCACCCCACTTTGAGCGTCATCGGACTTGGCGGAGAGTCTTGTCTGGCCGGAATCCTTGAAGTAGGGCGAGTCGCCCGAGGATGGCGAATCCTCTGCCCGGGTATGTTGTTCGTCCCGGGGCACCAGACCCCACTCCTGAGCAGTGCTCCCGCTCAAAGTCTGCTCGCTATCCGCCCGAGCATGTTGTTCGCTCGGGACCTCGCTATCCGCCCGAGCATGTGGTTCGCTCGGGGCGGGCGCCGTCTCATCTCGGGCAGGCGTTTCGCCCGGGAGCCCCGTGCCCTCTCGAGCAGTCCCTTCGCTCGGGGCTGCGGGGTCGACCTTCTCCCCTCTTTCCGTGCTCACCGCCGCCTCCACGCCTTCGGCCATCACAATGTCAGCAGCGTCGGAGAAACCGCCCGCTAAAACATAATCGATAAGCTCGTCGGCTATTTTGCGGCGATGCAGGAAGGCCCAGCGAGCTATTATCACCCACGTCAAGAGAGTGGGGTCGGCCGGCCTGCGAAGCAAAGAACAAAAAAAACAAAACAGGAGGAGGCCAACACCACCTTTGGTGGACCCGCCATCACCCATGGTGGGTCCGCCGCTTGCTAGGACCACTAGCTCGGCCGCCTTCTCGGCGGCAGGTGATCTTCGCCCGGCTTGGGGTCATTGCCTCCATGTCGACCCCTCCAGCGTCCTTCCGGACGCCCGGATTCATGCGAGAGGCCGCCCGACCAATGATCCCAAACCCCGAGCCTTGGTGGCCCGTGCGAGTTGATCCTTCCGCCCGGCGAGCTCCTCTTGATGCCTCCCGCTTCGGCTGCACCATTCCTTGATCAATCTTCCCTCGCGCGATTTGTTCAATTTGAACCTCCGGGCTATAATTCTTGACCAAAGCCTCGGCGGCTTACCTCGCCTCCTTCCGTCGGCGTACTCTATGTGCCGCCGGAGATCTCCGGCTGCCGCGTGCCTTTCGGCCTTGGTGCTCACCGGCGGTCGGCCGACCTCTTGCTCCTCCCTTTCTTGGGCTTAGCCGCGGGGACAAGCACTTTGCCGCCGCCCGCCTTGGATTTATGCTCGGCCACGCCCAGCTCCAGGGCAAGCTTCTCCTGCCAAGGAAAGCGAATCTCCGTCGAGAAAAGCGCGATGTTGTTCCGTGCGCAAATACTCGGCAAAGGCTCGGGCGTTTTCCCGAGCATGAATGACCGAAGACACCTACCACGCTGCCCGCTCGAGCACGTTCGGCGGGACTTGGCGTTTCTTCTCGAGCTCCTTGCCCTTGGGGGTCCCGAACATCTCGCCGACCCTCTTCTCCAACCAGTCGAAGCCCGGGGCAGTCATCACGTCGCGCAAAACGTCATCACGAGCTCAAGCAGCGCATGAAGCAAAATTGTCACAAGCCAGGAGAGCATACAGAATCGGCTTCACGGGTGAGTCGTCCCACCCGTGATTTGAAGAAGGATGCTCTCTCCTCGCAGCGGGGATATCCTATTCGAAGAGTCGCGGACGATGTCGCGACGATGAGCCCCATGTTCGTGAGCTCGTGGATCGTCATCGAGATCCGCTCCTCGCCGAGGTCGGCTAACGGTAGCGGCGTCTGGCGTTAAGCGCCGCTTCCCGGTGTAGCGCGGGAGCGTCCGCGGCTTCGCGAGTAGAACCAATTGTCGGCCCGGCCAGCGGAGTCCTTGAGGGTGAAGATGGAAATCGTGCAGACGGGCGGGCATAGCGGAAATCTGAGCGCCCGGGGAGGCCCGCCGGTCGCGGAAAAGGTTGTAAAATGGAAGAAGAGACTTCGGCGTAGGAAGGGTGCCCACGAAACCCTCGCAAAGATGGGCAAAAACGTTCAAGACAAGGATGGAGTTGGGGTTCAGATGAATGAGCTCACTGCAGCCTTTGCTCAAGCCGTCCCTAGGAACTCGCTCTCCGTGATCGGAGCAGTTGGCGGTGTAGAGATCGCGAGACTATCTCGTCGTCATCGGTGCCAGGGGCTCCCTCGCCCTCTGGGATCCTCCGGTATGGGCGTCCAGTACCCGAGGTCCTCCAAAACTGAACCTCTCCGCCGTGACCTTGCTACGCCCAGAGCAGCGCCATGGAAAGACCAGGAGGATGAGCCGCCACGAGAGAAGAGGAAGTTTGGGAGTCGTCGAGGTTTTCCTTGGCGGAGCACTTATGCATGGCGGTGTGAGTGGAGAAAGGAAGGTGAGCGAAGTGTTCCTTGAATATCTCTAGGCGGAGAAGCCGAACGGGTTGGTAACGGCAGCCGATTGCCAACGCGTGGCGGTACGTTCCCCGAAGCGGTCTTGGCTTGGCGCGGTTCCCCAAAAGCTGTCAGAACCGCGCCTGGCAGCAGCGAGGAAGGAACAGCTGCAATTCTTCCGCGCACCCTCGCGGCTGTTTGGCGAGCTTGCCAAATCGCCGATCTCGAGGCGCTTTTCCCGAGCTTGATTGGTCGGATGCATAACAGCCTTTTTCGTTCTGAGACCCCTTCTGCGTCTGACATCTCGGATCTGCATGATTTTTCGCCGTGAGATCCCCGCCACCGAGCATGATTGCTCGGGCGCCATCTGACTTTTTTGCAAAATTCCTCGTTCATTTGGGGAGTTCGGGTGTCGCGGTAGCTCTTCGCCTTCGACTCAATCCCTCTTTGAAAAGTCTAAAGGCTTAAGGCGGAGGCCTCGGCGCGCCTTTTCCCCTTTAGCCTCGGGGCTAGGCTGCCGAGGATTGGATACCTTGTCTGCGTCTGACCGTTGAAGCTTGCGCCAACCGACCATGCTCTTGCGGATGGCCATGTCAGCGTTCCGACCGTGTAGCCAGTTCACGGGCTACCCCATCCAAAACAAGCCAAGCTCGGGGCTCATGGCAAGGTGACATGGCATTAAATGCCGCATGGCTCGAGAATCGCCGCTTGGGATTTCTTGTTGCCACAGTCCGCGCCGCCTTGATCTCACGCCCCATTGTTCCCACGTCGCGTGGTACCCGTGGTGGCGCGGCTACTACTGCCCGTCCTCTGATGAGCCGCCCTGTAATAACTCTCTTGTCTCTGTAAAACCTCTATAAATACCCCTCGCATGATGTCTTGGGCGCGGGCTTTTCAAGACCACATACTCGAACACGAGCTTGTTCCTTTGGAGTCCTTAGGCTAGTTCGAGGCTCCTCCAGAGCAAGCACATTGTAACTACTCCTTACTCATTAGTGAATCCACTGGGCGTGGGGAACATTATCTCCTCCGTGAGAGACCGAACCGGACAAAAATAACCCTGTGTGCTTCTGATTGTCTTATCCACCCGATCCGTAGCTCGGTATACCCTTAGACGTACAGCCCTTGCGGAAAAGAGGCCTTAGGTTGATCCCTCATTCAACAAGTAAGCTCGGCGAAGGACCCTGTCCCGAATAAATCGACAATTACCAAGTAGTTAAATACATAAAAATATTCCAACTGAGTTGATAATGGAGTGTGTCGAAACATCCAATTTGATCGAAGATGCATACGATTCCTTGTCAAAATCAATGCGATACAACTCACGCAATATGTTTCTGTTCCAGATCCAGCATAGGGTATATTGTAAGTCGAGAGAGAGAGAGAGACAGCCTCCAACGGTCCAGCCACACTTACAAGATACAACGAGCTTCTTCTGCTTCAGATGAAGGTGCACGGCAGCTAACAATGGAGAACCACAGTAACAGCGGAGTTCAGCTATTTTCATTACAACATTATGGTATGGAAAGAACAGGGCGGCGCACAGTGAGAGCTCAATGCATCAGTCTGCTGTCCAGCTCTGCTCTACAATCTCTCGCACTTTCCGGTTGTACTCTCGCTTGTTCTCGCTGAACAGGCGGGCAGCTTCAGAGTTAGCAGGCGAATTTGGGTTTGGATCACACAGCAACGACTGTAAATGGCACACATCCCAGGTTAGTTGCAAGCTATTACCATCAAGATTTTCGGTTTGAAAACAGCAAGAAATCAACACAAACGGAACCAACATCCTTGCCTACAACACATGCAAACAAACTGGTCCTGATAAGGGACGACAACATGAATGAAACCTCTTTCAATGCTGTTATATCTCACGCATTGCCAAATTTTGTGTAGGCTAGAAAAATGTATTTGCTACAACTAATATTCTTTCAATGCTGTTATAATTTCTGTGAGCAAGCTTGGTACAGAATTTATGGAAGTTTGACACCTTCCAAATTGTGAATAGCAACATCCAAATTAACTGGAAGAGACCATTCAGTAGGCATTTTGAGGCAACACAGTTAAGTTGAGATGGCAGAGGCAATGCAATTGAAAGTTTTGCCTGTGAAGCTTTAGATTGGCTGCCCACAGTAAAATCTCCCTGTTTTTGGCACTCTCGGTCAGCAAGCACAGTGGAGATCTTAAGGGAAAGCTCAAGATCCAAAAGTTTATACCAATAATAAAATGACTAATAATTATTTCAATATCCAAAAAATGAAGATAGATTAATTTTTAATTGGCCCCTGTTATATGTCCAATCAATTGGTTCTTGATTTCCTATCGCTAATTACTAGCTAGAGCATTTCAGAAGTATTGGATTAGTTACATTCGATCACAACAAACAATTTGTAATTATCATCTGGATGAGTTCAGTATGTGGTTGAAAATATACCTAGCATTGAAGGACCACCCAGATATTTCCCAAATAAAAAATTGAAAGCATGCTACGGATTTCAAAATATATGTTGATGTGACAAGATAACAATGAGAAAGTACAAAATGTTGGTGACCAAATAACCTGAGCTGTTAAGACATAAAAGATTTTGTTGTACCTGGATGGATGTAAGGATAGCAGCTGCATCATATATTGGGCTCCACTGATTCTGTAGGATATCTAAGCATATGCTTCCATCAGCATAAACTGCACAACATAAGAAAAATATGTTAGGACGACAATCAGTGGAGATTATAAGTTATTAATATCGAAATATTTAGGACGGAGAAATACCAGCAGAGGACAAAGAAAGCTGACATTTTCTCGGTTCAAAATCATAAGCAATGCATGCACTCAAAATATGCTGCAAAGGGTGCAGCATGCTTTCTTAATGCAAGCAAGGTATTGATCATTGATCAAAACTTAGGTATTCACAACAGAAAATTAATATTTTCAAGCCTTCACGGAACAACCGCACAAGTGTATATATATCAAGCAGGTAACACAGAAACAAAGAACATCCGTTCATATATCCACGTCTCTGAGCTAGCAGGAACAAGAGAACCCAGGTGAAGAATATAAGTCTGCTTCAAATTTTAATAAAAGTGTATGCTTAAATACATAAAGGAACATGAGATGGATCAATCTAATCTAATTATTTCCAGTGCACTCGAGTATTTAAAGATGAGGAAAAACAACTTACTGTTAGGATGAAACATCCGGGAAATAAATCGAACAGTTGGTGCCTTGTTGGGGTATTCTTCTGTAAATTGGAGAGTCAGCTTGAACGTACCTGACAAAATCAAACACCCTTCTGATAGTGAAAGGACAGAAATCGAACTATGCCATAACAAGTGTTAAAAGATAAGTACATTATAAGCAACTTAAGAGTCATATATAAGCCCTGTTTGTTTGGGCTTTTTCACCGGCTTAAAAGCTAAAAAGCTACAGCTTAAACAAACGAGTAGCTTTTTGGCTTATCGATGGTTGCTTTTAGACTAATAATACTAAAGTAATGTAAAATTACCCACCTCTAACACATATAAAAGCCGTTAGCTTTTAACCTGTTTAAGCTAAAAAGCTGGCTTTAAACTATAAGCCAAAAAACTGAAGCCTAAACAAACAGGGCCATAGTGTAGTACACGTGATGCTAGCAACTGCATTGGAGCTTACATAAAATCCTTCTAATATTTATAATTTTCTAAATCTATTGATCAACAAGGCAACAATACATGATGCTAACTCCAAAATGGGTTACATATTTTACTTATTGCAGGTTTATATCACTGGTTTCAGCAGGTACATATAAACGGAGGGCCATTTTCCCTTGTCCATGTTAACTCGGTGCTGTGTTTGTTAGTGTGACAAGAAATTTGACAGTGAGGTGACAAACTCACGTGATGGCCATTTTTGTTCTGCTAGCCACATGTGTGTTACTGGTAGATTATGATGTTCCGTATAACTTGATCATATTAGCGTGATGGATATTACTCCGGCGTTGTCAATGCAGCAGCATATGTACATGCACTTAATTGTTTATATATGGCAATTGAAGCACTGGAACAAACAATAAGTTCGCTCGTACCAAGTGCAAAACAAAGAAGCACAACAAATCAATCTTATAACACATCGACACCCTTAAATCAACTAACCTCCATCCCACGGGGTATCGTCTGGGCTGCATATCATCATAGACAAGTGGAGTGGTGTCATCAATTACGTTCGAAACCAAGAAAGGCAAAAAAGCAAATGCCGACACATGAGTTCGAACGACGTACCCAAAAATCACAGCATTCCACAGCATTATGTTATTATCCTGAGGGGCGCCACTTACGCCCGCAGGAGGGTCCTGCATCAACCGCTTGAAGTCCCTCATCAACCTCTTCCTTGCAGGAGTCGACATCCTCAAAGGTCTCTGCACAACCCATACCCACAGGTGAGTCCAAGGAAATGCTATCAACCAATCCATCACAGCACAGTCCAGATAGCAAACTTCAAGACAAAACTATGGGGCAAATCCTAACATGCAATTAGTCCATTTGTGGCAAACAATCGTGCTCCTGGACACCAAGAGTAGGCGAATTTAGCAAAAGAACAACTAACGCGTCGAAATCTGCAAACCTAAAAAGGTAAAAATCCCCAAAACCAATCGAAACGAGGGGGAAAAGCAACGGTTTGGACAATCTGAGATGGATCAGGAGGTTGTCACCTGAGATGCAACCGCCGGTGGGCGCGTAGGCTCCCGCGCGCTCTCCCCCCTAGAGCATGGGGACGACGCAGCTGACGTCAACGGATTTTAGCCTGGGTGATGGAAGGTTCCAGAATGGAGGAGGCTATTGGCTATATAGGGGCACGTGCAAGCACATGTGTACCGTAGAGTAATCTATTAATTATACGATATATAATTATAAATAATTATATAGACAGTTTATTGTATAAATTATTTTTAGTCTTATCTATAAACAGAGGCGAAGCCCAGTTATAGCCCATGGGTGCAGATGCACCCCCCTCAAAAAAAAATTTAGTTATTACTCTCATATCTTGACCCTATATGCACCCCTTGATCAACATCTGCGCCCTCCCTCAATCTCAACGACGACCCATCAAGCCTCCCCTGGCGTGTGTGTTGCCAGATGAATCGCAGGACTCGGCGTCGTTCCGTCTTCTCCGCCCAAACCGCCTCTCTCTCGTATAGTCGTATCTCTGGCGTGCGGCAAGAAGCCAAGAACCAAGGTCAGGCACTCAGGTCTCAGGGACCCTCAGGTTTTCTTGGACATATCAATCGGCGGGAGCGCCACTGAGAGGATTACGTTCGAGGTTGTAAATCTTGTACTGGCATTCATGCTTGATCTTGTTGCCTATGTAATGGTTGTTTTCTCCATCAAGAGCGTTGGTGGCATGAACCTGATTAACTTTTGCCCTTGATTTGCAGCTCTTTTCTAATGTAGTTCAGGACTACGAGAGAACTTCGAGCTCTATGTCTTGGTAACTCTGGTTCCTTCTTTGTGAAATAGCGTGTTTGCATGGAAGCTGTCCTTGATGTTGTGTATGTACAAGAGTTCAATTAAATGCTAGGAAATGTAAATGATGCTGTTTGTGTCCACAGGAGCTTTGTTTGGTGAATCTACATACTAGGGCAGAGTGGCGCAACAATTTTGAGTGTCGGTTACACTTACAATGCTAATAACTAGTACTCTAGTAGTCTAGTAAGAAATGAACTCAGTTGAATCTTTTGGTGCATGTCTGGTAATAAGATAACATAATGTAAAATAGAATGGTGGAAAAGGTAGAGGTGGACTAAAATATCGCTATGGTGTTTTCCAATCGAACTGTTTTCTCCTCTTATTCATATAGTGGCACAACATAAGTGGATTTTTGTATGTTAAATTTTCTGCTTTCAGCTATATAGGTGCTCGATTTTTGTCTTTCAGGTTAGACACACAGTCTCGGTCCTCTCGGAGTTCAAGCGTGTGGCATTGCGTGAGAACAAAGCAATCGCAAACAATGTCTTGGCCACCGTGTCTTTGTGTGAGTATACTAGTGCCATCGGCAATTTAGTTCAAGGTATTTTTCTTTCTTGATTAATCTAATTCTTGTTTTTAATGTTATTAGTTCTCAATTGGATTAAGCTAGCAATATTAAAACTAGAATATAATTAAATGTTCTTGAATTGTGCACTATTGGCGGTAATTGATTATTGATGGAGCGGTTTTTCAAAAGAAAAGCAGGAGCTGACTAGTACCAACAATGCTCGTAATTCATGTTTGGATGATATCAACTGGGAAGAGGAGATAAAATATGATCCGAGATTAAGGAAGCAAATTGATGATTACCATCCTAATCTTGAGAGAGGTGAGAAGGAAGTACTTGGAGAATGGACCATGTCAACCTCGCACTTGATTTTCCTATAGCAAATTCAAGAAGGTTTGTTCGAGAATGGTTCTATGAGTTTGGAGATTGGCTTGAATCTGGTGAGCCCAAAGATAAAGCGTGTTGCTTTTCTTTGTTTCCTTTTAGAGAAAAGAAGGATGGCGGATATGAAGCATTTGTTAAAAATGGTTGGAATGGTTATCATAGAAAGGAAAGGTTGCGGAGTCATGTAGGTGATGTTGGTGGCTTACACTATAGAGCAATGAAGAAGTGTGATGATTTGTTACAAACAAATCAGCACATTAATGTTACTTTCCATGGTGTGGCGAATCTAGTAAGAGGACTATTTTACTAGGTTTGAATGGGTCCATCGATGTTGCGAGAATATTAGCAAAGCAAGGATTGCCTTTTCGAGGTCATGATGAGTCAAAAGCAGTCCTTAAACAAAGGTAATTTCAGGAATTCGCGAATTTGCAGAGGAGCAAAATCCAACCTTGAAAAGGCAAGGTAAAATAAATCGAGAAAATAGTCTTTTGGTTGCTCTGAAATACAAAGGGATATTGTGCCTTTGTTTTGCAAAGGAGGTGTTGCATGCTATTCTAGAAGAAATTGGGAATGATGTTCGTGCTTGCTAGTTGATGAGTCGAGAGATGTTGCTTGGAAAGAACAAATGGTCGTGGTCTTGAGATTTGTAGATAAATGTGGGCTGTGAAAGAAAGATTTGTTGGCCTTGTTCATGTGGGTGAAACAACTTACGCCTATCTCAAGTCTTCTATTGATGCACTATTTGCTGATCTTAAGTTAAGCTTAAAAGCAAGTTAGAGGCCAAGGATATGATGGTGCTAGTAATATGAGAGGTGAGTTCAATGGTTTGCAATCATTAATCTTGAGAGAAAATAGTTCACTTATTATGTTCATTGTTTTGCTCACCAACTTCAACTAGTACTTGTGGCTATTGTGAGAAAGCATAAAGGGTTAGTGAATTTTTACTATGGTTTCCATGTTCTTGAATGTGGTGGGTGGATCATCCAAGAGAAGGGACTTGATTAGAGATATTAATCTTAAAGAAATGAGTAAGGCATTAGGGTGTGGATGACTTCAAAGCTGGGACAGTTTGAATCAAGAGCAAAGTCTTCAAAGGCACTGGAGATACTCGATGGAGTTCCCATTATAAATCTCTCAAAAGTTTGGTTGACATGTTTCCTACAATAGTCAAGGTACTAGAAACTGTTGAAAATGATAAAAAGGATTGGAAAACTAGAGATTAGGCATCAAATCTTCTAAAGTACTTCCAGTCTTTTAATTTTGTCTTCTATTTGCATCTCATGTTGAATATATTAGGAATCACAAACATCTTGTCATTAGCTCTTCAAAGGAAGGATCAAGACATAGTGAATGCTATTAAATGTGTGAAAGCAACTAGGTTGCAATTGGATGAGCTTAGGAGTGAAAAGTGGGAGAGTCTATTAGATGATGTCTATGGATTTTGTGATAAGAATGATATTTCCAAATTGGGAATGGAAGAAGAATATATTGATCCCCAAAAGAAGAGGAAGAAAACTGGAATTACAAACAAACACTACTATCAGGTTGATTGTTTTAATGATGTTATTGATTGGCTACTTCAAGAGCTTGATAGTCGCTTCAATGAGACAAGCTCTCAATTACTTGTTTGCTCAGCTGCCTTTAGTCCAAGAGACTCATTTCATGATTTCGATTTGGAAAAATTGAAGAGCCTAGCAAAGCTTTATCCACTTGACTTTGATAGCGGGGATTTGAGGGACCTTAGCCACCAGCTTGGCCTTTACATACATGATGTGAGAGATGATGACAGGTTTTCCAATCTACAAACACTTGCTGAGCTTTCTCAAAAAATGGTGGAGACTAGAAAGCATGATCGTTATCCAATGGTTTATCGACTTTTGAAGCTTGTACTAGTGTTGCCCGTTGCTACTGCTACAGTTGAAAGGTGTTTCTCGGCCATGAAGATTGTGAAAACACATTTGCGCAATCGCATTGATGATGAATATATGAGCAATAGCTTTATTTGCTATGTGGAAAAAGAAGAGATGATGAAAGTCACCAATGAGGCAGTGGTCCGTCGCTTCATGAAAATGAAAGAACGTAGATTTGATATTGAAGATTAAAGGTAACGTATCAGATTTAATTATTTTTGGATCATTATTTATAAAAAAATGAAAGTTGAGTCATAATTCGTTCGTTCACTTTTTTAGGTGGATCAATCACAGAAGATGTTAAAGACTCGAAGTCAAATTACGTATTTTGTCTATGTTTATGTTCTTTTTTCCATCCAAACGTTCTTCATTAGGTAAATGTTTTTCATCACTTCTTTATGCTCGCACCCCCCTCTATTTCTCTCTAGCTTCGCCACTGTCTATAAATGATATAGAAGTCTATTAATAATAATCAATGTCTATAATTCTCTATATACCATAAAGAGGTAAGAAGAGTTGAGAAAGTTGAAGGTGACGCCACCCGTTCGCACATAACATTGAACAATGAATCAATGATCTAAATATCTCATGAACAAAGTGTAACAAAGCATGGTTAGGCAAATAAATAATGTACGTTCTCTAATAAATTAATCAGATTATACTATGCTAACTCATATATATTGATAAGTAGCTCAATATACATGTGTATGTCGTTAATACACAATATTGATATAGTTGACATTGTTATGTAGATGATATCTACACGTCCAGAGAATCATTAACATTACTAGGGTTGCTCGCCACGCCATAAAAAGATGAATCGAGAAAGACATAATACACCATCATTGTCCTACTTGCGACACTACCTATATTAAAGATGGAATGTTTTCAGCCTAGGCAAGATGTCACCTCATCCCTTTCACGGAGAGGTTCTTTAGAAATTGCGAAATTATGTTTGATTCCTTCTATCGGTTCTTTGGCAAAAAAAGCCCTTCAAAAATTTTAAAACTATATTTAGGTCCATATAAAGATTCCAAAGTTGTGATCAAGTCCCCCAACAACTTTCGCAAAAAACCTTTTCAAAAATTCCAAAAATGTGTTTAGGTCTTACCACCACCTGTTTTGCCAAAAAAAAAAAACACTCGTAGTTCCACAAGTTCGACTTAAAAAACCCTCATGGTTTAAGAGAATTGCGCCTAGACCCGGATCATACTCTTTTACATAAAAAAACCTAGCTTGTAGAAAATCACCCTTGCACAGCGTCGCACATGACATGTACACATCTAGTTGTCAATATTTTGTTACCCATATCCTCATCCCCAGGCTCCATTGCCTACAAGACAGAGAAGGAAGAGAACACGGGAAAGCATGAGAGGGAGAGGGATAAACCAGAAAGTGAATCGCAGAGAGGCAGCTAGGTTAGGAATCAGACAAAAAATGAAAGATATACTGGTACAAAGTGGTCCTATGTACCATACCGAGCTCGATACCAGTCAATACTAACCATAACAGCTTTGATACCATTCAATAACAATCATACCAGTGAAACTGATAATATGGTGTCATATTTGATAGTACTACTATATATTTAGAGTAATATTATAAATGAACTTTGATGTATATATAATTAAACATGTGTGCACTTATAAATATATTATTATTATTATTATATTAAATCCGAAGCGGCACAATCGATATGAACGATGTCGAATCTATCATTCCAAAAACCAAATCATTATAGCATACATGCAGTCTTGACAAGTTTGGTGTGGAAGCCTACCTAGCCCCCTCCCCCGCCATATTTTTATTTTTCAGTTGTCTAACTTTTTTCAGCCTTGCCTACGTAACCCTAGACACCCAAGACATTCCATAGGAGTTCGAGCGGTGTATATGGGGAACATATCCTGTGCAATCAGACAGTTGGTGAAACCACGGTGCAACCCAACTACAAAAAGTTTCAAAAAATTCTGAAAAAATCATGGATGTACATCTCAGCTTACCCCATCTACGTATAAAATTTCATGATCAAATTCGTCCTGTGCTAGAAGTTACAAAAAAGACAAAGTTGATCATGAGCAGAAGCATTCTGTTCAGATCAAGTTTGTCTTTTAGATGTACAGGACATGATTTTTTTAGAATTTTTGAAACTTTTTCTAGTTGGGTTGCACCGTAATTTCACCAACACCATCTGATACATAGGATATTTTTCGTGTATATGTGCCTTGCCTCGTATGAGCATAACATTTTTCTACTTTTGATTAAAAGAAATAGATAAATCACCACTATATTTACATACGAATTTTATACAGATAAAGGCAAAAATAAAAGGGTATACAATTCATTGGTCCTCTTCTTAATCGGGTGAATCTTCAATTCTCACTTTATACATATAATTTAATAAGTATTTTTATAGTATAAAAGCAAAACAAATACTTTAAAATAAATTCCCAAGTGTTACCTTAAGAGAAAAAAATTGGAATAGCGTGTTTATACTTAGACTCTGCTTGGCAGTGCTCCAAATCCCAATTTCACCTCAGATCTAGAGTTTATAGGCTAAAATAAGGTGAATTAATTATGAATTGGTGGAAGTGGTTCGTTCTCCCCCCCCCTCCCACCTTGACCGGCGCATACCTACGAAGCGGAGAAAGTTTTAATTCGGTTAGATATGCATGTATGCATGATCTGCGACGTATCAGATTCTTATCTCAATCAGTCGATTCTATTTCCAAATACTGCACGGTCGATTCTTTTTTCATATATTGTACGCATACAACTTCTGAGTTACCATGTGTATTTGAGTTGTCATATGCCTCCTTTCCATTAAATATTTACTTGCATGTGTAGATAAGATCATTTTTTTCTTTTTATCTAATCACGTATGGATTTGATTTTAGCTGGCCAGCAGCATGTGCACGGTTATGTATGACGCGACTAGATAAGTTTGTTATCTCTAGCTCTACTAATTCTAATTTCGGCCGGCCAGCAGTATACGCACGGTCATACATGACGCGACTACTGGTTTACTGCATGCATTACAATAGTGTTGATTGATGAGGAATTTGATGGTATCGTTCATTTACGGACATTAACATTTCAAAAAAGGGTTGCAACTGCACAGCAACTTCATCAATCTTTCTGGTTCAGAAAACAAACCTGAGGCTCTCCTGAAGGTTTTAGTGAATTCCTTCATATTCGTGCTTTAAGTCAGTTCGTACTTTTCAGTATATAAGAGAATGACTGAACTCACGTTGAAAGCTACTAAACAACGGTTGACAGAGACTCATAAGAGGGTGAGCGGTAGCAAAAATGAGATCTTTCGTCTAGACAGAAGAGAGATCCTTTACTGGCCTTTCTATAGAAAATGACTGATGTTGCTAAATGCTTAGTCACCTTCCACTGCTCTTGCGTCAGCCCTTTTCCAATTCTTTTTGCATGGCTCAGTTGCATCGGATTGATCAATCCCTAGTCACTGTTTACATGCATGAGTTCTTTGATTCACTACTGACTTCTTCTGTGGAGCCGAGTTCGCCGATTGGGACTACTTGAAAAGAAAGAGCCCTCGACGAACCGATCTCACGACGATTAGTCACCCACATACTTAACAAAAAAAAATGCAAATAGAAGAGCAAGTAAATCAAGATCAATTGCAACTCACTCTGATCAAACAGCACTCAGGTGTAGGATTTCAAGCGGAAAAGTAGCCTTACTCGCTTCTTTACCCTTGTACGCACAAATCTAGCTCATAGCAGCACTTTCGAGTTCGGTTATTTAAGTACAGAGAGTGGAACAACTTAGCACGGGAAGTCCCATATCTTGTCTTAGCCTCGCCTCACCTATTTCCTCATAATGAGATCAGAATGAAATAGAATGGAATCTAAAGTCTTAGCTAGATCAGGGCCACCAGTTGGGCTATTCTCCAGCGGGAGGAATTGCAGACATGGGTTGTGGTGGGATCGCAACTATTGGTGAAAATGGCCAAGTCTTTTTTCTTCCAGGCTCATGGGTGACGGTCTAATCTTCGGATTGCGGATCACTAGAGTGTGTCTGTCTTTTATTTTCTTTTCTTTTTCTTCATGGCTATGTGTTCTAAACAGAAGCCGGGAGTGTGCCAAGACTTTGTATCTTCTTGATGTACTGTTCTTGGTATCAATAAATTTTGCTTCCTTTATCCAAAAAAAAGATCAGGGCCACCACGCTCCCTCAGACGTAAAATGAAAGAATACTAGACCTGTTGGACTCGCAAAGTAGGATCAGGCTTAGTCTACTAGAAACAGGTAGTCATCCTCGGGGGGACTTCCCGAATGATCGTACCGGGGAATTCTACCGTACTACGTGCAGCTATGGTTGCTGATCCTGTGGAGCCTACCCAAAGGTTCTCCTTTATAGAACCAAACTTTGCTATACTCCATTCCTTCATTCGCACAGACATGTGAGCAATTTTCCCTAGCAGACCATTGTGGGTTCTGATAAGCGCCGATTCGTCCCAAGCTTCCTGCACCATCTGCTCATACGTCTCATCTCGGCAACACATCGCCTCATGACGGAAACTCTTGTCTCCCCTCCCATCCTCTTTGTATGTGCACACAAGTGTGTCTCTGTGCTGGCTAGATTCAAACTGGAATGGTGTATGCAAATACAACTAGTTTGTTAAGTGCTATTCTTTATTTGTTTATATATCTTGTTTTTTTTTTTGAAAACATGTTTATATATCTTGTTGTTGATACATTTGTTGGGGCTAAGACTATTTGATGTTGATAATTGTCAAATATGAATCAAGTACTAAAACACCTCATGTATATGGACCTCAGTATATCTAGCGATCTTTCTTCCTTTAAAACAAGACACCTTTGGCTTCCTGGGCCACCGACCTGAATTAGTTAGTACTCAGTAGGGATTAATCTCTGTCATGCCAACATGTTGCTTTTGTGTTATGGCTTATATTGCTTTAAATTTTGTCTGACGGTCAAAAAAACTCGCACAATAAATGGCCAAAATGAGAATAAGAAAAAACAGAAATTTAACAAGCTTGTTTTCAAATTTATCCAAAAGCAAGACCTTCTGTGTTTAATTTGTCTAGTTGTTGAAGGTTTTGCTTCAAGGTCAGTCAGTGTTGTACACTTGATGGCAGTTCCTTGCTTCCTGTTATGCCAAATGCATGAGATAATGAGGAAATTTATTTCTGCAGGTTCTGGAGCCAAGCTTAGCAAAGGGAAACAAAGTTATGGTGTTTTGTAATACTTTGAATTCAAGTCATGCGGTGGACCATTTTCTGACTGAAATCAGATATCTACTGTCAACTACAATGGAGAGGTTCCTGCTGAAGAGAGGTTTGTCAAGTTTTTAAAGTGTTCCTGTCGTCCAATATAATTTGGAACAAAAAGGAAAGGAGGCCACAGTATTTTAGTAACTGCCCCAATTTTACTTTTCTACCATAGAAGGTTATCCAGAGGGTATAATGATCCGACTGGAAATGTTCAATTTCCTAGTAATCATGGACTTAAACTGCCTGGTTATGTCTTTCTTGCTGTGTCCTGGCTACTTTTGTCAGTAATGCATAACCACATACATCATAGAAGGCAGAAGCCTAGAATTTGAATTTACATAAGATTGAGATGTAGGCAAATTTCATCATGAGCTCTTTGAGAATGGAACTTATGTGTTATATATGTTATGTTCACTGTGCTGATCATTAAGAAGATAAAAACTGCTGCTGGGCTGTATACCAAGTTTCAGTCTTAATACCATTGTTTAGGTACACCAGTTGGTTTATTTTTATCAAATAATTATGACATGTGCAGATGTTAAGAGGTTGCTATCATTGCTATTTGTTTGATGAAACTTGCTTCTTAAGCTGCTAGGAGCCATATATTGAGTTCGCTATGAAAATCAGCAATTTGCTTTCTTTTTTCCCCCGAGTGCTTTTAACCAACTGTAGAGTTGAGAACCTGAGCAAGTTCCGGAATGAAGAGGGGGATTGCCCGACATTGGTCTGCACTGATCTGGCAGCTAGAGGCCTAGACTTGGATGTTGACCATGTCATTATGTTTGACTTCCCATCTAACTCTATGTATCAATTACATTTTCTCTTATTGTTTGTTCTGCATTTATTCTCACCCCATGGATTTTTTATGTGCATTCTATCTTGTAAATTTTGCCATTTTAGATTGATTACCTCCACAGAACCGGAAGAACGGCACGAATGGGAGAACTGGAAGAGCGGCACGAATGGGAGCCAAAGGTATAATCATTTGTTAGCTGTAACTGAACGCATGTACTTATTGTCTAGTATCACCTCATATTTCATTGCATACATTATGATTCTATGAACTAATACTCGAATTTAGGCAATCCATTAAATGCACTGATTTGTCAGGAAGGCCTTGTTTGGATGGGGCCAGGATCCGGGCCCACCCATGCGGAAGTTGAACTAATTTCCACATTCCACGTGAATCCCGGCCCACCCAAACAAGGCCTAAAGGTTTTCTGTCTGCTTTGCCACTGAAAATTCTTCAAATCGTTATTGAACTTTACTAACGGAATACTCATCTGAATGAGAAGTACTGAATTATGATTTGCAAATTTAGAAAAAGAGATAACAGTAGTTAGAATTGAAATGTATTCTGTAGAACAGTAGTATATTATTTTTTTTTAGAAGTGAGGTGATGAGAGATGGTTAAACAAAGACATGGTAATTTTTCCATCTCAGTTATTTGCAAACAATAATATTTAACCGGGTGGACTTTGGGTATGAAGCGGGAAGTTTGTTTGCGTATTTTCTTTGGACACGTATTCTCATTATCCGTAATGCAGGGAAAGTTAGAAGCCTTGTTGCAAAGAAAGATGTGGCTTTAGCAACACGGATTGAAGAGGCCATGAAGAAAAATGAGAGCTTAGAAGCACTCACGACCAGCGATGTCAGAAGGGTGGCTACCAACCCACATCATGCGAGTACCAAAGGAAGGAGGACTCGGAGGTTGGTTAAGGGTTCAAGTGCTCCTAAGGTTGCTAACCTGAAGGGTACTAAAAGGGGGATCACTCTTTCAAGTAAGTCATCAAGTATTTCCAAGGACACATCTTCATCCAGAAAGCACTCATCAACTGAGAGGCCATCGATGCCGAAGTCGGCAGCTGCTGGGAAGGCCAAGCTAGTGAGATCTGTGTAACACCCCGACGCCAATGCGCCACGGATGCTACCAAAGCCCTGACTCACTAACGACACCCCTCGGACCCACACACGTCCGAAGGGTTACCGACACACGATAATTCTCCACAATAAGATCAATTGAGCTGAGAATTACCGAAGAAGGCATAAAAACCTAACATCTATATGAACTTGACTGCAATCAACCACTAAACTGTAAAACCAGCTTAAAACTAAGTCACCGAAATTTTGTAAATTTCGGCATGACCTCTCTAGAAACTAGGACATCCACTCAGCAGACAGAAAACATTGCAGTTATAATATATCATTCTAGCAGGTCCTTAGTTAATCAATCACACCCAACAGAAAATAATAAATTTCACCATGATGAACAATACATTACAACCACATTAATTACATCCAGACTTAACGAATTTGTTAATTAAAGTGTTGGAGACCGTAGCCGTACAAGTGTTACTACTCCCAACCCGTCGAGCCAGCTTCAAGCACCTAAAACAAGAGAACAACAAGCGTGAGTCCAAGACTTAGCAAAGTGCAATCAAGTATGAAAAGAAATGAATTCGACTAGAATACAACTACTTCAAGACATAAAGTAACAGTTCCTTTAATTAACATCCGTAAGTAAAAGAAGCAGTTTGAATTCATATAAATCCAAACATAAGAACACAACTACTTCATTATTTGATATAACCATTACTTAATTGAAATCATCCATCAAACGAAGCAGTAATTAACCCCACTTACCACGTCCGGCTCGGAAACGTAACTAAACCTTACTCAAGCCTTAGTAATCATTTCTGGATGAGCCACGACTCACACATCAACCTGTTCTTTCCATTCTCATCAATCAACATTATCAATTGCAACACACAATGAAATGCAATGCTTTTATGTGTTCATGCTCAAAATGCAACCTTTAAGCCTATACCGGTATAGCTGAGTGCACACTCGTCGGTGTGCACCCTCAATCCCAACCATCCTGTGGCGGGGCCTACTCTTACTGACTCGCTCCCATCCGTAGATGAGACTACGAGGTAGGACTTTAGTACTCACTACGGGTGAGTACAGAGACCCACATCAACATGGGTCGCCTCTTCTATAATGAATGGACATATGCAAATGATGCTTATAAACAATTCATACACGGCATCATGAGTATTTGCTCTTAACCGTGACCTAAAAACATATCGCATAAACATAGAAACAATAGGGAAATTCTTGAACATACCAAAGATTTAACCAACTAGTACATAGAACAATTCTCAAGCCCATACAAGAGGTAAATCTTATCCCACTGTATCCTGTGCAAATCTGTCATACAATACATCATGCCAATGTGCTCAAAGTGGTCTCTTTCCGCTTTCATCATCATACTAAGAACCATTTCTAGATATGCTATTAAACAAAATCAAATCATTAGACTTTTCATACTCTTATCGCAAGCAAAGCATTTAACACCCTAATAACGCTCTAGGGGATGCACTTGCCTTTTACCAACGGAAAATGGAGTAGCATTTGGAATCTTAGCGCTCGCACGACTCCCCCGGATTAAAGAAAGCCTGAATTTAGAACACATAAATAAAATCACTAGAACTAGTGTCATCTAATCTCAGAAAGATGCAACATGAAAACATAAGCAATGTTGTTTGCTTATTCGATGTAAGTGTCGCAATGGTTAACTATTCAACAACACCAAAAATAATATGGGAGAAGGAAACCAATTACTTTCAGCGCAAGCCTGTTTTTCCCATTGGAATAGGCTAACTACAAAGTCCTAATGTTATCCATTGCCGCCTAGTATCCACCAAGTTATGCCAGTAACAATACATGTAAGGCGGCTCTAGTATACAGATTTTAAAATTGATCATTTTAATTGAGTTACTCCAAGTTCCACCAATTCCAATTGAGTTTCACATGCTTGTAAGAGTAGCATTTGGCAATAATGTATATAACAGAAATAAAAAAACTCACCAAGTAATAGTTTTATTGAAACTAGCTGGCAACAAGCCAGTTGTTGGCCAAGTAGCAGCTAATGCTAGTATCCGCACAGTGTTCTACTCGGTTCCCAGTTAGCTACTGTGGCAACCGGCCAAACCAATACTGATTTCATAATAATACCAAAGTTCTAGCCAAGAATTAATCAAGTAAAATAGGGTTAAGCCTTGCTAATATGGTCACCACAATATTTCGACAGGCATCACAGAGGATGACATTATACCGAATTTACATGTTCATAGCAAGCATACATACACCTAGGATCCAGGATCCACTCAACTAATTGCATCTCACAACAAGGATTCTAGCTAGGCATTTGCACAAACACTTGGCATGCAAGTTGGACCCTAAGAAGAATGTACCTCAAAGACCTCCTCATGGAGCCATGGAGGAAGGAGGTGGAGCGAGGGGGCGCCAGGCTGGCCAGGCGAAGCGGCCGGGAGGGCCGGCAATGCACGCCGACCAAAGTGTGGTGGCCTTGAAAGGTGGCGCCAACAGTGGGAAGGCCGAGGCGCATGAGCCTTGGTGGGCGCGAGGCACGGGTGAAGGCGCCGAGCTCACGGGGGTGAGGGCAGCCGGAGGTGGCGGGCGAGGATGCCAGAGGCGGCGCCAGGATCTAGAGTCGGGAGAGAGGCGGCGCTGGACATTTGGGAAAAACTCAGGAGCTCAAGTCTAGGGTTTCACTTAACTCCTCTCTTCCCATTATACTCCAATTTGGGTACTAATAATAAAAAACTAGGGGGAAAAATATAAATAACACTACACAACCATTCTAAAGGCCACAACCCTGGTAAAACGTGTATGCGGTATTACAATCTGTAATGAGAGTAGTGTAAACGCTGCGAAGAGCAGAGCGAAACCAGAGGGTCGAAAGGGGATGCTCTGAACAAGGCGGGAACTAAGCTCAGTGTGGTTGGATTCAGAGGACGCAGCTCAGGAACATCAGCGCCAGCTTCATAAGAATCGCTCTAAGATTTTGTGCAGTGCAACCTGGCCGAGCAAAATTAGCGCAAGCTTCTTAGGGAGTGTTTGGGACAGCTTCAGCTTCACCAAAATCTGTGGAGTTGGTGGAGCAGGGTATTTCTAGCTCCAGAAATTTATAGAGCTGGAGCTGTGGGTATATTAAAAGTGTTTAGGTAGATCATCTTGTTTATATTTTAGACTAAAAATATAAACTAAATTCACTTTATTTTAGCCTATAAGTTTCAGATCTGAACTGGAGCTAGGATCTTAATAACCCCTCGTGAGATTTTGGATAGTGCAACCTGTGAATTTATGGTTTCTGCCATTTTCTTGTCGACTTACCATTGAGGCCTGTTTAGAAGCATTATTTTTAAAACTATGGTTTTGATATACTATATTTTGCAATTGTTTTGTTATGAATACCATAGTTTTATCAAATCTATTTGAAACCATGATATCCCTTGGAACTACCAACTATTTGAGTGCAACATCACAAATCATAGTATTTGAGTGGAAATAAGCAAGAAGCTAGCCAAAACTATGAAAACTTTGGGTTAGAGTGGAGTTTCAAATACTCGAAAAATGTCACGGTATCTACTAAATCATAGTTTTTAATACAGAATTTTTGGTATGGTAACTAAACACCTTATAGTATAAAATACTATAGCATTTTTAGAAACCATAGTATTACCTAGAAATTATGAATATACATTACTTTCAAATAGGGCCTGAGATCTTACCACGACATCTATAATAATCTTTTTGGCCTGATATTGTATCCTTGGTAAACGTCGTTGTTACGTTACTTTCAAAATTATCAGAATTACTTTCCAGAGAATATTTCCAAGTGCCTACCGTGGGTGATGAAGCATGCATAGGAGCAACAAATGGGCTGTTTGGTTCCTCAGCTCAGCGTGGCCTGGCTCGCTCGAGCTCGCTCGAGGAAACGCCAGCGTCTTGATTGTCTCCAGCGTCTGGTAGCGCGGGAAAAATTGCGAAGCGCTGCATCGATGGAGCCAGTTTTGCGCGAGGGAGCCAGCGAACCAAACAGCGATCGAGCGGCGGTCAACGCACGGAGGGAGCTAGGCCACGCTGAGCTGGGGAACCAAACAGCCCAAAAAGCTGTGTGCTGTATTTCACGAAGATCGGCAGCTCAACCGAATGTTAGATTGTCTATTTGCAAAATGAAGGGCTTAATTAGATCTATTGATTACTAGCGGTAGGCACGTAAAATGTTGCTACAGTAGTCAGCGTTTTGCTCGGGAGTCTAGTACAGCACTCGTCTTAAAATTGCTACGATTCCGTACTATGATCCCAAGAAAGAAGGATAGAAAAGAAGACTGGAGAAGCTTCTGGAGTCTGGACTGGACAACAAAAATTCCCAAACCCCACCCCCGGGCCCACCCGCCCCCACCCAGCTCGAGCATAGAGTATCTGAATGGAAGATTTAGTTTTTTTTAACCCCCTCTTAATTTTTCTACAAATTTAACATCTATTTAAACAAAATTATAGATATAGCTATGTCTCAACTAATGCAGCACCTATTGCACTCTCAAATCACGATAGTTGGGCCTCCTACTGTCTTATACCACTGACAAATAACACGTATCACCTCATTGCCTTTCCGTGATTAACATGATGCAAGTTTTGTAATTCTATTCGGACGAAAATCAAGACTTAAAAAAAGATAGATCAAAGGCAACAAGAAAAAACAAACCCAAAACTCAAGTCTGTTCCTATCGAGGGCAATGTATCCTGTGCATGACAAGCTTTCGATGATGTCTGGCGTACACACCAACTAACAAAAGTCACAAAAAATCTAAAAAATTGTAGATGTACTTCATAGATTGCCCTACCTATGTATGAAATTTCAAGATCAAATTCATTATATATCGAGAGTTACAAAAAAGAGAAAATTCTGACAAGTTTAAATATATAATGAATTTGAATCTACAATTTTATATATAGGTAGAGCAATCTATGAAATACATCTATAATTTTTTTAGAATTTTTCGTGACTTTTATTAGTTGGTGTGCATAGGATATGTTTCCCTATCGAGAGAGACACTTGTGAGGGCAGGTCACACCTTGCCCCAATGACATGTGGGCCCACGAAGGCCAGCCGTACAACGGCGTGAAACCCCTTGGAAAAAGACCAGTTCCAGGCTCCCAGCGGAACGCTCTAGACGCTTCTCCGATCTGCACCATCACATGACATTTCATTCACGCCAACACACCGCGGCGCCGCGCACATTCCGGCACCTTTCAGAACCTTCCATCACGTTCCAGACTCACCACCTCGTACCACCTATATAAGCACCCCTCCCATCTCATCACTCCCCAACCCCACGATTCACACGGGAACATCGAAGCAATCCACAGATCGAGAAGCCAATCCAAGAAGCAGAGATCGAGATATGGACAGCAGGATGTTCGGGCTGGAGGCGCCGCTGATGACGGCGCTGCACCTGCTGGACGTCCCGGACGGCGAGTCCGGCGCCGGCGGCGCTGTCGGCGACAAGTCGACGGGCGGGGCCACGCGCACCTACGTCCGCGACGCGCGCGCCATGGCCGCCACCGCCGCCGACGTCAAGGAGTTGCCGGGCGCCTACGTGTTCGTGGTGGACATGCCGGGGCTCGGGTCGGGCGACATCAAGGTGCAGGTGGAGGACGAGCGGGTGCTGGTGATCACCGGCGAGCGGCGGAGGGAGGAGAAGGAGGACGCCAAGTACCTGCGCATGGAGCGCCGGATGGGCAAGCTCATGCGCAAGTTCGTGCTGCCGGACAACGCCGACATGGACAAGATTTCCGCCGTCAGCCGCGACGGCGTGCTTACCGTCACCGTCGACAAGCTGCCGCCGCCCGAGCCCAAGAAGGCCAAGACCATCGAGGTCAAGGTCGCCTGAGACGAACCAGAAGTAAGACCATCGAGGACAAGGTCGCCCGAGACGAACCAGAACTCAGATGGTTGTCGGATCGAAGCTTGAGTGAGCAGTAAGTCATGCGTCATTACCGAGTAGTAGTAGTAGTATAGTACTGTAGTAGTGCCGTGTCTACGAGTCTTCGCCTCATCGTATGCTCTCTTTCTTGGTTTGTGCGCGGTCTGATGGTTTGATGTTGGGAATGTTCCGTAATGGAGATGCGGGTGTTATGCTGCTTGTCTGGAATCTGAATAAATCTCTGCTCATCTTCCTGCCTCATTATGTTAACAAAGTTTTGGATTCAGCCCCCAAAAAAAAATCAAAATCAAATTCTGGATCTGCGATACGCCAAATGGTGGATGGCACATAGATCTCGACACCCGCGAGTGAACTGAACTTGACAAGTTGACATTGATTCCAGGAAGAAACTGGACATGAAGTTCAGGTTTCCTCCACTCCAGATGCTAGAGAAAGTTACACGACGCGTTGGTACTGCGAAAGCGTGCTTAGGCCAAAACATCTCTGCATTCGACATCATCTAGTGGACAGATCCTTCTCTGATATCTTGTGAAGCACATTAGCCGAAAAGTACGGCGACACACATCCCCGCACCTGCGTTGGCGTCAGAGCGAAAGACCAAAATGTTGCTTATCAAAACAGCACGTTTCAATGCAGTAGAATAAAGTTAGGCGAGCAAAAATTGCATATTAAACTTCGTTTCCAACGCAACCATAAGAACCGGATATGTCGCCTACTGAAATTTCTGGGAAGTCTCATTACATCACAAACTGAAAAGCCGATATTTGATTCCAGCTACTTGAAACATGCAAAGGGAACACATTATCGTTCTTGCAGTAACACAGTATATCATTCTTTATCAAGTACCTATTAAGCTCAACGTACTATCGCCATGGAGCACTGAAAAGGGGAAAAAAAACTATTGCCTGGGAAAAATGGTTACCTGCAGAAGAGATGTCGGTATCTCGATGAGGCCCTGCAGTAAAAGATCTACGCTTGGTAGACATTGAAGAGGAACAGGGGTGATTACATATAACAGTCCCCTATGCACATCGATGCCTCTGACAATGCCTGGAGAGGTGCATACCATTGTCACAGTTTACGCAAGTTCGGTATAGAGATTGCAATGGATGCTATTGTCATGATTTCTATTGGGCAATCATGACTACCGAGTCTCCGACTCAGAACCAGCGGAACTAAGTTGCTGAAACCATATAACATTGACAAACAACATAGAACAAGTACAATTGCTTTATTGAACAACTAATTGATTTTTTCACAACTTCACGCTCATCTAGATGAGCATGCCTCAGCTGCATATTGGTTGCACTCTGGACTCAAGAACCATTAACAGACTTATAACCACAGGGGAGCTGACTCTTGACTCTCAACAGGTTACAAGAGTTGGCCATCTTTTTTTTTGTTGCAGTGTAACTAAACGAACGGCCAAACAAAAATGCAAGCTGACGTCCATACTGGCTCGATAATTTCCTAGCAAGTGACTGATTTGAGCTTGATTACTTGTGATTATCAGAAAAATTTGTGCTGCAAATTTGAACAGTTCTTGCACATTAATTGGCTAGCTACTACTTGTCTTTGGAACACAGTGTCAGACAAAAATGGGCTTGTAGGGTGCATATTGTTTGTGAGAAAAGAAATGCAAAAATGCAATAGCTGATTCAAACAGGGAGACGGAGTGTGCGAAATAAAGAAATTGCTGCAACACACAAGGACATATGACCACCAACCGACCAACGTATGCCTGCCGCTGTGTGCGCGCGCGCGTGAGAGAGAGAGTACCAAGACCAACACACCAAGGGATTGACCGGGCTGCCTCAGATGTGTCACAACTAATTGCCAAGCCAATTATGGTAGCATTCAGACTATGCCATATCTCACTACGATGTACCTGAACAGAGAGTTCAAATAATAATCATGAATGGAATCTCTGTTGCTTTTCAGGACTTAGAAAAAAAACTATAAGTGCAATTATAATCCACAAATACTCTTTACAAGTTACGATTCCCACCTCACTTTATCATCACAGAAAAAACTCTAGGGTATTTATTTTAGTGTATAAATACTCCATATTGTAAACCATATCTTAATTAAGATCTTGTGTCCAATCTTTGTTAATGTGAAACCCAGTAACTCATAAAGCCGACAACAAGATAATCCAACATGTTAGAGAAGAAAACTAATGCTTTATTATGATAACACGTCTTTTCTTTTGGGTTTATAAGCATTTCCAGTCTAGAATCATTTGCTTAATACTTGAATGATATTAAGCAAACTTCTCCAAGAGTGTCCTAGTACATCTGATCAGCACCTTGTATTTCTCAGCATATTACTGCTGGATTCAATCTTACTCCTAACACCCTTTCAAATGAAGGAAAAGTTCTAATCAGATCAAATAATAAAGTAGTGGCAGAGCATTACGAATTTTCAAAGTACACAGGCAATTGTGATGCAAGGGTTGCTCATCACTTCAAAAATTTTGTAAGAATTGGCTACAAAATGCGCAATTACTTGGGCATTAATGCCAGGACTTCTGCCCACAAGAAGAGAAAATGAGAGACTAATAAGCAGAGTAGCAGACAATTGGTTCAAATTTTATTTCACAATTGGTTCAAATTTTATTTCAAACTCCAAAAATGTGAGTAATAAATAAAGTGCATCAGATTATGTTCCAAAGTGTAGGAATGGGGAAGACAACTGACCTGGCAATGGAGATGCATAACTGTAACATCTGAAAATGATACTTCATAGGGCGGAAGTGAAGCTAGGCCATACGCAAGTTTCTTATTTGTTGTCAGTGATATGTCACTTGGAAAACATTGCTTGAAATACTCAACAAGCCTTCGTTCACGTATTCCAAATGCATCTTTCTGATTCCTAAACAACACACGAACGACATTAGTAATTGCTTTTCATCAGAAGCAGCAATCAGTACTTTCTGTACAATTAAGTCTGTAAGTACGAATCCATCAACTCCAGCTGATGTGGTTGGGAGAGTTGATGCATCACAGAAGTGCAAAACTAGAGTACTGAAGTTAATGAATGTCTGGCACTTAAAAACAGTATATCTGCAGCAACAATACTACAGGTAATTCAGCAATACATGATTGGAAGAATGCTGTCCGAGCAATCAAAGTACTCTACCGAATTTGACAAAAAAAATTAAGCATTCTTTCAGTTTTAATTATCATATGTCTGGTAGATGGATTCGTAATCTCCTATGGCATGGAGAAGTAGACAGCATCGAAAGTTGAAACTGGCATGAAAAATGTAGGATAGTTGTGGTCTCTGTTTTCTACTCAATATGGCAGAGAATGCACCTAAGTTCCCAGTGCAACTATCCTTCGAATGACACATTCATTGCTGTCAGCAAATTCCAGCTTGAGTATAGTCAGGAATTGGTACAAGAGATGGAGAGTTTATGTTCTTAGCTACAACTACAACAAAGTATTAGCAAGACTATTTGACCATTTTTCAACTACTCAATTTGGAAACAGCTTTTGATACTTACGTTCTATTATTGGAATCACGATGTGCAGCATCGATGTTAATCATTTCAGTTCCTGTTTGTCCATCATCTAGCCAAAACATTCCATCAGGGAGATTCTTGATCTGCTTTGTGATGTGTATCTGAACAACAATTGTGGGGCAGATATACCTTAGCATATCTACGAGCGTATCAAAACCAGCACCTACATTAAAATGAAAACAGATGATCTTCATAATAGTGAACAATTAAAAAAATGTGTGATACTGTGATAAAACAAAGCGGGCCAACTTACGACAATTCTTAATATATACCTTTCACCCATCCAGGCGTGTTGACAATTAAAGGTAGCATTTCACTCACACCACATCGATATTTTTCAACAAAGTAATCATACAAATGAAATAGACAATTCAGGTACGTTTCTGTATCTCTTTTTGAAGAAATATCACCAAAGAAGCAGCACCTGATGGATTTTTTTGGAAAGAAATGTATGGCATTAGAAATATCCAGGTTGGGAGGACATACATAAAAGTTTTGAAATACTAAACTAAAATGTTTGCTTCTACAGAGTCTGAAAATCTACCTAGTATTAAGAACTGATTTACTGAATGACTTCTTGAATCTACTACAGTATTGGATAGGAATAAGAAGTATGCACAGATAACAATAACCTGAAATCTATGGTAATTGAATTTGAGCAATGGTTGCAAAGGGAAAAGGATATTTGAAAAATTGATTCAACACCAGCAGTTAGGCTCGATTGATACATGTCCTTAGGTATTGTTTGGTCAAGTTCCTACTCTTACTCATACTATGGAGAAACTAATGTTATGAATCTCTTTGGAGTTTGGAGTAGGAGGCATGGAGAGTTTTTTTATTGTACACTACCTTCTCTCCTGGAAACTAGTGATTGTCAAGTTTTAAATTTATAGTCCCGCAGGTTGTAGGATTGTCTCTCCCTATCTTCTGGAGCTCTTGAAGCAAAAAAAATGCTGCTCAAATTTTATGCAATTGACTGTAGCTACAACACTGCAATGCAGCTCCAACCAAGCCTTCAGCTGGAGCTACTCCCTTGCAAGCTGCAACCAGATAACTCTGGCTTCGCTTTAGAATCTAGGACCTGGAGCTTGACCATATTTCTGTTCATGTGACTAACCTGGAGCTTGGATCCATTTCTATCCATATAACATACTGTATAACACAACTATAATAATCCACTGAACAAGTAGGCAAGTAGCTACAATCGAAGGCAGAGCTGAAACTTATGCTTTCGCAGCCTAAGCAACACTTGCAGAAAGAAGAACAAATTAAGTAATATTATTGGCACAGTTGATGGGGATTTATTCTGTCTAATTCATGTCACTAAAATTCTTTTTAGACAAAAAGAGAAGAAATTCCATAACAAGAACTTACTGGGCACAGACTCCTAAACCGAAGAAACCCGAGTAGTGTTATCATTCGGCAAGCTAATCACAACTTCGCAGCCCAAAATTATGAAAAATAAAGAGCAGAAATTTCACACCTTTCAGCTTCCCGCAGAGTTGGGCTCAACAAATCTGCACGCAGGCCAACAACCAACATGTCAATGACAATAGTCGCCAGCACCCAAAAAAAAAAAATCTCCCCACTCAACAACCAATCCCCACACGCATGTGCTGTAACCTGCAATAGCTTCGTCGACGACGTGAAACGAGAGGCACCCCGGAGGCGAGAACTCCGGCTGTCCCACGTCGGTGTCCAGATGCCCCACCCTCCCATACCTGCAAAGAACCACACGAGAGACAATCAGCAAGCTAATGCCTCACCGACAGATTGATTCGCTAGGGTTTGGATTTGGGGGGTTTACCTCGGGAGCAGCGAGTTGAGAAGCAGGCGGGAGAAGGTGGACTTGCCGCTGTTCTTGGGGCCACACACCAGGACGACCGGAGGCGTGGGGTCGGAGGAGATGAAGGAGATGGCGGAGGCCCAGTCCACCGGGACGACCACCTCAGCGAGAGGCAACGGCGGCGGCGTCCGCGTCGGGGTCTCGCGGGCTCCGGCCATGGCTTTGCTGTGGTTTCTCTCGAATTCGCGACAGGAAGAAAGAAATCCCAAAGCGGCGCAATCTGGACCGTTAGTTCTGGATCGAACGGCTAGTGGAGACCCATGGTGTGGAGCTATGGGCCATCCATTTCCTCTCACTAGGCGGCCTCATCAGCCCAACTCTCGTTTTCTATTCCATTCACTGTTAGAGTAGTGTTTTAATAAATGGTTGATACGGCCGTTGAGTTGCACAATTACACGGATACGGCAGACAAAAATTAGGGTATGTTTGGTTGAGTGTACGAGGATAAATGAAATGGGATGATACAGAATGGATGGGATGATTCTAGATAAGATAGTACAGGAAAGGTGTTTGGTTGCCTAAATGAAATAATACAAGATTTTGTTTGGTTGCTTAGATGAAATGATACATGATGGTACAAGATGATGTTTGGTTGATGGGAGGAGATTGGATTGAGGGATGAGGTTGGTTTGAGGGATGGTACGAGTGAACAATCCGGTTCTGGACCGATTGGTTCGGCCAAATTGCCTATGGGATAGTGCAGTATCCTTTTAGAATATTCTAAGAATCTATACCATCTCATCCTGTACCAAATGGTTCCGTTCATCCAACCAAACGCAGAGACAGAACCAGATCTTGTACGGAACTGTTCGGTTCACCCTCGTACACCCAACCAAATGCACCCTAGTGCATGTGTCCATCAGCAGGATATTTACGCTTTAGAGCGTGCAATCAGTCGTATCAGCCGTTTATCGACCACATACAATCGTTAAATCAGCCTAATAGTGTATTAGCCCAGGGCTTCAAACAACCCAATTAAAGGAGACCTTATATATTCCAATTCCCTGTATAGCTCTAGTCCAGAGTGTCGACTCTTAGCCTTCAGTTGCCCTCCTGAATTAGGGTTTAATCCCCATTGATTCCTCTCCCGATCTCTCAATTTATTGATCTCCTCCTGCTCCTTGGTTGAAATATTGATCAAATGTGATCACCAATAGCTTCGTTGTCTTGGATCTGCCAGTTTGATACATTCTTTCTTAATTAGCAGATGCAAACTAGGGTTATTTCAGGGTGGAAAGATCCAACGTCCTTTGTAAAAAGATGCACATCGTACTTGGTTTCTTTTATCTTAATTTGTACTTTGATGTTCATACTTATTAGAACTTGTTTCACGTGTGTTATGATTTGCTAAAGGTTTTTTGCTCTGTTCCTTTGACCGCACATGAAGCAGAACTAGTACTAGTGCACGAGTGAGTGCAGTCTGCATGTGTTTGTTAGAGCTAATTTGTCTGCTCCAAATCTAGTGTTCATATCTAGCAAAGGCTGTTGGCTATGCGGTTGTTCTTGTGACCCATAAAAAAAAAGATGGTCTTGATGAGAAGGCCAAATGAAATGGGTTGTTGCATTCTTTTGTTGCATTAGTTTTATGACTTTACATGAATACTTTGTCACTCGTTAATTTTTTAAGTAATATCACTAATTTGATTACTTTCTTAAGTAATATCACTAATTAATTATGCTATACCCTATTCATATGCAATGGCGGACCCAACGGGGGGGGTCAAGGGGGCTAGGGCACACCCTACCCCCGATGAGCAGAAGGATGGTCGACCGAGGACTGAGCAGAAGGATGGTCGACCGAGGACAGAGTAGAAGGGCGGCTAGCCAAGAGCAGAGAGGGCTACGGTGTGGCTGGCCAAGGGTAAAGAGGGCAGCGGTGCGGCAAACTACAAGTAGAAGAGTAACCCCTAAAATTTAGGTCTGGATCCGCCACTGTTCATGTGTAATAGTAGAGATGGCTGCTTCAAGCTCTCAGCCTCCATCTTTGACAGACTATACATTTACACCCTCCCTCCCTCCCCCAAACGCAGTAGACCCAACTTGAGAGCACATCAGGCCTACTAAGAAGAACTATAGCCTATCAGTAAAGTGTTTGTTGTGCAATAAATATTGAAGGCCAGGCATTTCTCATATGAAGAAGCATTTGGCAGGCATACCAAGTGATATCTAACCATGTAAAGCTGCTACATCGAACATAAAGAATAAATTTCTAGATTTGCTAGAGGAGCAATGAAAAAGAAAGAGGAGAAAAATCAAAAGGAAGAAGAACTGCGATCAGAGGTTAACATATCGGGAGATATACAAGAAGATGATGTTGTCATGGTGGAGCCTCTAACGAGTCAACAACATAAAGGGCCAATTGATAAGTATTTTGTGGCTGGTTTGTTAGTTATTGGTAAGGAGCAGCAAAACATCAAAGATTATATTACAGCAAAACATAGGAATAATGTGAGTGACTATTTGGCCCATTGGGCATACAAATGCAGCATTCCATTCAGTGCTCTCACTGATCCAGCTTCTCTAGCTTTTACTGAGGTAGTTGGATAATATGGTCATGGTTACAAACCTCCTAGTATGTACAAGTATTGGGTGCCATTGTTACAGAAATAGGTGATAAGGACCGCACATAAAGTGGCGGAAAAAAAATAGGACACACTATCATGACAAATGGGTGGACTGATTGGAGAGGTACAAGCCTAAGGAATCTATGCATGAATAGTGAGTTGGGCACTGTTTTCCTTAGAGCTATCGATGTCTCAGCTGATACTCATAGTGCAAAGTATATATTCAAATTTGTTGAGAGTGGAATCAAAGATGTCGAGGTAGAAAATGTTTTGCATGTTGTCACTGACAACGCTTTAGCAAATCTAGCAGTAGGCTGGATTTTAATGGAGAAATATCCTCATATTTGCTAGACTTTATGTGCTGAACATTGCATCAACCTGATATTAGAGAAACTTCCAAGGATCAACACATAAAAACTATAGTGGACAAGGCCAAGAAGGTTACCTCTTTCATATATAACCATCACAAAACACTTGATTTGATGCGCTCATACTCAGACAATAAAGAGATTGTGAGACCTAGGGTGACATGCTTTGCTACAACTTTTCTCACATTGGACAGCTTCAACAAGTTAAAGTCAAAATTAAAACGAATGTTTGTTGGTAATAGGTAAGCATTGAAACTCTTATCCTTATTTGGCCATACTTTTATTTCTATAGTTTCTTATAAAGAATGGCTATTCAACAGGTTTAATGCACTCAAGATATCAAGAACTATAAAAACTAAAAGAGTTAGCTCAATTGTTCTATCTGATGAAGGGTTTTGGGCTAGTGTGGAACTAGCCATTAATATTTTTCTCTCACTAGTTAAGCTTCTTCGACTTGTTGATGGAGATAAAAGGCCTGTTATAGGATTCATCTATTGAGGTTTATTGGACACAAAGCATGAGCCGGTTCATTTACTTAAAAATGAACTCAAGCTATGAACTCCTGTGATGAATGCTATTGATTTCTACATTGATGGCAAGCTGGACAAGGAGCTCCATTTAATAGCATATTATCTCAATCTGTACTGCTTTTATAGGGATAGAGTTGACATGGTTGGATCAGAAAAGATTTTTAACAGCATTCATAAGTTTATCCAGCGCATTTATCCAAATGAAGATATTCAAGACAAGATCACAATGAAGGATATGATGGCCTACTCTGAGGCTACTGGGACTTTTGGAAATCAAAGAGCTATTACAATGGAGGAAATGATGGTCTACTCTGAGGCTATTAGGACTTTTTGGAAATCCAGGAGCAAAGAAGCAAAGAGAAAAACTAGATGATGCACTTAATCCTGATAACTAGTTCATCTTTTATGGTTGCTTCATCCCCCCCCCCCTCTCTCTCTATGTTGCACTACCTTGTAGCTATACTATTTTTTTTCGTTTGGCAGCTCATTGATGGAATGTTTGGAGATCAAAAGCACCATATTTGGAAGGGATTGCCACAAAAGTACTCAACTTGACATGCAGCTCTTCAGGATGTGAAAGAAATTGGAGCGCTTTTGAATAGGTAATTTTTCCTACCATTTTTTGTAGTGTACTTTGGCAAGTCTATACTAACTTTGTAGCATCTTCCTGTATTAAATTAATTAAATATTAACTTCTCCTTTGCTAATTTTGTTTAGACCCAAACAAAGAAAAGGAACAAGTTAGATGTTCAGAGGCTAAATGACATTATATTTGTACAATTCAACTCAAGAATGAAAAATAAAGAGAACTCAACAAAGAAAAGAGACCCTATAATGGAAACATGTGAAAATGGTGACATTCATAATGCATAAGATTGGCTTGATGTTGAACCTGTAGGGTTACCATGTGAGGACAGAATAGAAACTTGGGGCTATACTTCTAAAGTGCCTACTCTAAGAGCAAAGAGATCTAATAGAAGTTTAAGCAAGAAATTAACAAAATGTACCAAAAGGTCATGCAGTGCATTATCTGGTTGTGGTTCTACATCTACGCTACCGGCAGTAGCTGAAAATGAGAGTAACAAGGAGTTGGATTGCTATGTTTTTGACAAGGAGTTTCTTAATTCTGATGAGCTTGAGATTAAAGCGTCGGGTGGTGATGCGACGCTTGATGATGATTCAGAGTAGCTTATTCCCCTTGATCATTTTGTGTACTTGAAGCAAAACTTTAGCTATTTTGGTCGTCATTGTGTTTACTTAGCCTACTCTGGTCTTGTAATGTTGCATGCTTTTAAACTATGGTGTAAATTTGTTGCGAGTCATACTTTGGTGCAAAACTATAATTGTTTGTCGATTGTTCTTGCTATTATTTTGAATTAGAAATGAAGTCATCATGGTATAATTGTTGAACAATTCATGTATATGTGATAGTAATGATAGTAGAATGCATTTAAATATCTCTTAGTCTAGCATAATCATCAAATACAAACATATATGAGCCGGAACACCAAATTATCCGTATAATTCCAATTAAACATTCGTATTCCAATTAATCGTTTAGCGGTATCATGCATGTCCGGCTACCATATTCCGTTTTTCACAACACGGAGAGCTGTTTTCATGTTTTTCTTTTTGACAATTGCATAAGAATTAAAATATAGATGAAGGGTAGATGATGATTACTTACCCCTTCGCTTACTTTAAGATTTATATAACTTATATTTGAAGGAAAAGCATTGAAGCACTCTGTTCTTCCTTTTACTGGCCTATCTCCTTCCCTTCACAAGCGCCCCCAGCGCTCACGTGACCGCGAGCTCGCCACTACGCACCTCCGCCACCTCATCTCCGGCCGGCCACGTCACCGTGTGAGCACGTCCTCCCCTGAATCCAGCTTCCTCTGCGCGCTACTCACCTTCATGCTCTGAGCTGCCCGTCGCACCTGCCTGTCAGTGCCTGAAACAGGGTTCTTGATTTAGGTTTAGGTGGCGCAACCTACATATGTGCATGTACTTGTTCTTTATACTTGTGATCCTGTACAACATGTGCTTGATCTTTATACTTGCGATCCTGTGCAACTAATTGTACAGTTGTGATCCAGATTCCAGATGATGAAAGCCATAGCTATGCATGCGCTTTCAGTAAACCAGTGTAAATGTGCTGGTAAAATCCATCTACAAGTCTCTTTACCACTATATATATTAATTTGTTGATTCATTCCAAGAGATATGCTAAATAGCTTGGCTGGATCGAAAGATGGATACCATGGTTGGTTATGTGACGTTGCAATTGAACCACCTTCTTGTGTTGTTCTCAGTTGGGTGTCCATGTCTGCCGTTCCTCCTGATGGATGCTGCTCGTGCGTACATTCTGGAGAAGGCAAAGGGCCTTTTTGTAACACTGTACTTTGCTGTTGGGCCAGATTAAATATTGACTAGCTAGGTGTGTACGTGTGTTGTGATCTATGGGCTGATATATCCTCCTCGCTAGGCCGTTCCTTAACATAGCGGCTATCGTATATACTCATCCCGAGTTGCAATACATTTTGAAGTTATGGATAATAACCCATGTACAATACGATAAAGTTACGCATGAGCTACGATACAATACACCGCATTTCTTACTATAGCTTCCGGAAGAAGCAAGCGTGTACTTCTCGTTATTGAGGTTAACGAGGTATTATCGGACATATTTAAAAATTGATATAGTTCATACAAAATCATTTTATTTATTATTTAAGTGGTTATTTCAAATTCGAATTAACGAGTCGCTGTCGAGCCAAACCCATTAACTTTTTTTCTTTTAAAATAAACTCATTTTAATTCTAAACATATTAACTACTATGCGTGGGGCGGCCGTCACCGGAGCTCCCCCCGCCCTCCATGCCAGCCAACACCACCATGCACGTCGGAGGAGCCAGGCGGCAGTCGGAATCAGGAAGATGGCTCCGATCATGGCAACGACGAGCCAAAGTGGCGAGAACGGGCGAAAGCTCAAAAGCTAAATATCTCCTTCCTCCACCCATCCCTACGTTATGCAAAAACGAAGGATAAGGATGCCACGCAGCGGCATAGAGACTGCAACTTAAGTACCCATTGACACTGTCAGCGGTGTTACAGAGTTACAAGAGAAATTTTGGCGTGTCAAGCATCACATTAGGAAAAATAGCACAGTCACGTAGCATCCATCCCCGTGTTGAAATTGTTAACCAAATATCGAAGGGTGTGAGATTAACTCTGGTAAACACGCGAAAAAATTGGTGGTCTCTTGGCAAATGTTTAGTCCCGATTTGCCCGTTGTTTCGGTTAAAAATTGCACTATGGAGTTGGGCCCGTGCCGGACTCGAGATTAGGCCCAAATTTCCGTCTTCTTTTCTCTCGGTTCCTGTTCGTTGTCCTCGTGTTGACTTGACCTGCCCAAGTCACATTGGTGCAGACTTCTGGTCGAGGCAACGATACTTTTTTCACACGGCACACGCGCCATGATCCGTTCATGACGCCGATCATGTTGTGATGTCACACTGCACGAACGTACATCGATAGAAATTTCACCTGGTGTTTGATATGTATTTCCAACGAACACCCAATTAGGGATGGCAATCGAGATCCGTTCCCCGATCCTCGGCGGAGAATTCCTCTATTAGGGGACGGGTATAGGAAGAAATCGTTCCCCACGGGGATGGAAACCGAGGAAGTTATTCCCCCGTCGGGGATGGCGGGGACGGGGGCGGGGATGGGGAATTTTTTTCCCCGCGGGGATCCAGATTTAGTTTAGTCCAATTTAGTTATTAAATTGCAAACATATTCTCTAACCCATCATATTCACATTTTCATAAACGAGACAACATAATCTTCAATGAATGCATGCATTCTTTTTTTCCTTGTCTATTGATATGATTTTAGAGTTAAAATGGCTATAAGAGTTCTTCTCTTGTGCGAAATTTTCGTGGGGATAGGTCCCTGACGGGGCCCCGATACCCGAACGGGGATGGGGATGGGGGATTTTCTCCCCTAAGACGGGGAACGGGGGCGGGGAAAATTTTAGATCGCGAAAACGGGGACGGAGAGACACTCCCGGGCGGGAAATGGCCCCGTTGCCACCCCTACACCCAATGGTACAAAAGTTCCAAAAGCACGTTAGTTGCAGCAGCAGGTAAATGGTAAATCGGTAAGGCCGCCGCTGTATCTTGCGGCGAACCTCCAGAGTCAAGGTTTTTAACCTTTAGGTCGAACAAGTCCATCTCTGTCGTCAGATAGAGATGTCATGTGCTAGAACATCTCTAACGTAGGCCACATGACATCATCTTTAGACTGGTATTAAGCTCACGTACGTCCGGGCTTCTCTCAGGCGTTCAGCTCGATCGATCCCCGACGAGAAACAGAAACCCCCTCATGTGTGCATTCTGATGGAAGGCATCTCATGATCAAAGGGAAACATGCATGCAGCACAGCAGCAGCATGGATGAATCATGGATACACAAACAAACATATGGATGTCACACTCATCAGGTGATTTGCACTGCACGCACACGCGACGCGCGCCAAGTCTGAAAATGATGAAGACTGTGTATTGAATTTGAAATCATTAACTATGCATCAGCTTACAGTATCTTTTCTGTAACAAACTCACACAGAGAAACTTAAAATCCTGCATATATAATTTATGTACCTGTGTACATAAAGCTAGTATATATTATGATTGTTTATGGGCGTCACAATTTCTTTCTTTCTTTCTTTTTGGGAAAAAAAAGAGATGATCTTCAGACTTTGTCATTCTGAGATGGAGATGCCTCGTTCCCGCCCTGCATGTCCAAGCTGTTGCCATGACCACCAGCGTCACAGACAAACAGCAAGCAGAACCCACCGACGGTGACGAGCAGAGCCATCCCCCAGACTGCCAGGTTCAGCGGCGGCGGCATCAGCGGCGCCACGCGCCACGCGAACATGGCGGTCAGCGCCGTCGACAGCGCCCACACGGACAGCTTGAGCCGCTCCCTCGTCCGACTCTGGGCGGGGGAGTACTCGGCGGCGACGAGTGCCTCGAACCTGCGGATGCAATAGAAGAGCAGCGCAAGCAAGGCGTAGGCGGCCAGCACGAATGCCAGGTCCCGCGGGTCGTGCAGCACGCGGTACGTGGTCTGCGCGAAGTTGACGGCGACGAGGAAGCAGGCGGCGTAGGGGAGCAGGCGGCACACCATGCTCAGCACGCTGTTGTTATGCTCTTGCCGCGGCTGCTGCTGTGGTGGTGGTGGTAGTGGATGTTTCATGGAGGAGACGTCGCCAATGACGCTTCCTTTGCCCAGGCCATCCCCCATTGGATATGTGGATACGATCGACGTGCTTCGGTGCTGTGCTATTGCTCCCTGTTCCTTAATTACAAAGTATGTCAGGGTATGCCTATATGGGTTTATATATATCATTATATGGGATCATGCGACTTCGATCCATAATGCTTATAAACTGGCTGGAACCCGTCGTACTACGTACGTAAGTAGCGATCGACAACTTCACCGAAGTTGTGCATGAGAACGAATATAGTTTAGCAGAAACCATTGGCTGACCGAGCAAACCTAGTCCTGGAACAACAATTGAAAAGAGAACTTGACCCTGTGTGCTGACCGAGCAAGTCCTTAACTCTATCCGATTTTGTTTTAAAAAAAAAAACTCTATCCGATGTTCGTACTACATATGATTGTTTGTATCGATCATCGGTGAACTTGACCATGTGTGCTGGCCTTTACCCGCGGGCCAAGGAACACGTCGTTCCTCTGCTTCCGTCAGTGGATACACACGGGAAACGGTCGTCTCGGTGAGAGCACCGGCAATGCGGCTGCAGTTTCGCGTGCATCTCGTCTGATCTGCCTTCGCGAGTTTGCGTGGGCGGAGACACGGAATGCGCGGACAGAGAGTGGAGACGATGCCGCGTGACCAGTGATCGAGACCGGTAAAAATCAAAGTAATTTTACTGTAGATAAAATAGTAGTAAACAGTGGTAGTAGAAATTAGATCTAGCTGTACATTTCTCAAGGGTATTATGGACTTTTGATCTTTTACTACCTTACTTATTAATTGTTATCGCTGACCTTCATTTTTCACCGCCGCCACCCTTTGTTGCGTTACTCGTTATCGCTGCCTTCCTTTTTTCACCACCACCGCTAGTTCGGTCCTGTCGACGCCGCAGCCTCTGCTTTCCTGCCTATACCCTCTTGGATTATGACCACGCTGCGGCTGACGCCCTCTAGCCTGATTCGTGATGACGCCGTGGTCTCGCACTAACACAATGAATGCTCTGTCCTGCACGGCTAAGAAGCAGTTCTGAATTTTACATAAAAATAATAAAAAAATATACATACGTTCAAATTTTTTTTTAAAAAAACTAACTACAATACTACCATTATATGATTTCTACTATCAATACTATCAACGAAAGTATAACTAAATTCTAACTAATCTGATCTATTGAATCAAATAGAATGGACGGCTAATATTTAATATCATGTCTTGTAAAAGTGCTAAAAAGAAATTAAGTTGGGCAAGGCCGGCAAAATACCCGGTCGCATCAAACCCGCGCATGGAGAGGCAGAAACGTTGGCCCTCCGGAGTTCAAAGATCTTAGAACTGGGCGGTCCACCAGGCTGCTCGCCCAGGTGAGGCCTAGCCGAATGAATATTCAGCAACCATTTCTCCGCAGTTGTCAGCTTCTTATTATTTTTTGACAACGTCAACTTCTTATATATGTTACTAGACTGGAATATGCGCCGCGCCTTGCTACGTACTGGAATTCTTAGCTACGCCCGGAGAGCAGCAATCACCCGGATGTTTTTTTTTTAAATAACATCTAAATTTTGGACTGTTGGATCTAACGGCCTAACCGTTAGATCAAAAGATTGTTAGTTCTTCTATGTTATTCTAAACGAAAATTTGGAATTGTAAGACATCTCTGTTAAATCAATGACCGATATCACAATATGCAATTCAGGTTGGCCTCGTTTTGGTCTGTTCTTCTGTCGTGATATCCCCGTTTCATCAATCACACCAATCTCGGAGAAGATCCAACATTCCAAGATTTGGATGATTTTTAGTAACAAAACATCTAGGTGATGTTTATCAAAACCCAAATAAATAAATAGAATACATGTCGCCATAGCTGCCATATGAAACAATCCAACCCCGTTTCGAATGGTTATAAATAATTCAGATATCGCAGTTGCACCATAAATGAGATTACAACACTGGTTGCAGTTAGCATAGATCATGTACGTGTGTGTATAGTATAGATCTGCAGCGTTCAAAACTCACCCAAAGACCTAATTAAAACAACCGGAGAAGACGAAATTAGCATTGATTAAAGTTAGTGACTAGTGAGGATCATTTGTTGCGATACATAGGATAACCACGTTGAACTACTGATGAGTGGCGATCCGTTTGTAAACACGAACGGGAATTTGGTAGAAATTATATGAGAATGAACTTATTCATGTAAAGTTCATGAATTCTACATCCCGTATTTGTCTCAGGTCTCAACTGGGGGCATTATAGTTTAGGCATCGTTATGTACTGCCTCACGTCACAAGCGCAAGTCATTTTGGATATTGGCGCCGTCTCTAAATATAATTTTAATCCCAAATTTTTATTTTAATATATTTATAAAACCCAATAAAATTATAATATTATGAAAGTACTTTTCAAAACAAATCTATACATAGATTTTCATGTATTCAATTTAAATATTTATGAAGATATAAATGGATATACGGTTTTGAAAGTTTGATAGGACATATCCCAAAACCACATATAATTGTGACTAGATGGGGTATTTAAAAGCTGATGACAGGTTACAACTTCTAGAAAGAGAAATATGCTAAAAATTCTTTGGTGGACTTTAATTTTGAAGGGTTACTTTTAATACTCCCTTCATGCATGAATATTTGTCGTTTTGGGCATAGGTGCAGTCAAATTTTTGAAACTTTGACTGTCAATATCTTTTATAATATCTAAATTGGATACAAAAAATCTTATGTATAGATTGTCTCGAAAAGTACTTTCATATTATTACAATTTTATGGGTTTTATAAATTTATTATAATAGAAATTAGTGGTCAAAGATATATTTTGGAGACCGTGTCAATGTCAAAAAGACAACTATTTGTAACCAGAGGGAGTAATTAGCGTGGCGATATATTAATTTGAAAATAAAATAAAAAAGAGATAATTAGCACGGCCAATAATTCAAAGGTTGAGATTTTGTAAATTTACAAGACGGGTCTACCTCTCAATCCTCTTTTTACCATAGGGGAGAAATCTCAAAATAAATTATACTAATTAAATATGAAATCGATATCACAAATATATCTTTTCGATTAGGAATTTCAACATTTGCAATTCGAAGAAAACATAGCTCACCCCTTTAATTGGACAAATATGGTTGAGGTCATGTTTAGATCCATTAGCACTAACAGTTAGCTGCTAAAATTAGCTAAAATGGATCTAAAGGGCCTTAAGCTATACAATTAATATCAAGTTTCAAGCAAATTTGATATATATATCCGGAGTGTTTCCGCACTCTGGAGCTTATAGGGCTCTAGATTAAATTTTTTAGTGTGTGCGTGTACACTGTACATAATTCATGAGTGTAAGGTACATGGGTTGCGTAAGTCCTTATACCCCTAAAAAAAACGAAATGCCCTTAGCTACATGGGTAGTCCTCTCTCGTGTGAACATGCCGTGTACATGTAGCGTTATGGGTGTTCTCACCTGACAAAATCCCACTCGTCGGCACCGGTCCCATATATACAAATAATCTCCACTAACTTCAATTAATAATGATTGTGGAAAAGCTTCAATCGACACTAATTTTCTCTTATCTTGTGCAACCTCATCAACACTATTGTTTTAAGCCTTTGGATCATTGGATGATCAATATGTAATTCCCTAGTACTATGAAATTAAGATGGTAGCATATGTTATTATACTGTTTTGAGAAAACATTTTACCTTTTCTCCTTTCTATACCTTTTATTTCTGTTATTTATGGCTATTTTCAAGATCATTTATTATTATGGAATAGAGTAATATAGATTATTCAAATGTAATAGGTGACCGAATAAAGGAAGACCCGTAATACGATCCTTTATACTCCCTCCGTCCAAGTTTATAAGACATATTTTTTTAATAGTCTTGTCTATATATAAATATAGGACATATTTTGTATTCCATCGAAATTTAGCGTGACGTTCCCTCTATACCCCTAGTAAATATCCAGCTTTACTTTCTATTCTCTATACGCATGCATTTAATATAGTGCTTAATAATAATAATTAGGAGTAATCTAGTTATTTTTAGTATCTTTTTTATTTATGTGCATAGTGATAATTACTGGGACGGAGTTGGTGTACATTTGATTTGGAACGGGAGGAGTAATCTTAAGGGTCTGTTTGTTTCAGTTTTGGATTATTTTAAAACTGATTTTAGATTGTGGTTATAGAGAAGCTGATTCTTTAAAAGCTAAAATATAAAATCATATATGAAGTGAATTGTGGATTCTAATGTATACAGGTGGATTGAATTATGAGAATCGAATTCTAAAATCAAACTATTTTTTTATTCTGCTTTTAAAATCAGAATCCAAACATATCTTAGACCGTGACTTTTTCAAAGCGACTATTTCAAAGCGAGTTGCGTGCACGACGGTGTGTGTACTTTATTAGGCCATACCATTGACCAGATCAACGGCGGACTAGGCCGGAGTCAGTCAATCACCGTACCATGAAGATTCCTCGGCTTCACATGGCCGTATATCTCTCGCCCCTTCGACAGGGCTACCGCTGCTGCATTGCTCTGATCTGCAGTTCCTTCCCCTCCTAGCCCTTCTTTCTTTCTTTCTTTCCTTCTTTCTTTTAGAAACAGCCATTTTTTTCCTTTGCTTCGGCGGGCGTACTTGGCAGTGGCAGGCAAGCTCCAGCAGCTGCCGCGCGCATGCGGCCACCCCGGCGTACGCGGCAGCTTCATGCCTTCGACGCGCATGAAGCGCCGGAGACGATCGATATCGGCAGCGCAGCATCGACGACGCTCTCCTCGTACGGGCCCCGGCGGCGGTGCAGCTCCGAGCTTGTTTTTGGCCCTGATGATGAGGCCCGCTAATCCAGTTATCCGTGGTGATTAAGTGTTTGGTTGCTTGTATCAAGTGGTACATATATGAGATGGCTCAAAAAAAAATACTATCTATGTGTTTGGTTGCTTGAATAGAATTATTTCATCCTGGATAACGTGTAATACAAATTTTAGAAATATTCCATATAGATACTGAACCATTCAATTTATCCAGAACAATAGAACCAAATAGTATAGAACCATCCCATCCTATTCAACCTCATCTCACCAACCAAACACACCCAATCAGGCCCCAACACCAATGGCGTATTCATAGGGGGGGCGTAAGTGGGTTGGAGCCCCACCCCACCCACCCCACCCCCTGAAGTTAGACAAATTTAGAGAAAACTCATCTATAAATTTAGGGGAGCTACCGAGTTAAACAATCGGTTCAGTGAATCTTCGATAGAGTTTTTGATATGCATTGCTTGTCTAGACCCAAGAGATTCATTTGCAAATTTTGAATATGGTAGGCTTCTTCGGCTTTCAGATATTTATTCAGATGATTTCTCATCATATGATCGTGTGGTTTTGGAAGCACAACTTGACTTATTCATTGATGACTTGAGAAGAGAAGAATTTTCAAGTTGTGATGATCTTGCTAGTCTCGCGGTGATGATGGTTGAAGCAAAAAGCATGTTTTTTATCCATTAATCTATATGCTTATTGAATTAGCATTAGTTTTACCTGTGGATACAGCTACAGTTGAAAGGGCTTTCTCGGTAATGAAGATTATCAAGACAGATTTACGTAATAAGATAAGTGATGACTGGTTAAATGATCTCATGGTATACTACATCGAGCGAGACATATTTTTCAAGATAGACATGAAAAATATTTTACAATGTTTTCAAAACATAAAAGCAACGTTTTTAAAACATAAAAACCTGTAAATATCAACTATCAACTCTTAAGAAGTAATGATCGGTACGTTTTTTTTCTTTGTAATGTTACATATTTATATTATATGCGACTGTTAGATAAGTGTTGGTATTTTTATATTATATATATCATTCTGTCATATTCTATATTCGGAAAAATATTATATATATATATTATATATATTAATATATTATATATATTAATTTGGAGATCTTAATTTTAGCCATCTCCTTCTTAAATTTCTAGACTAGATACGCCACTGCCCAACACATCACCGAATCGTCTCGCATCTGCTGCCGCGAAAGCTAGCTGTCCGATCTATTTTTACTCCAAGTTGATTTTCCTAGCGTTTGATCGATTGACTTTGGTACGTGTGTGTTTCGATTCTGATTTTGATCCAGAAGTTAAAAACTTTGAATTAGAGTTGAAGACAGCACAAGTCACCTTAAAAAAATACACATCTCAGTACTTTTTTTTATGGTGTTATACTATATATGTGTAAGTTGCATGTTTTTGTTGGTTAAGTCTAAGATATTCTTTTGGTTTTTAGATTAGCTTTGAGATATGTCTGTATATTCTAATTTTGATTGCATTTAAAAAAAATCTAAACTTGATCAATTTTTTCAAATAAGTTAATAAATAATAAGTCATCTTATACACTTTTTAAAGGTGACGCTTAAATGTATGTAAGTTTCTAACTTTTTCACTCCTGGGGGCCTTTTTGGATTTGGATGGGGGGATTTGGATTTGAATCTGTAGGAAATCCCAAAAATTCCCAACTAACTCTTCCTCATACAGACACGTTCGGGGTTGTATTTTTCCTCTCCCTATATTAGGCCACTCCTATATATGTACCTGAAAAGGGACAACTTGCAAGCTGTTATTTTTTCTTTTCCGTTTTCCTTTCTTTTCGCAGCGAAAGGAAGATCAAATATGGTTCCTAAGATGTATGTAACTTCACATTAAAAAAAAGAAGAGAAAGACAAAAGCAGGTGGAGATGACCAAACTAGATGACTCTGTGCAGCTTATTAACTTGAAGGATTTTCTGGTACGTACACGCATGATACAAGTATATATCCACTTACATAGTTGCATACTGGAGCACAACTTTGCCGGCCAAATTCGGGTACCCTAAGGTGAAAGAAAACCCTAGTACAGAGTACTCCTGTTGGCCCTGATCTTGCTCTTCAATCAGCACCACAACCGCTTCTTCAGAGACGCTATCGCTAGTCTGCAGAATCGGTATCTGCTTCAGATCACCTGAAACCAAACGACAACAGGAACGGCAACAGGGAAAAACAATATTGCAGAACCACAAAGCAGAAGGGTTTTGCGCTGCCTCAACTGTGCAGCCTTTTCTCATGTATATTCCCCTTTCTATAGTGTAAAGTTTACAGATGAGATGAGATTACAAATTCAAACGAAAACAAATTCAACCGTTCTGCTAACTTTCTTTTTCCTGTTTTCTATCCGGCAAGCAACAGACTAAGTAAGACTCATATACCAATACGACACAAAAGATAAAACTTAGAGCATCTCCAATAGTCAAGCCTTAAAATAGAGTCCTATACCTCAAAATAGGGCCTAAACTAAAAAAATTAGGACCCAAGATAGCTATTGACTCCAACAATTAGACCCTAAATCTCCAATCCTTCATTCATCCCTATGGGGCCGGAGAGGAGAGTTGCTAAATATAGCAACAGGGTTCTGAGTCCTAAACCTATTTTGATAATTTTTCTCAAAATACAACCTCTGTTGGAGTGCTTTTTTTCCATCAAAGCCCTATAATTACAATTAGCAACCTATTTAGGGCTCCTCTTGGAGATGCTCTTACTGAACCGACTAATATCGCAACTTATCAGGATTACCGGATAACAACTCCTTCGCAATTTCCATCAATTAATCAAACTTTCTCCTCAATTTTAGAAGCCTCGTCGTTCCATTTCTCCATGCTGATGCCGCCATCTGTAACAAACAGCAAACGGAGCCCGCAAATGCCGATGAACAGGGCCATCACCCAGCTGATGAGTAGGCTCAACGGCGAAACGGGCGGAAGCGACAAGCCGGCGGTCAGCGCCATCGACAGCGCCCACACGGACAGCTTGAGCCGCTCCCTCGTCCGACTCTCGGCGGGGGAGTATTCGGCGGCGACGAGTACCTCGAACCTGCGGATGCAATAGAAGAGCAGCGCAAGCATGGCGTAGGCGGCCAGCACGAATGCCAGGTCCCGCGGGTCGTGCAGCACGCGGTACGTGGTCTGCGCGAAGTTGACGGCGACGAGGAAGCAGGCGGCGTAGGGGAGCAAGCGGAACACCATGCTCAGCACGCTGTTGTTATGCTCTTGCCGCGGCTGCTGTGGTGGTGGTGGTGGTAGTGGATGTTTCATGGAGGAGACGTCGCCAATGATGCTTCCTTTGCCCAGGCCATCCCCCATTGGATATATGTAGATACGATCGACGTGCTTCGATGCTGTGCTACTGCTCCCTGTTCCTTACACAGTATGTCAGGTTATGCCTATATGGGTTTATATCATTATATGGGATCATGTGACTTCGATCCATATTGTTTATATATATACTGGCTCCCGTCTTCCTACGTACGTAAGTAGCGACAACTTCACCGAAGTTGTGCATGACAACGAATGTAGTATAGCAGAAACCATTGGCTGACCGAGCAAACCTAGTCCTGGAACAACAATTGAAAAGAGAAGAAGGCCTTAACTCTATCCGATTCGATGTTCGTACTACATATGATTGTTTGTATCGATCATCGGCGAACTTGACCCTGTGTGCTGTGCTACGTACGAAAGTAGTCCGATTCGATGTTCGTACTACATATGATTGTTTGTATCGATCATCGGCGAACTTGACCCTGTGTGCTGTGCTACGTACGAAAGTAGCCTGGCTGCTCGCCGCAGTTGTCAGCTTCTTATTATTTTTTGACAACGTCAACTTCTTAGATATGTTACTAGACTGGAATATGCGCCGCGCCTTGCTACGGGAATTCTTACCAACACCCGGAGAGCAGCAAAATAAATAAATAAATATAATACATGTTGCCATGGCTGCTATATGAAACAATCCAACCCCGTTTCGAATGGTTATAAATAATTCAGATATCGCGGTTGCACCATAAATGAGATTACAACACTGGTTGCAGTTAGCATAGATCATGTATGTCATATGTGTGTGTATAGTCAAAACTCACCCAAATACCTAATTAAAACAACCGGAGAAGACGACATTAGCATTGATTAAAGTTAGTGAGGATCATTTGTTGCGATACATAGGATAACCACGTTGAACTACTGATGAGTGGCGATCCGTTTGCAACACGGGAACTTGGTAGAAATTATATGAGAGTGAACTTATTCTTGTAAAGTTTATGAATTCTACATCCCGTATTTGTCTCAGGTCGGGTCATTATAGTTATAGGCATCTATTATGTACTGCCTCAAGTCACAAGCGCAAGTCCTTTTGGATATTGGCACCGCCTCTAAATATAATTTTAATCACTAATTTTTATTTTAATATATTTATAAAACCCAATAAAATTATAATATTATGAAAATACTTTTTAAAATAAATCTATACATAGATTTTCATGTATTCAATTTAAATATTTATGGAGATGTAAATATATAGATGGTTTTGAAAGTTTGATAGGACGTATCCCAAATGACATATATTTGTGACTAGATGGAGTATTTAAAAGCTAATGACAGGTTATTTACAACTTCTAAAAAGAGAAATATGCTGAAAATTCTTTGGTGGACCTTAATTTTGAAGGGTTACATTTAATACTCCTTTCATGCATAAATATTTGTCGTTTTGGACATAGGTGCAGTCAAACTTTTAAAACTTTGACTGTCAATATCTTTTATAATATTTAAATTGGATACAAAAAAATCTTATGTATAGATTTGTCTCGAAAAGTACTTTCATATTATTACAATTTTATTGTGTTTTATAAATTTATTATAATAGAAATTAGTGGTCAAAGATATATTTTGGAGACTGTGTCAATGTCCAAAATGACAACTATTTGTAACCAGATGGAGTAATTAGCGTGGAGATATATTAATTTGAAAATAAAAAAAAGAGATAATTAGCACGGCCAATAATTCAAAGGTTGAGATTTTGTAAATTTGCAAGACGGGCCTACCTCTCAATCCTCTTTTTACCATAGGGGAGAAATCTCAAAATAAATTATACTAATTAAATATGAAATCAATATCACAAATATATTTTTTTGATTAGGAATTTCAACATTTGCAATTCGAAAAAAACATAACTATATTATATTATACTACACCGTGAAATTGCTCGAGCCGTAGCTTCCAATAATGGATAGCGAGCCTTGCTTGGTTTGACCTTAAACACTTCGGTTCGCCCCTTTAATTGAACAATTATAGTTGAGTCGAGTGATAAGCTCGTTTAGTATGCAACCTTGAACTCTTTGGCTCGCTCCCTTCATCGACTCTTTTGCATATTTTCATTTAAAATACTTAAAATGTTCTCTCTCTATATATATGTATGTATATGTATGCATGTATATATATGTATGTATGTATGTAATTCCCTAGTACTATGAAAGATGGTAGCATATATTATTATACTGTTTTGAGAAAACATTTTACCTTTTCTCCTTTCTATACCTTTTACTTCCATTATTTATAGCTATTTTCAAGATCATTTACTATTATGGATTAGAGTAGTATACATCATTCAAATGGAATAGGTGGCCGAATAAAGGAAGACCCGTAATACAATCTTTTGTACTCCCTCCGTCCAAGTTTATAAGGCATATTTTTTTCGAATAGTCTTATCTATATATCATTTTTCATTTTGTTCAAGTTTGCCAGTAAGACTTTTATCAGGATAGTAGCACTGTCCGAATTTTTAAAAAAATTTGAAGCTTGATCACCATTCGAAAATTTTATGGAAACATTAGTGATGCATCAGAATCATTGAAAAAATTTCAAAATTTTCTAACGTGGTTTGTACCATTTTTCATTCGGTTCAAACTTACCGGTCAACATTTTATCAGGATAGCAGCAATGTTTGAATTTTTAAAAATTTCATAGACTTGATAATCACCTGAAAATTTTATGGGAACATCTCTTATGTGTCAGGAACCTTAAAAAAAATTCAAAATTTTTCGACATCGTTTGAACTATTTTTTGATTAGTTGAAATTTGCTGAAATTTTGGATTTTGGGCTGAAATTTCGGATTTTGGGCCTAATTTTTGGAAAGAAAAAAATGGATTTGAATTTTCCTTTTTGAATTTTGACTGGATTTCGTCTGAAATAACGATATTTCGCTAAAATTTTGGATTTCGGTCACCGGCAAAATTTTATCTAAAACGAAATTTGAATCCTTGTGTACAGTGAGTTATACACAATGAGTTAGATTGTGAGAATCAAATTTTAGAATCGAACTATTTATTTTTTTATTCTATTTTTAGGACTAGAATTTAGAATCAAAAATAAAAACAAATATATCCTAAGACCATGACTTTTTCAAAGCCAGTTGCGTGCACGACGGTGTGTCATGCTGCTGCTGTGCGGCATGCGTGTTTCCCTTTGATCATGATCAGATGCCTTCCATATATCAGAATGCAGACATGAAGGGGTTTCTGTTTCTCGTCGGGGATCGATCGAGCTGAACGCCTGAGAGACGCCCGGACGTACGTACGTAAGCTTAATACCAGTCTACAGATGATGTCATGTGGCCTGCCTACGTTAGAGATGTTCTAGCACATGACTTCTCTATCTGACGACAGAGATGGAATTCGTTCGACCTCAAGGTTAAAAACCTTGACTCTGGAAGTTCGCCACAAGATACGGCGGCGGCCTTACCGATTTACCATTGACCTGCTGCTGCAACCAATGTGCTTTTGGAACTTTTGTACCATTGGGTGTTCGTGGGAAATCTCTACTAATATAAATTTGCAGTTGGTGACAGCGGTCCGTTCTTTCTAGTCCCCTGGTGCGTCATATCTCCAATAATAACCGGTCATTATAGCTAATTATTCTTTCCTGATTTACAGTCAGCCATATCTCTCTAAATATGGCTGATTATTATAGCAAAATCCCTGATTATTACTGGTAATTAATAGCCGACCAATCATTCCTTTTGTACTCTATATATGTTGTACAGTTTTCATAGAGTCAATCAAGGGAATTAATTCAAGATATCACATATCGTGCCGCCGCAGCGAATGAACTCGACGAACTGATTAATAAGTGACGAACCGATATGCTTGGCCGTGAGGCGTAGGAGGCCGAACGCCGCGGTCAATAGTAACTGCGGCCAGAAGGACAGCTAGAGCGCGACGCCCACCGGGTGCCGTGACCCCAGCGCCGGCCAGTTGAACATGAACAAAGCGTACGACGCTTCGGCGCGGTTACCCGGCGACACCGGTGGGATGTCGTCGGCGGTGAGAGTCATTAGCATACCCCTTGGAGATAAACAGGTTGATCCAGCTAAACTTCGCGAGAAAGAGGAACGACGCGGCGGTGCACGACATGGCGGGCGCCTCGGCGCTGGTGTTTTCTGGTTCACCTTCATGGGCTTTGGTGTCATGGTCGGTGAAGACAGTGATGGTTAGGTACGCCAGAGGTATGGAGACGAGTAGGCCGACAAAGGCGAGATGGTCATCTGGGAAGAGCAGCGAACCGTCGGTGCAATGGACCACCGCCGAAGCGAAGAAGAGTGCGGCGCCGAAGGCGGTTGCGATCCAGAAGATGTGGAGGTGCAAAGGTTGGGTGGCGGCGGTGGCCCTTTTCTCTGAGGCGACTGACTACACGGCTATGGCATGTGCGACGAAGTGGGCGGCGAGGAAGGCAGACTCCATAGCGCGCCATGGCGTGCTCGGCAGGAGGAAGAACGCGAGCGCGAGGAGGACGACGGACGCCGCGACGAAGACGGCGAACACCCCGAGCGCGACCGCGTAGCTGCCAGTGGTCCGGAATGGCGGTGGCTTCGACAGTAGTGCCTCGTGCTTGGGGGATGTCCCCGTGTCGCCCCTGCGAAGGTGGTGGAAGATAAGGACGAGCGAGGCGACGAGGAAGATGAGGTCGACGGCACCGAGGAGCGCGCGCTGTGGGCATGGCGAGAGGAAGAGGAACGTAAGCTGGTAATATAAATTGCAAAAAAGGATAAAAATGATTGATTGATTTTTGAGATTGGTAATATATATTGCTACGTACAATATATTTGATTTTAATTCATATCGGAGAAGAAACCATAAAAATTTTTGTAATTGAGAGAAATAGATGTTTGATCTTGTAGCACAATTTTCTTTTATTGCTTGACCTTTATGTTTTGTTACCAATTTTATTTTTCGTAGCAACGCACGGGCATTGATCTAGTATATATAAACAATAGGTGAAATTTCTGTTGATGTATATGTGTGCATTGGGGTTCATTCAAAATATATATAAAACAGCAGGCGAAATATACAGAGGACGATGAAATAGGGCATCATAGGGTTTGGGCATCAAAATTTTAAATACGTGAATTCAAGCAAATTCGGGTGTATTTTTCGAAACTTTCAGCTTTAGTGTATACATCCATCTATAACAATTCAAATGAAACACATATCTTTTTAAAAAATGTACTCGAATTCAAAGATTTGAACGAATTTAGATTACATGCTTTGTTGATTTATATATAAAATCAGCACATACCTACAATTAAACCATCGTAAAAAAGGAAACTTTAGTTTGAATTTCAATTCAAACTTATTTGTACTAGTTAATAAACTGGTTAATCTCAACATCATTAAGATTTTAAAAATTTTCACATGCAAATATATAAAGAAAATATCCATTTTAAATCATGATGCCTAGACACCATAGTGTCCCTGGTAATTGTACTATATGATAAAGCTGAAGTATCCACTTGTTCTCTCGGTTTATAATAATTGTACTATATGATAAAGCTGAAGGATCATGGTGCCTTGGCACGGTTTTGTTCGGTGTCAAGCATCACGTTAGGAAAAATGGCACAGTCACGCAGCATCAAGCCCAAATCTCTGTTTTCTTTTCTCTCGGTTCCTGTTCGTTGTCCTCGTGTTGACTTGACCTGCCCAAGTCATTGGTGCAGGCTTCTGGTCGAGGCAACGCCATGACCAAGCATGACGCGGAGCATGGTGTGATGTCACACCGCACCGCAATGCACACATATACATCGATAGAAACTTCACCTGTTGTTTTATATATATTTCCAGCGAACTGCCAGTGGTATATGAGTTCGAAAAGCGAGTTGGTTGCAGCAGCAGGTCATTGGTAAGTTGGTAAGGCCACCGCTGCTCTGTCTTGCGGCGAACCTCCAGAGTCCAAGGATTTTAGCCCTTAGGTAGAACATCTCTGTCGTCAGACAGAGATAGAGATAGAGATGTCATGTGCTAGAACATCTCTGACGTAGGCCACATAACATCATCTGTAGACGGTAATTAAGCTCACGTCCGGGCGTCTCTCAGGCGTTCAACTCGATCAATCCCCGACGAGAAACAGAAACCCCTTCATGTCTGCATTCTGATGGAAGGCCTCTCATGATCTAATGGAAACACGCATGCAGCACAGCAGCAGCATGGGTGGATAGACAGACAAACATATGGATGTCACACTCGTCAGATGGTTTGCACGCACAGACGCACACGCGACGCGCGCCAAGTCTGAAAATGATGAAGCCTGTGTATTGAATTTGAAACTATTAACAATGCATCAGCTTACAGTATCTTTTCTGTTACAAACTCACACAGAGAAACTTGAAATCTTGCATATGATTTATGTAGCTTGAATTACTCCAAGCTTGTAGTATGATTTACACCAACAAGCTAGTATTATGATTGTTTATGGTCGTCACACTTTCTTTCTTTCTTTTTGGAAAAAAAAGGGATGGGATGGTCTTCACCGTGACCAACAGCGTCACAGACAAACAGCAAGCAGAACCCACCGACGTTGGCGCGTTGGCCGAGCAGAGCCATCACCCATGAAACAACCCACAAAATTAGTAGTGCACAGGAGAACGAAATTAATACCGCATATAACTAAAACATTCAACAAAGACTGATCATCATATTTATTTATTAACAAATGTCATACAACGATGTATCATATGGATTACAATGTACATGAATCTCATATTACATAAAAAGGAAAAATTACAGGAATATTCAACTACCCTAAACACTAAGCTTCGGTATCTTCGGCTTCAATATCCTAAAATCATTAGTCGTTCATACATATAAACCAAAATGGCTAAATAGTTAAAACTTAAAACGATTAATTGAGTTGCCGTCAAACCTGAATAAGTTGGTATCGCTCATCGAGATACCAGACTGTCCGAGACCAGTTGACACCTCTCGCTAGATTGGGTATCATCATCTAGCATTGTACAAACCTGTATTCATTGGGTAACCATAGTCATGACTCATGACGGAATAGTGCCAAAAATATAGCATGATAAAAAGGTGAAACCCCACATAGTAAAAAGTGAAACCTCAGTTAAAAAGAAGTCACCAGCCGAACCTCCCCCTAGAGCATCCATTTTGTCCATACACACAACCATCAAAGGCCAGAACAACCAAGCAAAGCCAAAGCTGCCCCCCCCCTCGTCCATTGCATTTTCCTCCACAAACCCATAGCAGCCGAGAGCACCAAGTCTCAGCCAGGAGCAAGCTAAGCCAAGAAGTCCCTGCCAACCCAAGGCCAGGAGGAGGAGGAGCAAGGAGACCTCCACACCACTAAAGCCACTAGGTGGAAGAGCAAGCCAGGATCCAGAAGGAGGAGCAAGGAACAGGCCACATCTCTATCAATCTCCCATACAGACTTCACAATCCCACACCTCATCCCCATCATCTCAATCTCAGGTAAGCAACCATCCATTAGCCACCGTTATCAACATAGGGTAACTGCCAAAGAGAACTAATATAGACAGTAGTAATCACCATTGGTCTCAATAGGAATGGTAGCTGTAGGGGCCGCACCGCGCGTACCTGTCAACCCCCTGCGTACTCCCCGATGTATGGGAGGCCATGGGTGTCACCATCGCACTGTAAAAACTAGGCATTCACCCCATATTTATCATTAACCCGTATCACAAACCCCACATATGAAGTCACATAGCAACCACATAACAAACACTAGATGAAATCAATAGACAATAAAGGGAAGGGGAAATGGCAACCATGTGGTGGCCGAGGAGGCCAAGGTGGCATCGACAACCGACAAACTGATGTCGAGTGGGCCAAGCATCAGCAGCCTGGTGCAAGACCGAGAGGGATAGGGCGACAACCTAGAGACCGGCTGGGCCGAGGCATGGCACATGGGGTGAGGGACCTGGAGGTGATGAGGCCTACAACACGGCCTAGATGAGAAGTGGGGGCATCTTAGGGGACTGTAGGAACTAGCGGGAGGAGGCCCAAAGACCTAGCCTAGAAAGAGGTTAGCCGAGCAGGCTAGGGTAGGGATGGCAATGGGGCCCCGATCCCCATTTCCCCGCGGGGAATTCCCCTATTAGGGGATGGGGACGGGAGAAAATTTCTCCTTGCGGGGGCTTATCGGGGAAAATATTGCCCCCATTGGGGATCGCGGGTGTGGGGAATATATACCCCGGGGGCCCACAAGGCAGACCTGTAAGGTCCAACCAGGCGAAACTAGGCCAGGCCGACTACGGAGGACTGGAGGCATACTGGGCTGAGCGAGATATGAAGAATCAGAGTAAATCCCAGATAAGGAAATCGAGTCGTATTAGGCAAAGGATGATTGTAATCCAAACTGATATAGAGTCGGATAGATATGAAGGTGCAATTCCCATCTCGATCCGAGGGGATTCCTATTGTAACCGCCTTCTCTCGCTATATAAAGGAGGGGGGCGGGGAACCATCAAAGAACAACATCATCAGCAAATAAGCTAGCCAATCATAATCCCAGAGCACAGGACTAGGGTATTATCTCCACCGAGAGAGCCCGAACCTATATACATCGTGGTGTCTTGTGCTACCATCGAAGTTCCCGATCCAAATATTAGCCCCTTATAATTATTGCTCAGAACAAACCTCGGCTTGGCGCCCAAGTAGGGGCTGCGCTAAGATCAATCTTGGCAAGCTCGATGGCGATCTTCACCAAAAGCATGACCACCTTCGCCGCCCGCATTTCGCCGAAGTCCGGATTTCATCGCCGACGATCTTGGCCATCTTTCCTTTCGATTCGGATCGGCCCAATCGAAGCAATTTCGAGGTTCCTTTAGCGGACAACAACTCGGATCGGAACGGTCATGGCCATCTGTCCCGGACGATAAGCCAAAGGGCGAACCTCGTCTCGAGTCGAACCACCGATGGAAAATCCCGAGTGGACAAAGATGTTAAAAACCACTCGGACTTAAAGGTCGCCACTCATCTTCTTGTTCCTCCGATTCGTAAGGTGGGCGAAGATTTCAGAGCTGCAAAGATTTTCAGAATTGAGGAGCCGCTAATGGAATCCCAAAGAATGTAGGATGCAGCAAACACGGCGAAGAAGAGCGCCATTATCAAGAAGGCCGCGCGGCTCCTCCGCAACGAGCCCGCAACGTTAATGAAGAAATCTTGCGCATAAAGATGGGGAACCAATCGGTTTTCCATACTCCTCGCCAGTAACATCGTGGCCTCCAAAATGCTTCTTGATACTTTAGGGCCATTGCTTGGTCCTGATAGCCCTGCCGCCCGATCGTAGCCTGTGTTCAAAGCTATGGTGGCGGCGGCAGCAGTTCAACAACACCAGGAGGAGCCAGGTCGCACTCGCCTCGTCAACTCGCAGTCGCTAGCAATACGATATGGCTCGCAATCGCCACAAAGTAGAGCTTGGCGGGGAAGACGCTACGCAAAGATTAGCCGACCTCCGCAGGATTTAAACGCCAGACGGCGTGACTGAAGATGAAGAGCGCCAGAGGCGAGAGATAACTACGAACATTTTGGCATTGGCCACGACGATCGGACGATCACCGTAATAATCCCCGCTATTGTGGAGGGAAAACGAAGACCGACGAGCTAAATCACCCTATCGACGTTCTCCATGAAGGCGCAACGACGGCCCTATTGAAGGCATTCGGGCTTTCACTCCTCGCCTTCGCCGAGTGGTCTGGCCCGAAGGATTCAACCCAAAAGCATCACCAAATTTGACGGAGAAAGAGATCCCGGCTTGGCTCCAAGTTTACTCCCTTGCGATCATGGTCACGGGCGATCGCAATGTAATGGCTAATTACCTTCCAAATATGCTCACCTCTTCGCTCAAGCATGGCTTACAGACTTCCAACGAATTCCATAGATTCCTCGGAGGATCTTTGTGAACAATTCATCACCAACTTCCGTGGCACTTACGAGCGACACGAACGAATGGGACCTATACCAACTCCGCCAAAAAGAATGAGACGCCCGAGAATTCATCCGCGCTTATGCAAAAGAAGAATACGATCAGGACATCTCGAAGCGGCAACATCGCAAAGATTCCGTATGGGTGTCAACGACTCGACCGATCAAAAGATGTCCCAAAACCGCCGTCCACTGTAAGGGAGATGTTCGAGCTGGCGGATCGTTATGCGACAGCTTCAGATGCATTGGCCGAACGACAAGACGATCGACCACGACAAAAAGATAGGAAGGATTACGCCGAGTCATCAAGACAACGGGACAGGAAACGGAAGCCTGAAGAAATAGTGGCGGCAACCGAACAAGGCCGGCATCGCGCGCCACGCACCGACGACTACGACACGGTAATGGAAGCTATTTGCCCTTTTCATCCGAAAGGCAAACATGCTGCAAAAGATTGCTTCACTTTGAGAAGATTTGCCAAGGAATCCGAAGCGACCACCAGAGGCGGCAAAAGAAGAAGATAAGAAAAAGCAAGATTCCCCTGAAGATGACGAGGGCGAATATCAAAAGATAGAACGGGAGCTCAATTACATCTACGGAGGCTCAATGGCTTACGAGTCGAAGCGGAAGCAAAAACTCACGGCCAGGGATGTCAACGCCGTCATGCCAGCAGCTCCGCCGTATCTCAGATGGTCCGAGGCCCCCATTACCTTTGACCGTTCTGATCATCCGAATCACATCCCTTATCCTGGAAGATTCCCGCTGGTGTTGGACCCGGTGGTACGCAATGTTAAACTCAAGAGGGTGCTGGTCGACGGAGGTAGTGGGCTCAATGTTCTCTTCTCCAAAACTTTTGACGACATGAAGATTCCCTGTTCCGAGTTAAAACGGGGCTCATCACCATTCCATGGAGTAATTCCCGGAACTTCTTCGGTACCACTCGGGCAAATCACCTTGCCAGTCACGTTTGGAACCAAGGAGAATTTTCAGACTAAGTACCTCAACTTTGAAGTGGCCGACTTTCAGACGGCATATCACGCCATCTTAGGAAGACCCGGCTTAGCCAGATTCATGGCCGTCCCACATTACACTTATCTCGTCTTGAAGATGCCAGGGCCAAAGGGTATCATTTCCATACGTGGTGATGTCAAGCGCTGCTCGTCTCATGACAGAGAAAGTCATGAGATGGCCGGCTCAAGAGGCGGCAGATGACGAGAGAAGATCCGATGCATGACGGCGCACACCAAGAAGATGAAGGAGAGGTGTCGCCAAGAAGCGCATCAGGCAAGCCTAAAACCCGATGAGGGGCCAAGAAGGTAATCCTCGACCGGCCCAACCCCGCCCAGACAGCTCTCGACGGACAGCCCCAAATAGAAGACGCGCTGTCACCTTTCTCGCCAACCGACATCTTCGCGGAAACCATCCGATATGCCCGGTGTTCCTAGAGAGGTGATCGAGCACTCTTTGAATGTTGATGAGAAGGCCAAGCCCATCAAGCAACGGCTCCGAAGATTTGCTTAAGACAGAAAAGAAGCCATTAGGGAAGAGATCACAAAACTCTTAGCGGCAGGTTTCATAAAAGAAGTGTACCATCCTCGATCGGGTCAAGAACCCAAAGGCTTGTTCGCAAAAAGAATAAAAGTCGGGCGCGATGTGCGTTGATTATACCGATCTCAACAAGGCTTGCCCAAAAGATCCTTTTGGCTGCCTCAGATAGACCAAGTGGTAGATTCGACGGCGGGTCAGTGAACTCCGAAGTTTTCGGATGCCTACTCGGATATCACCAGATCAAAGCAAAGAAGAAGATTGCATCAAGACTTCGCTCATCACTCCATTTGGCGATTCGCCACGCCACGATGCCATTTGGTTTGAAAACGCCGCGAACTTATCAACGCGATACAATGATGTTTCCACTCCCAGATCGGGCGCAACGTGGAGGCATATGTCGACGACGCCGTTGTCAAAACCCGTATGGCGAAGACCTCATATCCGACTTGGCGGAAACCTTCAAAGCCTAAGGGCTTACAAAATGAAGTCAATCCGAAAAATGCGCTTTTGGAGTCCCGTCAGAAAGTTACTCGTTTATTGTGTCACAACGTGGCGCGAGGCAAACCTGAGAAGATCAACGCAATTCTGAAAATGAAACCTCCAACCAATCGAAGGACGTCCCGAAGCTCACCGGATGCATGGTGGCACTTGCAGATTTATCTCTGGCTAGGATCTCGAGGAATGCCCTTTTCAAACTTCTAAAGAAGGTGGTAACTTCCAATGGACCACCGGCACAACAAAGCCAAGAACTCAAGACATTCTTATCATCCCCACCGTGCCGGGTCCCACTAATGCCCAAAGAGCCCTTTTGCTCTACATTGCCGCTGACGACTATGTAGTCGGCCACGCAATCGTTGCAGAGCGGAAGGAAGAGGGGCACCTCCAGAAAATTCAGTGGCCAGTCTATTTCGTAAGCGAGGTGTTGGGAGAATCCAAGGTGCGCTACCCATAGGTACAAAAACTATTGTACGCCGTGTTGCTCGCCTCTCGCAAACTCAAGCATTACTTCCAAGAACATTCAATTACGGTGGTCACCACTTTCCCGCTTGGGGACATACTCCACAATCGGGAGGCCACCGGGAGGATCGCAAATGGGCAATCGAGCTCGGGGCCTTTGAAATCTCTTTTCAGCCGCGAACGGCAATAAAATCTCAAATACTTGCCGACTTCACCGAATGGACGAATTGCAAACTCCGACGACCATCAAGAGCCGGAGTATCGACGATGTATTTCGATGGCTCCTTTATGCTCAATCGGCCAGAGAGCGGCGTGGTCCTCATCTCTCCAACAGTGAACGCTCAAATACGCCCTCTAGATCCACTTCCCAAGATCAAACAATGCCGCCGAGCACGGGCACTCATCCACTCAAGCCAGATTGCGATATCCTCTGCGTCTTGCTGGCTAACTATTCGGGGCGACTCCATGCTGGTAATTAATCAAGTACAAAAGGAGTGGTCGTGCGTCGAACAAAACATGGCAGCCTATTGCCAAGAGGTACGGAAGCTAGAAGGCAAGTTCGATGGGCTGGAGCTCATTCACGTGCTCCGACGTGACAATGAAGCAGCAGACGAATTGGCAAGGCTAGGATCCACTCGGGCAATAGTACCAGCTGGTGTGTTTGTCGAAGAACTCCATAAGCCTTCAATAAGCCTAAAGCAGGAACAGGGCAAGTCAGAAGAAACACCCATTAAAGAAGAGGTCTTGGTCATCAACGCAGATTGGACAGCTCCTTTTCTCAATTACCTGTTGAAGGACGAACTTCCAGAAGACCGGACAGAGGCAGAACGCATCTCGCGGCGTAGCAAGAATTACGTGATAGTAGGCGAAGAATTGTTCCAAAAAAGTGCTTCCGGAGTTCTAAGGCGATGCATATCAGAGCAAGAAGGAAGAAACCTACTCAGAGAAATCCACTCGGGAATTTGTGGGCATCACATGGCGTCAAGCACTCTAGTGGGCAAAGCATATCGACAAGACTTCTTCTGGCCGACTGCTGTGACTGATGCGGAAGACATCGTCCGAACCCGTGAAGGATGTCAATTTTTTGCCCGCCAAATACACGTGCCCGCTCAGAAGCTGCAGACAATTCCGATCACTTGGCTGTTCACAGTCTGGGGGCTCGAGACGGCTTCACTCATCTCTTTGTCGCCGTCGATAAATTCACCAAGTGGATAGAAGCAAAACCAAGAGTTACAATCACAATGCCAAGGCCAAAGAGTTTTTTCAGAGATCGCCATAAGATTCGCGCACCAAACAGATTATCACGACAATGGAACCCAATTCGGGAGAAGAATTTCAAGACCGGTGTGACGAAGCTTGGCATCAAAGTTTGCTTTCATCCGTGGCTCATCCAATGAGCAATGGTCGTAGAAAGGGCAAACGGCATGGTATCAGCAGGCTTAAAGGCACGATCTTCGAATCGCTCAAACCGTGACGCCACTCGATGGGTAAAAGAATTGTTTTCGACTGGGGTTGAGAACCACCCAAGCAGGCAACCGGCAATACCTTTTTTTCCCGGTTCACGGCCGAGCGGTTCTACCCACCGAGTTGACCTTCGATCCTCGGTCCGAATTTCGTGGAGGCCGAGCCGAGGAGAGTAGAATGGAAGACATGATCGATTGGAGAAGGCAGGAAGTCGCCATGTCCATTCGGCCAAATACCTCCAGTTCTCGCGTCATATCATGACCGAAACGTCCGAAACCGATCGTTCTCTAGGGGCGATTTGGTCCTAATAAAGAGTTAGAAGCACGAGCACAAGTTATCTCCGAATTGGGAAGGACCCTACATCGTCGACGAAGTGACGCGTCCAGGAGCTTACATGCTTAAGCGAGAAGACGGCGCCATCATCAGTAACTCATGGAACATAGAGCAGCTACGTCGTTTTTACTCTTAAAATGTTCTGTGGGTGTTGATGGGGACATTCTACCGTTCTCCGTCTCCGATCCCCGTCCCCGTCCCCGTATTATCAATAATAGGTGGGATTAAATGATCATTCTCAAAAGAAAAAATAATATATGTGGGGTTATTATTAATAAGCATGCTAAATATGAATTATTCTAGTGATTCACTCACACTTCAATCACACATGCGCCATTGCTCTAGTGATTAATTCATATAGCATATGATCTTTTATATAGCATTTTGGGATTAATTCGCTAGATCGCAAGGGGAGAATTCACTACTACAACGAGGCTTATATCGACGACGATGACGACGACGGTTTTGAAAAATCGCTCAGTAATATGGAACATCATGCACGGTTATGTACTCAAACCGTCAAGGCATATATCATGACGGTTTTATATTACGTACCGCCAGATATAAGAAATATCACGACGGTTTCTAAATATAACCGCTCGTGATGGCTACAAGATTATTACGCATTTCAAGTAAAACTGTCAGGATATCACGACGGTTATATAACACAACCGCTCTGTAATATCTACAAGAATCATTACGACGGTTATATTTAGAAACCGCTCGATATTTTTGTATCACGACGCCCGTAATATAAAACCGCTCGTGATAATACCGCCTCCGTGAAAAACAGAGCCTCGATCCACATCCACTTCGCTTATAGGGTTTCGCTTTATGCTTAGTGGCTACCGTGGAAGTGAGGCGATTTTTTGAAAGAAAGCCATTGATTTCAAGGGTGATATTAGATTCATTTGATTTTGGTGATCTAAGGTTAGTAATGAGTTCTCTAATTGCATGCGATCGAATTCAATATCCGGGTTTGTTAGGACGAATTAATTTAAAGATTGTTTGATTAGATCTAGTTTAATTGTAGCTGGATCCATATGTTGTTTGTGATATTTGGTTAGTATGTGTTTTAATTGCATTATATTCAACATCTATCTTGATAAGGAGGAATTTGATGATTTTTAAGATCTATCTTGTAGCTAGAACCATGTGTTGGTTGTTTGATGAATAAGGTTAGCTAGTAATGGTTCTATTTGCATAATATAATATTCGATCATGATGTAGCTAGCTAGCTTGTTAAGATAGAATTTAAAGATTGTTTAGATCTAGCTTATAGATCAATTCAAGTCTTTTGGTGATCTAAGGTTAGTAATGGGTTCTAATTTCATTATTATATTGAAGATTAATTTGAATTGTGTTAATTATTTCTTTGTGATGTAATTAAGGTATGTAATTGCATAATTAGTTTAAGAATGTGTGCATACGCACTACACCGTGCACTTAATATTTAACACTAAGTGTTACATGTGTGTGTAGCGAGATGGATCGAAGTCGATGTACGCCGAGAACCGCATTTGTGTGCCGAGTACCTTAATGGCGCTCCACTTTCAAAAGAGCCGCAGAGGAGGATATGTTTAATAAGGGGTGCAATTCATGTCATGTCCGTGCATTGAATGCGAAAATCAAGATGTTTCAAACTCATCGCAGATCGAAGCACACTTGATTCAAGGGGTTTCAAAAGGGCTATACATGTTGGACCACCATGGCGAAGAGCACAATATACGTGAAGCAAAGAATAGTGTTAATATCGCCGATTTATGTCAATGATATGTCGGATGATCATATCGATTGTGCTTCCGATGAGGACAAAGTTGCACGATGACAATTTGGATCAGATGTTACGCGATGCGTAAGGAAACCTTGATGACAGGAATATGGATGCCTGTGGCTTAATGGAGGACTCGGAGAAACCTTTGTTCGCAGGGTGCAAGTTGAAATACACAAGGTTATCATCCGTGCTTCAACTACTCAAATTGAAGGCAAGCAACGGTTGGTCCGACAAGAGTTTCACAACAATATACGCCTATTACGGACATGCTTCCAGAGGGAAACGAAGTTGCCAACAAGCACCTACAAAGCCAAGGTGTTCTTTGTCCCTTGGGAATGGAAGTAGAAAGAATACATGCCTGTCCAAACGATCAGATCCTGTAGACCGCAAAGAGTACACAAACTTGTATATATGTCCGTGTGCAACGATCCCTGACAAGCGTAAGAGTCATTCAGATGATGATGGCGAAAGCATTGAGGTGAAAGAAGGTCCTCTCGCTAAGGTGGCATGGTATCCGCCTATAATTCCCTCGCTTGAAGCGTTTGTTTGCGAACCCAAAGGAGGCAAAACTGCTATGCTGGCACTTTGAGGAGCGAAGAATGATGGAATGCTAAGGCACCTCGCCGATTCCATCCAAAGGAGAAACATCGATGAGCTTTCAAGAATTCAAAAGGATCCGAGAAATATAAGGTTTGGATTGAGTACAGATGGAATGAATCCTTTCGGTAACATGAGCAAATGACATAGCACTTGGCCCAGAATCAGATTCACAACCTTCCTCCTTGGTTGTGTATGAAGCGGAAGTACATTATGTTGTCTCAGGCTTATCCAAGGACCGAAACAACTGGGAACGATATTGATGTGTACCTAGCTCCATTGGTGGAAGATCTAAAACACTGTGGGTTACCGGGTACACGATGGGATGCGCATAAACGAGAGAACTTTACTTTGCAATGCTTGTTGTTCTGCACCATAAATGATTACCCCGCCTTGCTAACTCGTCGTGCCGAGTACAAAAGGAACCAAAGCTCGCACTCACCGCTTAGATGATACCGAGAGTTTATGGTCAATCACTCCCGCAAAACCGCGGTACATGCGCCACCGTAGGTTCCTTCAGAGGAATCACCCATATCGCAAGATGAAGCAACTTTTCGACGGAAGGAGCGAAATGGTCCAGCTCCAAGGCGCTTGAGCGGAGAGATGTTCATGACATTGTTAAGGATTTGGATGTTGCGATGGAAAGGGACGTAAGTCAAGTACCCGTGAAAAGAGCATGTGGAAGAAGAGATCAATATTCGGGACCTACCTTACCGAGCACCTAGAAGTTCGCCATCGTGATCGATGTCATGCACGAGAGAAGAATGTCTGCGATGATGCGTGATTGGTCTCTTACTCAACATTAAGGGTAAAACAAAGGATGGTATCAACGCACGGCTTGACTTGGTCGATATGGGCATAAGACCTGAATTAGCACCGAAGAGACCGATAAAGGCCGACGCATTTTGGAACTCGCTTGTTATACTGTCAAAGGCCGAAGAACTGAATCGTGCGCTGCTTGCATTGTGTGAAAGTTCCGTCCTACATTCTCCAACATGAAGAGACTTGTTTCGCTGGTAAGATTTGAAATTAACCGCATGAAGTCTCATGATTGTCATGTGCCGATGACACGATGCTCCCCGTCGCAATTAGAAGTATTTTGCCTGGCCAAGGTCCGAGAGACAATCACTAGGTCTGGTTATTTCTTTAACACAATCGCCGTAAGGTCATCGATCCCGGCGACTAGATGCTCGCAAGTCGAGGTGGTGATGACTCTATGTAATCTTGAGATGTATTTCTCCATCATTTTTCGATATCATGGTCCATCTCATTGTTCACCTTGTGACAGAGATAAAGATATGCGGCCGTTGTTCCACGTAGCATGTACCCGCTCGAGAGGTACATGGGAATTCTCAAGTCTTACGACGGAATCGATCTCGTCCGAGGGTAGCATTGTCGGAAGGTTATGCAACAGAAGAGGCCGCCGAAGTTCTCAAGGCCGATTACATGGCCCAGTCGAACCAATAGGTGTGCCTCGATCTCGCCATGAGGGAGGCTCCAGTATCGGGACCATCGGAAGGAAAGCAATCACGCCGATTCGGCTATGATGCTCGAGCCCATTTCACGGTTTTGCAACACATGGTCAGTAGTGTCACCTATATCGCCGAGCACAAGCAATGGCTAAGGCAATGTAATCCAAAGACGGCAGAGTCTTGGATCACGAGACAAAGATAACCTTCAGCTCAAAGAAATGGTTGAAGGAGCGACCTATCATCGGGAGCTCGCCGATGACACGCCGACATGGTTGGCAAAAGGACCAACTTTTACAGCTTGTCACATGGAAAGGATATGACTTAAATGGGTATACATTTTACACTAGAGATCGTGACATGAAGAGCACAAACCGTAACAGCGGTCCGTGATAGATGCATTCAATAATACCGCTGGTTGACGAGGAGCTCCTACTATGGGTTCATAGAGGAGATATGGGAGCTCGACCACGATTTCTTTTCAAGATTCCCTATTTCGATGCCGCTGGTCCACCTCTAGCACGTGAAGGTTGACAAAATGGCATCACTCATCGTGGACCTCGAACGTGTCGGATACCAAGATGAACCATTCGATCGCTAACCAAGTTGTTCAAGTCTTCTATGTAACCAATTGGCCCAACAAGAAGCGCCACGAAGTTCTTCAGTGGAAAAGGAGAATTGTCTGAGTTGAGAATGTAGTAGATGAGGAAGAGTACAATCAATTTGATGAGTTGCCACCCATCGGAAAGGACATCCTCGGTCCCGTAAGAACAACACGAGGAAGCAAGCTACACACGCCGATCATCATGAAGGGCTAATTTTCGCACAAAAGAATAAGCATGTGGCGCGTAGTTATGAGAAGGGTGCATTGTCATCATGCTTACTAATTTTCATGTGTAATAATATTACGACATTAATGCTATTGTAAAGATGATACGACCCATCATGCTTTGTACATATGATTGTGATGATCTTTGTAAGTAGCTTAATTGTGAAGCATCCGGATTGATGGAAAAGATGCAAGTATAAGAACGTAATCATGTCTACTTTGGCAATATGGAAATAGTTGTATGTGATTGCTCTCGATTTTAGGGTTTGAATTGAGGATTAGAATTCCACTTCAACTACAAGATAATGATATTCTCGTTAAAGACAACTTTCCCGTAAGATACAAATAAAGTGGCATGCATAAGAGTCGATCGAATCAACCGACAAGTGAATGTCAAGGAACAAAGATATATCACGATTTTTCTTTAACATAACAATCAGGATAAAGATTTGTCGCAGACGGTTATGTTACCTAACCGCTCAGGATATCTCAACATCGAGACGGTTATATTATACAACCGTCTGTGATAAATGCTTAACATCACTGCATTTGCTTCTATTATAGAACCGCTCGTGATATCTAAACATCATGCATCGTTGTATTTTAGAACCGCTCGTGATATTTCAGCACCGCTCGTGATATTAACATCACGCATCGTTCTATTATAGAACCGCTCAGGATATCTTATCACGCATCGCTATATTATAGAACCGCTCGTGATGTGCTCTCTCTATATATCTCCTGCCACAGAGCTCATTCACAAGGCCAAACCCTAACCCTTGAGACGCTTTTGCCTCCTCAAGGCGGCCTCCCCTGGCTGCCTCCTCCCCGGCCCTCCACCGGCCTCGGCTCCTCCCCTCCTCTGCTGCCTCCCCCGCCTCTAGGCTGCCCTCCCCTGCCCTCCCCTCTGCTGCCCTCCCCCTTCGACGGCCCTCCCCAAGATCGACGTGTTCTCCTACTGTTCTTGTGCATCTCGAGCTTCAACCGTGAGTATTTCGGGGACTAGCCATCGAGCTAGAGGTCAAGCTCGATCCGGAGGCACCGCCTAGCCATTTGCTCTATTTTTCGGTCTTGCAAAGGGGCCACGATCATGGGCTTGGGGACCTTATGTGGGGCTTAATGTTCAAGGATGATTTAGGGATGGAATAGACTAATTGTGACAACAAATCTTAGCAAATAATTTCACTTTCATATATATATATTTGATTAGTGTGAGTTCGGCAAAGGATTGAGGTTGCTGGAAGAGTGGTTGATCGTAATCGAGTTTTTGATGTTGGTTGAAAAGGTCTTTTGCTAGTGATCAAGGATGATGTTTGTTTTCGGTTGTTTACATGCCAAAGAGCTGCAAGAATCAGTTAAAATGTCTTTGTTCTCGTTGGCTAGGAGCGATGGTGCCGTGGTTGTTTTTGGTGCCCCAAGAATTAGTTTGGAGGATCTCGCTTAGGTGGTGGTTTAGTGGAGTTTTGATTTCCCGGTTGTCTATTGCAAACCTCGCTTTTATATGCTTAGTTAGTGAATATGCATATAAGATAACTAATTGAGTAGATTTATACTTAACTCCGCCAAGTATTAAATCTGTTATTGAGATAAAGTTGTCACAATCTAGTCTATTACTTGTCCATTGTGGCGAGGAGGGCCTTTAAGGCAACCCGACATCTCGAGAACATTCAAACAATCAATATGAGCTTTATGCTAATTGCTTTATTCGTAATAATGTACATGTTCATATGTGAGATCCCGAGCTTCGCTCTATTATTCTGTTAATCGTCAAATGGTTGAATCCATATGTATTCTTCGCTTGTCTCGCGTGTGGATGTCCTAGTTTTAGGAGGTGTCATTAAATTTTTATTAAGTTCGCAACCTCCTAGTTCGCTTTTTTTGCTAAAAGGCTAATAACAAGCCATTTAGGCTAGTTCTTTTAAAAGGCTAATAACAAGCCATGGTATCCACAAACTCATTCACTCTAATGTGATTTTATTTGTTCTTCACTTTTAGTTCGCTCAAACTATTTTAACTTGTAAAGAAGATGTCATCCTCTAATCCATCGCCTCAAGGACATGATGTGCCCTCAAAAGAAGAATCGACCCACTGCGCAAGAGGACCAAACAAAAGGCCAATGATCGATATACCATTACGTAGATCGATCCAAATGATGGGGCCCCTAGAAAGCCAAAAAAGGCGGCGAATGCATTTCGAGTATGTGGGATAGTAGCCCGAACGGGTTCCGATCACGCTTATCTTCCCGGAGGTTGGTGACTATTGAGGCTCGCAATGCCTTGCTAACGGAAATTCTTTCATCGCTCAACATTTCGTAAGAATCCGCCCCTAGTGCGACGGTAGATGCACCGCTAGCGCAGAAAGGCATGGAAGACCTTCAAGCATACGCCAGAGACTACGCCAAGAAGGATCTGGTTCCATACTCAAGTATGGGTTCATTGATGAGGACACGTGGGGGCGTTTGTTGGGATGAAGACCACGCATTTAATTGCAAGGCCACAAAGAAGCAAACAAGGCCTTGCAAGGAAGGAACACTCACCCCCACGACTCTGCACCGCCGGCTACGCTGGGAAGAGAGCGCAATGGGACAGGAGGACGAGGAGGGTATCGCGCCATTTCCATCGATCACAGATCAACGTGCGAGATCGGCTAAGAGCGAGAGCGAGGTCGATGCCACGCCCTCCGCAACTGCCTCTTTGTAAACCTCATGACGAGGAAGTCCGCCAACGCCGTAATATATAAATCGAACTACCAATTTTACGATTTAGTCCATGACTTCATAAGTGAAATAACTTGTCCGGATCTTGCAGGTAGCGTTGAGTACACAATCGGGCGATGGCTCTTTTTTCCTAGACAGAGAGAAAGATGCACTGTCCATAGCCTTGGGAAACAAGGAACACCCTGGTCGTACAAGAGGCAAAGGGGTTTTTGTTCCATGGAAAACTGGATTCCTGCATTTACTTCCACATATACCGAAGTAAGAAGAGAACTAAAGCCAAGCGCGAGTCAAATCTTATAAAGAATTTGGAGGACAAGTTGAGAGGAGAGTTGAGAGAAGAGTTGAGGGGAGAACTGAGAGAAGAATTTTATGAAAGGATACGAATCCTCGAGGAAAGGCTCACCAATCAAGAAAGAAATATCGCACAAGCCCTGTATATGTCCGCAAGTCAGCCCCACCGCCTGTGAAGAGCAGCCGGCATCCGCTCCTCCAAGTGACATAGATGAACATAGCGAGACTTATCCTCAGATGTGACATTAAGGTGGCCACGCTGCAATCTCCAAGTGAGAATTAGCAATGGCACTGCTCTCCGACGGCCGCTTGGGGCATGGCGATCCTTCCCCAAAGGGGACCATGGTGCACTGTACCATCATAGCGCCGGTTTCACCAAGGTCAATGTGGACGGGTATTTGATAGTTTCAAAATTATCGATCTATAGAAGCCGCCAAACCATTTGAGATCGTGAAACTTGGGGATGCCATTGGCACATTCATCCAATGGCCTAGCAATGACATCTCCTCGCCGTCCCTTCGTCATGCAACAACCGCGACGATCCGATTCGCTTATTGTATCGCCGTCCGATCGGCCATACTAAATCAGCAATCAGAGAGCGACTCCACTTGATGTACATAACGTTGACCTCTTTTCCGCCCATTCCTCTCCCGTGAAGGGTTCATACAAAACAAAGAAAGGCAAGGGCAAACAGAAGAAAGAAAGGCAAGAACAAGTCGACTATCCATCTCGCCGAGTTGGCTAAACAATACAAGCAAGGAGAGCCGCATTAACGAAAGGCAACAGAATTTCACTTAGTATATCTTGCCAACAATTGCAAAAGTGGTACACCCAAGAAGCTGGAAAGCCAGAGCGTGAACGCATAACAAGTATCGCCGTTATGTTCAAGTATGAACATCTATTCAACGACTCAATGGGGCTTCTTCACGGTCGATTTTCGGACTTGTTCCATCTCTACAACCTCGACGCCATCGACGCCGACTCATAAGATGTCGGATCTTGTAAGTGTGTGCTACACGACCTACATTCGTCTAATAGTGATAAATGTCCTCCAATATATATATAATTCGCTTTGTATATATAGATACATGCAACTTGAAGCGACACGAAGAAACTATCGATCGGTTTCTCGACCCACATATAGTCTCAAAGCAAACAATGGATGATGATATAAACATGGTCGAGGAATACGCCACGATGCATTGCTAGCACAAAAGATAAAGAACTCATACTTATACCCCATAACCCAGGGTAAGTGCTACCACATGCTATACTTTGGTCTCAGATCTGCACACAACTCGCTTTCATTCATTGTCCATTGTGATATACCTGATAGGTTTCACTAGGTTCTAATTGTAATTGAACCACCACAAACCGGTTAAGTACCTTGATTCCAAGACGTATGAAACCACGACTTGGTACCTATCGCAAAATTACTCACCAGTAATCACGCTTCCTCCGCATATGGTCGTGTAAGTTGTTCCGTGTTTATATTGCTATTGGAATGGCTTAGGCTAACCTTTTGCAATCTTGTAGAGCGCTCAAACACGTGAAAGATTGGACTAAACTACAAAGATGATTTGAACTTTCCCAGATCCGCTATACACAACAATTCTATTTCAAACCCCTAATAGTGACTCTAGAACTAACCGTAGGTTTTATTTGCGCATACCAAAGAAGGTCGTGAAATAACCTATGTGGATTTTATGTTTGCCACAACATGCAAACCATCGCCGCTAAAAAAATAGCAAGATGGTTAAAACTGCGTTGAATCGTCGATTTGAGCAACATTAGAGGAAAGTTTGTTTCTTCCCCGCCACTAAGTAATAATAAAACCGGCGCTGCTCCACGCAGCCTTATAACTTCGGAGTTGTACAATTGTCAAATGGTATTCATTAATTCGAAAATATGTCCAAAACTTCGGTTATTCTTGTTTGTACGATTCATTGTATTGTCACATGATATTATCCTTAATACATATTTGCTCATCTTGAATGCAACAACTTAACAATGTCTTGCTTGTTGGACCTAGATGTTTTCTCATTTCAATAGAACCTCTATTATTTATGGTTTGTTGTCCAAATTTCCATCTACTTAGGTATTCTGCATCAATATTTATTTACTGCTTGACAGATGTACTGTAGATGTTGTAGATTTTAGCTAATTAAAGATTGAACAATGTGATTGCAGAGCTAAATGTCTTCCATGCCCTAAGACTTTGAACACTGACTTGAATGAAGAAGAGGAGCCGATAACGATGCTGAAGACAAAACCAAGGGAACACCCTTGCTCTGCCGCCTTCTTCCGCTGCACTAACGTCTGATATTTCCTTCTCGCCTTCTTCTTCATTGATCTCGAGATCAAGACTGATCCATAGGTCACCGTCCGCATCGACCTATCTGCAGGTAAGCACTCATCATGAAGAAGGAGACAGACATGAAGAAGAAGACAGAACCAAGGGAACACCTTGGTTGCTGCCTTCTTCCGCTGCACTACCGGCTCCATCGGCTTCCTCCTCGCCTCTCTTTCTTTCATTCAAGTCGGTGTTCCAAAGTCCTTCCTACATGGAAGACCCGACTTGCAATCACATTTGTTCAATCTTTAATTACCCTACCTAGAGTAATCTATCAAGTACATCTACAAATTTTTTCAAAGTACCATGTTCTCCCACCGCGGCACGACGGTGACGCCAAAGAAGAGTATGCCGCTCCTACATTTCGATCGTGGCACGACGGTGACTCAAGCAAGGCCACTTCAGATGGCATGAAGCAAATCACACACCCAAAGGTGTCGTTCGATCAAGCACTCTATGGTTGCCGCCACCTCGCCATGTCAAGGTATGGGTCTTGGGTTGATTTATTAGTCGAGTTCCATCAACATTATCATAAGAAGGAGAAAAGCGCTACAAATATTTATATTTTAAGTCTATCCCGACGGACAAACTCTGCCACAATGCATATAGGAAGTGCGATATTCAATTACCACATCTATAATCGGTTGTGCCTTGTAAATATCAAGTAGAAATATTGATGGAAATTTCAACAACAAAGATAAATAATGGAGGTTCTCACGGGGTGGGGGAAAACGGACATCACAAACGGTTCTTATTTGTAATCGCTCGTGATAACTTTACATCACGCACGGTTATGATTTGAAACCGCTCGTGATATGTTAATATCACGACGGTTATGATTTAAAACCGCTCGTGATATTTAGCTATCACAGACGGTTTTAATAAAACCGCTCGTGATACTAACATATCACAGCGGTTTCAAATCATAACCGCTCGTGATGATAATTTTCTCGACGGGTGGAAAACGATCTCGATGATCTCCTTCATCACAGCACCTATTATTACTCGACGGTTCACAAAACCGCCTCTCGGCGACGCTACTTAACCGTCTGTGATGATGATTTCTGTAGTAGTGATTAAGCCCCGTATAGGACGGGGACGGAAAAAATTTTCTTATCGGGGATCGGCCGGGTATGGGAGGGTGCTCCCCGCGGGGATTTTCGCCGTTGCCATCCCTAGGCTAGGGGCTACCAAAGGGCTAGGCGAGCATCGAGGGAAAACTAGCGAACTCGGGGCGGCAGGGAGGTGCCTACGGTGGGTTGGAAAGCAGACGGCCTAGGGTGAGCCAGAAGAGGAGGCGGAGTCGGAGGAGGTGAGGTGGCCGGGTGGTCAGCAGCAGGGCTGGATGGCTAGCGGGGAGAGGGGTCGGGTGGTGTGGAACCAAGAGAGGAGAGAGATGGGAGTTGAGTAGAAGAGAAGGAGGTGAATGAGGTGAGGATAAGATCTAACCGAGCCGAAAAAAATTAAAAATTTAAAAAGGGAGAAAAACTCTATCTAAATCAATCCATCATTCAAATTAAATACACTCAATTAAAATTTCAATAAATTAATCATGCTAAGCTATCAAGTATTTAAATAAAAGACCTCAAACTAAGAATAATAAAAAAATTAAAAAGGGCATTAAACGTATATCAAATAGCATAATTTTAAGGAAGGGTTGGATGCCATAAAACATGAAAAAATTCTAATTGCCACCTAAAATATAATATTTTATAATTTCATAAAATAAATCCAATCTGGCTGATGATCTTCGATAGCAACCATGCGAGGATGAATATTTTCACCAAAATTTAGGCAAGCAATCGCTTGATCATATTTCAATAATTCTAATAAAAAATATTTAATTATATGTGGTATCACCCATGCATTGGAAAATCTTTTTTAAGAAAACTATAAATCGGATGTTGTTGGAAATATTGTTTGATGGTGACTACTGAGGTAGTGATTGGTTATTGATGTGTTGAACGAGTGGAGCCGATGACGTGTATATATATGAGATGGGCAGAGGATATCATAAAGATGAGCATTAATTGCCAGTGGGGCCCTCTATCTATGTTGACATAAGGGTAAACCACTACATTTGGGCATTGAGCCATATTTTTTGTATCAACCATAGTTTGTGGAAACAATCAGAAAAGGCTATCCTATGAGGATATTATAATATTTACGTTGGGTATGAGCAGATAACTTATAAGAGTGAGAAGCTAGGGATGCCGGTAGTCCCAATGAGGGATACTGTTTTGGAATTCAGCCGTATTTAAACACCATGAGTTGTGTATTGCTGTTGTAGTCGAAGTACAACTAGTATGCTTTGAGTGGATGACTCATCAGCTGTTAGGGTTGGAGATCTAATATCTGAGTAGTGATAAGCATTCTAGGTTCTCAATTGTGTTTAGGTTCGCTATGGGTAAAGTGGTACAAACGTGTGCAAGGTCAAACCATAAATTCATGATGTCTCTTAGATTGTAGGCTACGGAAGCTAAGTCTACCTCATATATGAGTGCTAGGAGCAATTTTGATAATTAAAATTGGAAACTCGCATTTTCCTAATAAAATCCTATTTTCTTAAGAAAAGGTTTTGAGGGAATATGTACATGAGATTCATGCTGGAAAAATTCATATAATTATCTTGTTATTAATGCTTTGCTGAGTACTTTTATATCATCCTTGCTAAACTCCATCTTTGCTTAGAAGTTGAGCATTATGTATTCTCCCGCGAGGCGTGGGTTGAGGATCACCAACAGAGTCAGGGTGACGATGCGGTGGAGGACGACTGGGAGGATTTTTTTTGACTAAAAACAGTAGGAGAGGCTCCTATTATTGTAGGTATATATTGATAATAATAAAAATATAAACATACAAGCCATCCCAAACGAGTTAGGATGGTAAGACAAACAAGAAATAAGAGAAGAAAAGAAAAGGAGGACACTACTTTACAAATGATAAGCAATAGTTATAACACAAGATCACTTGGTAAATGCCGTCAAGTTATGGTGATGGATGAAGAATGCTCCATCAAATACCAGGACGATTTGGTGGAGTAGTGCACCGTACGACAGTGACCGTCGATGCCTTGGATATACTAGTGCTTATGTATATTATCTTTTGTTGCATTAAGTGTTATGTATGAGCTTGTAACTCTGGACTTGTAGTCATGCATGGCAATAGATTGTAATAAGTTTCTATTTCAGTTTCTAATTATTGTTCTGTTGCAACACTTTGAATACTGTATATTAACTAATAAAGTATCAAGTGTGCCCGATATTTTGTTAGCTAATATACTGAGATCAATATAATTACCTCAGAGTAATGGTGTTTTACTATCGTTACCCTGGATTAATTATACGGGTCGCCACAGGTGATATCAGAGTATTGGTTACGAGAACCACGTAAATAAATAACTAGGGACTGGCAGGAAACCTAAGGGAAAAGAATTCAATGGCTATATTTCACTATATATATTGTAACTCTCATCTTATCAAATAATAGTATTAGATCTAACTTTAATGTTTTGCTGATTATAATTAGACCACCAATACTAATTATAACTCTTTTTTCAAGATGATGCGCTATAGGATCCCAGTAGCTCACATTCAGGGGCAGCATGTGATGCTTCTTTGGCAGTTACTACAGGACTCGAGGAGGATATTTAGAGTATTTTCATGAGATATACGAGGATGGGTCTACCCCTAGGGTAGGGTTAGCTGTTTCTAGGATCAGGTTGTAGCCAGCTTATTACATGGAGCACTTTACACTTTTGCACACTTATGATTACTTGTTACCCATCCAGGATGTCACTAGAAAGGTGATTATGTCTCTTAGAACTCACTTTAGGAGGCACCTGAGGGACTCTTCCTCTGGACACCTACCTATTGTAGGAGCTTCTAGTTAGCCATCACCTATCCGTCCTAGTATCTCCGATGTTAGTGACACTTCTGAAGCTTCAGGGCCTTAATGAGGCCTTAGACAGAGCAGAGTATCAGTCTCTCTATTTGCGACAGCAGCTAGCTTAGTGCTATCGAAACGAAGAGAAACCTCTTGTAGACTACCCTCCAATATTTTGTATCTATGAGTTCAGACACTCCCACTATACCTCCTATCACTATTCCCACACCCCCTATAGCACCACCACCGGTTCCGCGGCAACCACCTACAGCTTTAGTTCCCACCACCAACTGTTATATTTTTGTTCCTAAGCCTAGACCCTCCTATCCTTCACAGGTCCCGACAGTGCCCACTGCTAGCTATCCTTTGCCACCTCATAGGCGAGCGTCATTCCGTACTGCTCACATGCATGTTCACCCTGGTCCTAGTGTTGAGGCTTCTTACATGTCTGCTTTGCTAGGACTCTTAGACCAGGACTGATCAAGGGTAGCCAGGGCGTTGAGAAGGATCCTCAGGAGGCACTAGAGGATTAGAGGGTTGGGGGACGGGTATTTTAGTTTTCTTGCTATATGAGGACGTGTAATGACTTTGTTGTATAAATGCTCTCTTTATGTAAATTAACTATTCACAATTGCAACTCTAACATTGCATATCATCGTGTTTAATATTTTTGATTATAGGATGATAGGTCTGATAGATGCACTTAAATAATGAATCATGTTATTGTTTGCTCTAGAGACTAGATGTACAGTAAATAGAATTAGGGCTTAAGATTAGGAAATGCTTCCGGATGCATGGTCCGTGGCGTGCTTGGACGTGTGGATCTAAGTGTGGCTCGAGCATGTAGCTTGAGGGGTTCTAGGTGCTTGGACACCTAAATTTCTTTATCATTCTTCTTACTTTATTTTTTTTATCATTGTCTTAATGTCTGTTTCGTAGATTTAAGCGTGGCTTGAGCCTCGAGGGGTTTTGAGTGCCTGTACACCTAACTTCTTTTCATTGTTCTTATTTCTTATTTTGTGATTGTCTTATGATAATTAGATAGGTAGTATTATATCTTTTTGTAAAATGGAACTGGCGAAAGAGAGTGAAGCGATCTATTCTTTCTCCTTATTTTACAAATAAAAATCCTCTTAGAACTATAATCTCTCCAGAGAACAAAAATACTTCTTATCGCACAAACAAAGTGCAGATAATAATAATCGTCCAACATAATCTCGAATAAGATTAATCCCATCAAATTAAAAAGGACTTATCCAATGAATCTATAATAAGTGAAACCAATTGGCATCTAAAAGATGCATATGATCTCTTTTGCAAGATTAGAGAACAAAACTTGATCCTTAGGCTAAGGTCTAACCCATCCATAGCCAATGAATCACCAACCACATCTATCCAGGATCTCAACCACCCAACTATTCCTGAGCAGAGACAACCATACCACCAGGAAGGAATACTAGTACAACTTGGACTCCCGAGAATCAGGATCCACTAGAAAGAGTTGTTATGCACTTAGAAAATTCAAGGAAAGAGGCTCAAGAGAGTAAAAATCAATTTATGGAAGCACTACTAACTAACATAATTCCAGGAGTTCAACAACACACCAATAATAAAGTCACCTTAGGGGAATTTCTCCAAATTCGCCCACCAACATTTGCTAAAGCCACTGAACCACTCGAAGTTAATGATTGGCTTCAAGAAGTAGAAAAGAAGTTAAACACCGTGCATTGTGCCAACGAGTAGAAGGTATAATACACGCCGTACCAACTAACTGGTCCAGCCACAACCTGATGGGTAAACTACTATGACACATGTGCAGGAGAACCATCCATTTCTTAGGTAGAGTTCACCTCACAGTTCATATCACTCATATCCCTATAGGTGAGATGGATATTAAGAAATGAAAATTTTGGGATTTAACACAGGGGAATAAGAAGATAACTGAGTATCTTCACAAATGTACAAGTTATCTCATTATGCCCCTGAGGAGGTGGACATGGATGCTAAGAAGATATACTGATTTAAGAAAGAGATGAACCCTTACATCAGAATGCTCCTATCCACTCGACAAATCATTGAATTTCAGGACTTTTCAAACTGTGCCATCATTTTAGAAGTTGAACAAACTCAGTTGAATGACGTGAATGACAGGGATAGACAATCATATTTTGGGTGTGTTGTTTCTACCGCCATAGCAGGGGTTTAACATCATCGGACTGGTGCAAAGTTAGGTCTATGTAATGTAACAGTTATGTTATGACTCTCTACGGCATTCTAAAGGAAATGTGCTAATAGCTTGTAAAAAGAATCGATCGTGTCTTATGAGTAAAGCTGTACACCCCTGCAGAGTATAAATCTTTTCGAAAAGCCATGCTTACAATCATAGGAGACTTGGTGAACTGACACTAGTTAGAAGTTTTGATATTTTCAAAATAGAATGATTTTGAAATATTTGTTGGAAAGTGTTTACTTTAGATTTTATGCTAGGGATTGGCAATGAGATGATGCGATACTCACAATTTTAGAGGACTGTGTGAGTTGTTATTTTATACTTACATACCTGTTATTTTCATATCAGTCCTACTTGCTTTTTACAAATTCTGTTTTCATATCAGACCTTCTTTTGAAACAAGGAAGGTCATCACATAACAATATTTTGGTAAATTTTGCCGAGATTTCGGTTTTTTGGACTAGTTTTGATGTTTTTTAGATCGGATTTCGCACCAATTTTTTATGGAGAATTGTAATGCCTTCTATGAGGAATACATATGAAAAGTTTGAAAAAAAATACATATACAAATTATGTAAACCTAATCCCTTATGCAAAATGTCACAGTATGGTGATTCAATTCAGATGTCCCATCACATATGGAGCTAACAAGTCAATCTAAACTCCTTAACCATGATCAATATAAAAAAATATCATCAAAACCAATATCCATGCTCGCTTTATATATTTGAATTTGCAGTGATCACCTCTGATACGTCGATGAAATAGTACTAACTTATCTTTCAGTAACTCCATCAAGCCTCTAGCCTAAGGTACCTTATTCCAGAGTAGCTCTAATGTTCAAGAAGACCAAATTCTAGCCTAATTAAGGCAGCCTAAACCTGCTGATCGATGATCACCAGGTCAACTAAAGTGTACCCAATTTAACATGTAAGCACCAATCTAATGTGCCAGACATCAATAACTGAGGTGATCACTGACCACCTTGCTAAAACCCTAAAATTGTATTTCGGCCTAAACTCTAAACTCTAACTTGGATTTTAGCCTTAAATGATGTATTTCGGCACAAACCCTAAACCCTGACTTGTATTTCGGCCCAAACCCTAAACCCCAAATTATATTTCAACCTAAACCCTAACTTGCACAAGGGAATTTTATGTGAAAATACTTAGTATTTTTATTTAAACAGATAGAAAATATAGATAAATACTTGCATGATTTTTTCACATTTTCCCCATTTTTTCTAGCCTTGGGAGACCATTTTGCCAAAATTTTGGCAATTTTAGCCAAAATTTTAGTTTAGGTTCCTCAAAAATACCGGATTTGAAATTTGGTTTTTGAATTTGATCTGAAATTCTGAAATCTTGCCAAAATTCCAGATTTCGGTCACCCTGAGATGTGATCCAAAAACGAAATTTGAAACCTTGCGTCTAGGTGAGGCCGAGCCAAGTATTCAAAAACCATTTCTCTGCAAAGGAGTGTTAGTTGTCAACTTCTTTGAGCATATACAATAGTAGAGACAATGGCTGTTTGTATACTCCTCCATGTCATCTAAAGACAAAACTAAAGACACCTTGTACATTGTAATGAATCTTGATGTTGTCTCTGTGAGATTCTACAATCTTTTAACTATGGTATGAAAAAGTATTTATTATAGAAAATAACTCACGTAACAGTGTTTTATGCTATCTATATGGTCGTCTCTTCATGAAGAGACAACTATACTCTCTTTCCTTCTCTTTCTTTCATGTCAGCAAAAATCTTACATGGCAAAACATATAGACAGCTGATATCACACCATTGTACGTGCTTTTATATTACTGGACTAGAAGATGCTCCGCGCCTTGCTACGGGAATTCTTGTTGGAGATATGCCCTAGAGGCAATCATAGAGATGATTATATTTTCTCATGTTCATGATTTAATATCTTGTTCCTTGAATATTGTTATTATTATTTATTAGCAAGTATGTGACTTATTTATGAAACTCTATATATGACATTGTGATGATTATTCTAAAAGTAATCCCCATTCGATAAACATATAAGGGCATATATGAATAGACTAGCATATGTATTGGTTAATGACTATACTTCATGGGTTATGGATATAGAGATATCAAACCAATAATATGGACAAATGTTAGAGAACATGGATTTGGATCAACTTACCTTGAGACACTGCGAGAGCGTTGTAATCTTACTTGTCATCAGTTGGTCTCAATATCTCATATACAATGTGTTGTTATATCCTTAGAGTTGAGGTTGACGCATGTACTTGAGATATGTAATGACTTGCTTAGGGGATGTCAAACGCTACTTCGTAACTAAGTAGTTATAAAAGTAGCTTTTGGGTTTATCATGAAGCATGCTGCGAGGTATGGTCGATCAAGATGGAATTTGCTTTTCTATACAATGGGAGAGATATCTCTAGGCCTCTAGAGTGGTCGGATTCTGGAAATGCATGGCTATGCTACTCGTGGTTAAAGAGTTAACCTAGTCAGAGATTCTGAGTCATGTAATCGAGAAAGGGTAGTCGAGATAACTAAACAAGAATGACACACACTCACCTTGAGTTTGATCGATATCATGAGGCAAAAATTAATGCATATAACTAAGCATTGTTAAGATTTGTTTGATATGATCTTTACATATACTCGAGAATCGGTACACCTTACTAGGGACTACTACCGATTAATGGTTGAGTAAGAGTATTGGGGCCATGTCCAAATATGCGTGAACTTATATGATCACATGCTTAAAGGGTTGGTACTTAATTCGGATGGTGATCTAAATTTTGATGGGCTTCGAGTTTCTAATGGGTCTCTAATATATAAACCCATTGTGGGGCATCTATATAGGAGGGGACAATGACTTTAGGGTTAAGAGACACTATAGGAATTCAAAATTCTCGAAACCCTAGCCGCCACACCTCCTTCGTTCAAAACCGTGCAGCTGGCACTAGCACTCTGGCGCGTGGCATTCCAACCCTATATGTGTGGATACTTTGGAGGTATTGTTGTGAAGTTTCAACACTAGGATGATCTACAACCTGTAACAGTCATGAGAAGCTGTTGGAGGAGGTGCGAGGCTAGTACGACTACAACCACACTAATGTGCTACATCGACTCTACTCCCACTACAAGTCTGTGTGTCTAGTGGTAATTTCGTGACGCATACCTTGCAGTGGTTTCTTGGTTACGCGATAAAATTTTTTGTATTTATACTACAGTAGCCTACCCTTTTCCCCAAAAATTGTTAGCAACAACCGGAGAGCAGCAGGTTTGAGTAAGGAAGAAAAAATAAATAAAAAACATACATATTGCAATAGCTGCCATATGAAATAATACAACCTGTATCGAATGGCTATAAATAATTGAGATAACGCGGTTGCGCCAGAGATGAGATTAATATCACTGGTTGCAGTTAGCAATTTAGCATAGAGGTGTGTGCATGGCATACGCATAGCATAGAGGTACTATGTTTGAATTAAAACAGTGTACTGCACTCAGCCGATGGGTTTTGTTGACGTCTCCCTCCCAAACAATGTCACTCACACCTAGGATATAGAATAGAAGTGAGCTGCAATTACTTTTTAATTGCGTCAATCGGGTCTTGAACTCGAGACCTCTTAGCTCTGATACTATATTAAATTGCATGCATCAGCCAGTTCACCCAAAAGTTTAAGCTAATGAGAAAAAGTGGACAATTCACTTATACTTCAACAGGTGGTACAACCGATTCGCTTCCCATGTCCCACCTCCTTTCTCTCGGCTTTCGTTGGCTCTAACGCCGACTGTAGGGGCCTAGTTGGTTCACATCAATACCGAACTTTTACGTGTTTGGATTAGGGAATTAAATTTCGCCAAAATTTCGGATTTCACGAAATCCAAACTACTGGCCGATTTTTTTTTTGAAAATTGCTACAGTAAAAAACGAAATTTCATTTTTTGGGCGAAATTTCGCCGAAATTTCATGAATTTTGACCAAACTTTGAACTTTTAGGGCCGGATTTGATCCAATAACCCATAAGAAAGTGATCTTCTATGAAAATTTGTTGAAAAAAAATGAATTTTTGGGACATTTTGAAATTTTGGCAGAAACACTTTTAGATTTTTATAAAATTGTACAAGCTTGATAATGATTTGAAAATGTTATGATACAATCTTGAGCAGCGTAGGATCATAAAAAAAATTCAGAATAATTTAAGTTCATTTGTTATCTTTAAAAAATCAAAAACAGAATGAACATAATTGAGATAGTTATCTTGTCAGAATTTTATAAATTTTTTTGAGTGTGATCATAATCTAAAATTTTTACAAGAGATTACTAATTGCCTCAATATCATTATATAAAATTTTCAAAAAAATTTAACTTTTTTTGTTTGCTTAATCAAATCTATGTAAGCACTGAACTTTATTTGTTATATTATATTTCAAAAATCAAATAGAGAAAGAACATAAATGGTATTGTGCCTTGTAAGAATTTTATAAATTCATTGGAGGGTGATCACAATTCAAAATTTTTATGAGATATTAAGCATTTCCTTATCAACATTCTGTAAAATTTTCAAAAATTTTAAACCTTTTTTTATTGTTAAAGCAAATCTATGTATTGATCATCGGGCTTTTATTAGAACGTAGCACTGTCAAAATTTTTAAAAATTATTTAAGAATTATAATAATATAAAAATTTTATATAACTATTAATGATACATCAGAACCATCCACAAAAAATTTCAAAATTTTATAACACTTTGTTCAAATTTGTCGATAAGCTTTTTAACAGGACAGTGGCACTGTTTGAATTTTTAAAAATTCATGACATTTGATAATTATCTGAAAATTTTATGAGAATATTATAGATATGTCAGGACTATCCAAAAAAAATTCAAAATTTTATAACCTAGTTTGTTCTAATTTTCATTTGGTTCAAACTTGCTGGTCAGCGTTTTATTAGGATAGTAGCAATGTTTGAATTTTTAAAAATCCATCAGATTTGATAATCACCTGAAAATTTAATGAGAACATCTCTAATGTGTTTGGAACCTTAAAAAAATTTCAAAATTTTTCGACAACGTTTGGACCATTTTTTAGTCAGTGCAATTTCGCCGAAATTTCGGATTTTTAGACGAAATTTCAATTTCTGTAGCAAAAAAAAACGGATTTGAATTTTGAACGGATTTTGTCCGAAATGATGAAATTTCGTCAAGATTTTTGATTTCGGCCTTGGGTGAAATTTTATTCAAAACGAAATTCGAATTCTTGTCTGGATAACACTTATGAAGTACAGAAGGTTTGCGTCCAGACGCAGGACCCCCACGAGCCCGGAGCCTGACTTCAACCTGGGTGAAGTGCATCATTCACTATCGCAGCGTCATCGCACCTTTACCTTGACTCTGGACGCGGACTCTGACGCCGACTGAATCGGGAGACCAAATACGCGCAAATCGACATCCGGCCACGTTGCCTTCCTCAGTGATAACCTTGTGTCGTGGTCCTCCAGACAGATATACACGAAACCATGTATCGATAGTCACGTGACTGCAACTTAAACAGTCATCGTCTATGAGCATTGTTCGATAAAAGTAACCAATAGTTCAGATCGTCCAACAGTATTTTCTAAACAGTACTATGAAAGATCTGAATCATCGTTTTTTAATCCAAAAGTCTATTTGTAATTGTTAAAGTTACAGTCGATCAATAACTGCATTGATTTCTTTCCAACCATGTACATGCATCCACATTCAGCCTACTCCATTGGTGCACGAACAGTCAAACAATGGCTACCTAGTTCCACGTCCTTCCATGTACATAGTTTAGACCTTCTCCTCCGGGGAGAGATCGTGGAAAGCCTTCTCCGGCCCGCGACCGGCGTCAGCTTGGCCATGGCCATTCTCTGCGTTGCAGCACTCCTCCCCGTCTTTGCAACGGAAAATGAAATAGAACGCGAGACCGAGGGCCACCATGGTGAGCCCCCACACGGCCAGCTTCAACGCCAGGTAGGGCATCGCCTCCGCCACGCGCCACGCGAACGTGTTGGCAAGCGCCACCGTGATCGCCCACACGGCGAGCCTGACCCGCCGCCGCTCGGCCGCCCCGGCGGCCGGGTCGAGCCACAGGAGCTCGAGCTTCCTGACGCAGCACAGGAGCAGGGCGAGGAGGTAGTACGCGGTGATCACGAACGCGAGGTCGCGCGGGCGGTGGCGCGCACGGTACACCGCGCTCGCGAAGCTAGCAGCGACGGCGAGGAAGAGGACCAGAGGGAGCGCGCAGCGTGCCCACCCGCGCCAGCCACCCCGGCACTGCGTTATTTCTCCCAGCCGGTGCGGCTGCTGCTGCGGCGCTCCTAGCTGAGCAGGACCGACGGCGGCGGCTCTCGCGGCCTCCATGCTCGTACGGCGAATGTACGCGGACGAAGACGGCGGCGGAGCTTGAGGGGCTGAAGCTGCGAGCGATCGAGCGTGGGCGCAGTGTTGCCGACCGGTGCAAGTCAAGCGCTCAGGTCTTTCGTTGTCGCCTTGAGCTCGACCCAGGCACCCCCGCCCGCGCCTTATGTAGCAAAACCGAGTGGCGAGCCGAGCAAACGAAGAGGTTGCACGACACTTGCACGGAAGGTGCAGAGAAGCAACGCGATGGCTTCCTCACGCCCGCAGTGGAGGCCTGCCTACCTAGGGCAAATTAACCTAACAAGCGCGTCATACGTCTACCCGCGGCGTCCCTCTCACCCATACAACATGGTCGGTCATGGTTCAATTCCGACCGAGTGATAAACAATTCGCAATGAATCAGATCAGCTTGAAAGCACGCTTCGATTGCATATACATTACACGAATACACGATACACGCAAGTGAGAGCTGTTCAAAGTTCAGGCATCTTATTTTGCCACAAAAGTGCCACGCACGCGTCAAATAGTTAGAAAATTTCAGGGATACAGCAGCTTACTACTATTGTCGCAGGAGCTTTAGGGCAAAGGGGCGGGCAGCTTTCACCTCTCACCTATTTATTTATTTATTTCAGCGAAGGGATGAACCATAGGTACCGTTGCTCTTCTGGCAGGCGCCGGATGGAGTGCGCATCTGGCTGGCGCTGGGCGCCGGCAGTTCCAAGGTCTTCTACAAGCTCCTTGGTCCCGTGCTCGAGGTTGAATGCGCACAGGTTGCTGTGGACGTCGATGAAGTAGACACAATTCGCTTTCAGGCTTGGATGGTCCTTGGCCGGAAAACAGACCGAGTTGTAGTGGCTCACAAACAGCGCGAATTCTCCAATGTTATCAATCTGCACCCAGGAAAGGGCCTCCCTGTCCAAGATCCAAACAGCAAACTCATTCTGAGATTGGCGCTTCACCCTTATCAGATCACCAGCTGGGGTCTCCACCAGAGAGGTGAGCCTCCGCTGAGGAGGATAGTGAACAAGGTTATGATGCATATGATTCACCAGCGGGCCATGCTCATCAGGCCATGCACGGGGAGGCTCTGCCCATACCTCAACCGTACCGTATATATCAATGGTGTACAGCTGCCTTCTGTGCTTGAAGACATCCACCAATATGTGTTTTGATTCAACCGATGACCAGCCGTTGCTTCCGATACGCGTTACTTTATACCCTTTCTGGTTGCCATAGAGGACAGCAACGGTGAAGTTGCTCTCATTCGTGTCAAGCAACCTGGCCTTGGAGAAGAGCCTACTTCCAATTGGCGGGAGCTGGATCTGTGCACCGCTGATGGGATTAACCAGCTGCATGATTCCCTGGGACGAGCTGAAGTAGATAAGCCAACCATGGGAAGAACCAACTGGAGCCCAAATGGAGCCAAAGATTGTGGCAGTGCTCGGGATACGGATGATTTGATTTTTTCTTTCAGGTATACTAAAAAATTTAGCATCATCGTGCGGATTTGGGGGGAGCATCAGCCATGGGTCTACCCTTGGACAGTTGGATACATCACTGCAGACACGGTTCCATGAGGTGCATACAGCACGGAATCTGAGATAGTCAGGGATGGCAAGCTTCTTTATAATTATACCAACAATATCAGTCTGAAGACTAGCCCAATCAGCCATCCCAATGGAATTTACTTCCAGGAGCCTGAAAAAAAGAACTGTGTATCAGTGGACATCATGCGTCACTCAGACAAAATAGTAAAGACATCAACTTCTAGCAGCAAGCTTTTGAAATGATTTCAATAGCATTAAGTGGTTAGCAATTCCATGAGGTTATCACTGACCAATGCATTCAGACCAAGTGGAAATTGCATAGCATGTTGCTGATGGATAGGTACAGCAAGAAAAGCAGTATACGTGGCCATCTAGTGGAAATAATATGAGATGCACTCATTTGATGCTGGATTGTGATTGAAGGAACAGAAAGTTAGAGAAACAACCAAGTCCAATAATGAAAAGCCTTAATCATTACAGTTGAACTGGTGAAACAAGTTAGAAGATGCCCTACAAGCTTTCAACAAAACATCTAGCTGTACAGGGCATACAAAAGTAGAGTACGAATGAAAACATGAATATCCCATAATCATGTCAGATGATTATAAAACAGAGTGATAATATTACCTTGGCACCTTTGTAGCCATTCCACTTATTACCAATTCAGATGCTATACAAATATGAATCGACTAAGTGGAATCATAATACTTTGAAACTCAGCAGATTGAAGAGGAAAGAGCATGCTCTGTTGCCTTGTAGCATAAGTAAGACATCAAAATGGTTAAAAAGGAAGAGTAATTCTGCAATAGTAAGGCTTAACATAAATTTAAGCTGCACTCTATTGGCAGTGAAAACTCAGAACCATAGATGGCCTACATGCACTACATTTCCTGCAAATTACACTCGAAGCGAATGCACATGTACACACATAAATGCAACCATGCAACATTAACTACTAACAATCTCAATGAACAAATCATCTACCTCATTTCAAACAGCGTACCTGATGGGAGTGTACGAGGTCAAAGTGATAGCACATATATATTCAATTATTAAGAGTTGAGTCTTGCAGGTGAGAGTACCGCCTCAATTACTCGAATGAAGAGTGCACTACAGGAAGAGCAAATAAGTACCTTAATATCAAAATTTTCCAATAAAGATGATGATAGGCTGCTCATTCTATGTTTAGACTGCACTTTTCGTTGGGACTTAAAAAAGAACAGATTTTTTTTTGGACATCCTGACAAGATCACGAACATACAAATCTAATCCATAAGATAACCAATTACGCACATTACTTTGTAACATCTTGTGCTTCTCTTAGAAGTAAGAAAATATTCAATTTTTAGAGCATCGCGGCACTAACAATAGCAAATACATGCGTGGTAGGTTGGTAACCTCTGGAACGGCCACGGAATGGCATCACCGCAAGATCAAGAACGTAAAAATCCCCAGCCCCAGACCCTACCTAAACCCCCAATCGAACACCCAAACACCACGCCCCCGCCATCCAAATCGCCGATCTGCACCACACGGCCTCGGATCGAGCCTTCGATAGCCAATATACCCTAAACCCCAAAACGAATCAAGAACTCCCCAAAAGGACTCGATCGACCGATCAAACCGCAAACACAGCACGCGCAACCAAGAAATCAGAGGAGGACATGGGAACTCACCTCTCCGCCGCGATCGATCAGAGATTTCCCTCGGATTCGGGGTAGATGTCGACGAAGAGGAGGTGGGGATTTCTGGGGGGATTGTGGGGGGCGCCACTGCCACGGAGAAAACCTGGGATTGGAGATTGGTCTCCAGCGAAGCGGCCGGGTGACTTTGATTAGTACCAAGTACAGTAGATAGAATTGATTGCTTGCGTGTCAGATGCTTTGGTACTAGTGTCCGAGTAGTGATGCACGGTCCGACCCGATTATCTGACGGCACGTTGCATTTAGACACGGACCGTTTTGATCCCGCTAATAAGGGTGCGTTTGGTTCGCTGTACCAGGGTGAACGGAACGGGATGGTACAGGGTAGATGGGTGATACATGCGTTTGGTTGAGTGTATGGAACCATCTCATCCAGGACGAAGTGGTATAGATACTCAGAATATTCCTCTAATATGCCGTACCAAATCGTTCGGCCAAAATCGCCGAACCATTCGGTCCCGAACGCCTCGCGTTCCTCGTCTCGCCTCGCTGCGTTCGGTCCTCGTCTCGCCTCCTCATTTCCAACCTCACTGGCGCCTCGCGTTCCTCGCGTTCTCGTCGCTCCGCTACCTCACGCCGCTCGCCCCTCGCGCCGCCTCCACGCGCCTCGCTCGCGCCCATCGCCTCCACGCGCCGCCACCACGCCACCACGCCTCGCGCCCATCGCCTCCACGCCAAGATCGCCGCCCAGATCGCCTCCACGCCTCGCCTCCACGCGCCTCGCCCCGTGCCCATCGCCCGTAGCCTCGCCTCCAGATCCGGCCGCTTGTCTCCAGATCCGCCTCCTAAGGTTTGTGCCCCGCTGCTTTGTTGAGGATCCCGCCTCCTGTGTCTGATATTTTTTGGTTGGTTGCTCAAGTAGCTGTGATCTGAAATTTTAGGTGGTTTGCTGTGGAGTTGTGAATGCAGTAGCTGTCATTTGAGGATGCAGTAGCTATGATCTGAAATTTTAGGTGGTTTGCTGTGGAGTTGTGAATGCAGTAGCTGTCATTTGAGGATGAAGTAGCTGTGATCTGAAATTTTAGGTGGTTCTACCTTTTTCAAAATGTGTCCTGCACCTTATGGGGTTCGGTTGGATTATTAATTATTGAACATTCATATTGGTATGGCATGATTACAGATGTTTACAATGCTTAATTGTCACTTGATTTTCATTCACTGCTTAATTTTCATTCACTGCTTAGCATGTGATTTTCAATGCTTAATTGTCACTTGATTGTCACTTGATTTTCATTCACTGCTTAGCATATCATGCATATATATGAACTAGTAGTGATTGTTAATTTAACTGTAGATGGACAAGAGGAAGATTAGACAAAGGAAGATGTTGATTAGTGTTCTGCTATGTATATGTGGTCTGCTGCATGATGATGTTGTATGTGCGTTGTAGAATACGTAATAAGAGACGACGATACGTATGGCCCAATAGAGCAAAGTGACAAGAATAGAATTGAATATCTCAATAATAAAATTTGGAAGAATGATACAACTTGTATTACAACGATTAGACTTAAGAGAGCTCCTTTCTTTACGTTATGTCAAATATTGAGAGAACGCTCTTTGCTCCTCGATACTATACATGTATGTGTTGAGGAGCAAGTTGCCATGTTCTTGAACACAATTGGGCATAACATAAGGAATAGGATAGTTGGTACCAACTTTAGTAGATCAGGTGAAACAGTTAGCCGATATTTTGGACATGTCCTCCATGCCATAGGCGAGCTACGAAATGATCTTATTAGGCCACCTTCATTGGAGACACCAACCAAAATTGCAGGAAACCTAAGATGGGATCCATACTTTAAGGTATGATAGCTAACAAGTATGCCTTATAGTTTTGTGGCTAAACTTTGTGGTTACTTATTTTTGTTTACCAATTTATTTGAGCAATAGGATTGTATTGGAGCCATTGATGGTACACATATAAGAGCTTCTGTTAGTAAGTCTATGGAAGCAGCCTTTCGTGGTAGGAAATCATTTCCTACTCAAAATGTGTTGGCGGCTGTAGACTTTGATCTTCGATTCACATATGTCTTGGCTGGTTGGGAGGGGACAGCTCATGACGCTACAGTTTTAGCGGATGCGATAGAGCGTGAGAATGGCTTACGTGTCCCTGAAGGTAAATATAATTATTGTGGTAGTATATGTTCATACCAAATTATTAAAAACCAATATCATTAATGTGTTCATCTATTTTAGGAAAATTCTACCTAGTTGATGCTGGATACGGGGCCAAATCCGGGTTCATGCCACCTTTTCGCGGAGTGAGGTACCATTTGAATGAGTGGGGGAACAATCCAGTTCAAAATGAAAAGGAATTGTTCAATCTGAGGCACTCCTCATTAAGAGTAGGTGTAGAGCGTGCATTTGGATCACTCAAGAGGAGGTTTAAGATCCTTGATGATGCCACTCCATTCTTCCCCTTCTCAACCCAAGTTGATGTTGTTATCGCTAGTTGCATCCTTCATAATTGGGTTATTTCTCAAGGAATTGACCATTTCATTCCACCCGAGGATTCTTGGACACCTAACCCCAGTAGGACAGCAAGGGAGCAAGCAAATGACCATAAAGCCATGGTTGACAAGAGACAAAGTCTTGCTAATGAAATGTGGGAGAACCGTCAAAACTATTTAGGCCATTAATCATTTTCGTTTTCATTTTCATGTGAACCTTGTAATCTAATTTCTGTGTGAAGCTTGTAATCTCGTTTGTGTGTGAACCTTGAAATCTCATTTATGTGTGAAGCTTGTAATCTCGTTTGTGTGTGAACCTTGAAATTTTATTTCTGTTTTCTATCTATTATTGTAGGCAATGGATTTGGATCAGCATGGGGATAGTATGGGGGGTAATAGTGGTGGTGTTGTTTGGACAAATGCAATGTCTACATATGTGCTAACCTACTTGACTAATCTAGTAGCTAGTGGTACAAGAACATCTACAGGTTTTAAGCAAGCCCAATTGAACAGTTGTGCTAAGGACTTGAATGAGCATATGAAAGTTCATGTGAGTGGGACTCAGGTTAGTAACCACCTCAGGAAGTGGAGAAAGATATGGGTAAAGATAAACAAACTGAAGAACTTAAGTGCTGCTCTTTGGGATGAGGACACTTGCACTATCAGACTTGAGCATGAGCATTACACTGGTCATGTAAAGGTAATTTGCTTTCCAATTTTCAACAAACATGATTGTACTAGATTTGATGATGCTTGAGAATGACTACTTCTTTAACGATTACAGGACCACCCGAAGGATGCTGCTTTCTTGAACACTCCCCTTGAGCATTATCACGAGATGGCCACTATTTTTGGGAATAGCATGGCTACAGAGACAGATGCTAAGGAGCAAATGACCCTCTGGCTACAAATGTGATAGAAGTAGAAGAAGAAGCACCACCAATGAACATGTGAGCGCGGAAGAGGTGACGACACCGGGGTATGGTGGAGGTGATTCGTCGGCAAGTAAACAATCAAAGAAGAGGGCCAAGATATCCACTGATGATGACTTGCTTGCCTTCATGACAACTGGTATTGATAGACTCGCTCAAGCTATTGAGAAGTCCGCTAGTACAGATACCGATGTTCCAGATGATCTTTGGGACAATATGATGGATCTCCCTGGATTTGATGAAGCACAGTTAGCCCACTACTATGCATATTTGTGTGAGAATGTTGCACTGGCCCGAGCATTCAACAAGCTCAGTATTTCAAACAAATTGGTGTGGGTAGCTAGGTACATCACGAAGGAAAACCTCTAAGGTAATCCAGCCCTTTTTAACATTGCAAATTGGTTATTTGTTGTGGCTGTCTAACTGCTAAAGTTTTTTTTAATCAAATGCAGGACAAAGGTTTCTAATATCCATGAGAACTCACTTCATTGAAGCTCATCATGAAGGTACTGGTCTTTCTTCTAGTCTGGAATAAAAGGCAATTTTGTAACTTTAGATTGCATGCAAAGGCCCAAGGTTTGTATAGAAAATATGGACTGTTGCAAACTGATAATTTCAAGCAATGGGTAACATCTCTCTGTTGTGCTATGTTTAGATTGTTTCTTGATATGTTCAGATTGTTTCTTGATATTCTGAGAATTTCAGAATAGGATATGTCATATTGTCAGATGTTCATGTGGCATTGAATAATCATTTTGTGCAAATATTATGTGTTACAGATGTTTACAATGCTTAATTGTCACTTGATTTTCATTCACTGGTTAATTTTCATTCACTGCTTAGCATGTGATTTTCACTAATTTTGGTCTGAACTATGAAGCTGCAGGGATTGTGATGAAGTAACTCGTTTGTCAAGTCTGCTGTCAAGAAGAAGAATAGGTGGATCAGTTTGTTTTGTTGATGGGTGTTGGTGATTATCTTTCCAGCTTTTTAGATTTGTTCCAAAGGGTATGGGACTCGGAAGTATGATGAATGATTTGTTCCAGCTTTTTTGTCTTTTACCAAATTATTAACTTGGTATGAAACTTGATATGGTGCTGGATGTGCTACTCATGTGTATGAATGCATGTGTATGAATGCATGTCTATGAACTTCTGACTAAACTGAGATGATACCATGTGTATGAACTTCTGACTTGATGTGTATAAACTGAGATGATACCATGTGTATGAATGCATGTCTATGATACCATGTGTATGAATGTGTATAAACTGAGATGTGTATAAACTGAGATGTGTATGAATGCATGTCTATGCATGTCTATGAATGCATAAATTGATGTGTATAAATTGATGCATGTGTACAAACTGAGATATGTATAAACTGAGATGATACCATGCACATCTCAGTTAAATTCATGCACATCTCATCTCAGTTCATACACATCTCATCTCAGTTTATACACAGTCAGCGACAATGACTGGAATCTGCAAACAAGCAATTGAATGCATCATGGCTGCAGCATAAACCAAGAAGATGTGGTAGTTTGGGATCTGCAAACAAGTAATCGAATGCGTCATGGCTGCAGCATAACTGAGAGTGTAGTTGCAGACTTGCAGTAGTAGTTCGCAGTAGATGGTTTCATTTATTTTCCATACATGTCATGGTGAGAAGTTGTTTGAGTGGAACTTGCATAGATTATTACTGGTACAAAGAAATCGAAATTACTGTTGTAATGCAATAAACGAAACTGTAGTGTTTCCTGTTTCTGGTACTAGAATGCTGTTAGATTGATGTACAATATAGTGTGTAGCGTTGCAGCAGATAGGGCGTTGTCTGGATGGCACTGACCTCATTCTTCAAACCAAACAGCATCTCAAACTATTTAGGATCATTCTATTCAAGCAACCAAACAGCATCTCGAACCATCTAGGATCATCCTATTCAAGCAACCAAACAAAATCTTGTACCATCCCATTCAGACAACCAAACACCCTCCCTGCACTATCTCATTCAGACCATCCCATCCATCTCTGCACCATCCCGTTCCGCTCACCCCTGCAAAATAACCAACGCACCCTAAGTAGATCGTATTGTACTGATCTCGTATTGAAGGCGACGGTTTAAGCATAGTTTATTGGTCTTACGGGTTGTGTGTATCGAGTTCCGACGGGCTAAAATAGGATAGATCGGTCTGTTAGTGAAAAAATAATAAAAAAGAAAAAGTTAAAAATTTAGGAAAATAGAAAAATATGAAAAAATTCAAAAAATGAAAAAATGTAGAATAATTAAAAAACTCAATGGTTGTAGAAATTTAAAAAAAATACATGAAAATTAAGAAAAAGGTAAATACAAAATAAATTATAAAATTAGACAAATAATTAAAATTAAATAATGAGACTTATTGATGTTTGGCTATCTCGTTAAAAACTTTGCTAAGTAAAAACTCAACACGAGAAAATTTTGGCAAAGAAAAAAGAGTACAACATATAGCTCAGTGATATAGGAAAAAAAGTGTAGATTACAATTATTCTTCTTGATTATTTAAAGATTTTCAAACGTCTCTGTCAGCTCAACATTTTCTACAGTATGTTGAGCTCGTTGATCAGCTTGTTCCCAATCTTTCATAGTGAAAAGTATTTTCACCGTCTCATTTGTCACATTTGTTCTTCTCTTCTCGATTATTTTTTCGGATAGACAGAAAGCGGACTCCGAAGAAACTGTGGAGACAGGAGTTGTTAACATATTTCGTTATAATATGGAAAGCACTTAATATATTATCTTGTGCTCGTGCCACCACTGCAAAATGTTGAAGTCCTACTCTTGCTACTCTTGGTAGTTGATAGTGTCGCTGTTGAGATAGGCATCTAGCTCCCCACCACTTGTTGTGTTCACACTTGATGTTGTTGTCGTCGAACTTCTTGAGTATGAGCCATCTGCACTTCATATTTTCCCCACGCAGTTTTCTTCTTACCTATTGTGTGTGCTGGTAGAGGTCGTTGCATGCGAATTCTAACAAACTTTTGATCATACTTAGCATAAATTTAAGATAAATTAGCACAGACATTTAAAAAATAAGTAAAATAATCATTATCTACTGCATCACTTAGAAGTGAGAGAACATTAGAAAATGTTTGAACTTTAGCTCTAAGATTTAAAAGAAATGCAAATGCATATAACATAGAAATTTCTTACTAATGTTTCAAAATTTTAGTTTTCATAGCATAAATAGTATCACACAGGATATTATCATTTTCATGGCTCCTTAAGTGGGTAGAAATTTCTAAAATATGATGAACAATTAAAGGAAAGATTGAGAAATAAACTCTAGATAAAGCAATAGTGGAATCAAAAAAATTCTAAAAATGACAGCAAGTATTTAGTAACATACCAATATTACTATGTGAGTAGCGATTGACCATCCTATCTACGATAGTGCATGTTAATAAAAACAGAAAATATACTCTCATAGAATATAAGAGACTTGAGCATCAAGTAAGTAGAATTCCATCTAACAAGCATATCCAAACGAAACTTATGCGGATGCACATCCATTACAATATAATAAGTCTTATATGCTGCTACTTGTTGATTAGAATTATTTAAGAAAGATATTGCAGTACGAAAAGATTAAAGATACTAATCTAACCTCTTCAAACCTTATTTAACTATAAAATTAATAATATGGCAAACACAACGCTGATATAATAAGAAAGATTCAGCATACGAATTGAAAAGTGGAGTAAGAATGTTTATGACAGAAGCATTTGCTGAAGCATTATCTAATGTTATTGCAAAAATCTTATCAGTAAGGCCAAAACCTTCCACAACTTTTACAATACAATCAGCAATATTTTCACCAGTATGTGCTACATTAATTAATTTGAGTCGTATAATTCTCTTCTCTAATTGCCAATTATTGTTTACATAATGATCAACTACACTAAGATAATCTTCTTTAGTTCTACCACTCTATATGTTAGATGTCAAAGCCACAATAAAGTACAGGTAATAAATTGTTCTTTTAGCTTATTACGACAATTATTATAGTATTTAATCAACTATCTAATTGTTTTGTGTCTAGAAATTGCAAAAAACTTAGAATTTGAGTGGTCCTAATACATCTAATATATTTTTCAAATGCAGGTGACTCACTAAAGATTAAAGGAATATCTTGAGAAGTGATTAAACGATAAATAGATTCATGAGCTGCCTCAGAATTGTAGCCCCAGTTACGTACCGTACCGTCGGGGTTGTACTGTAGCTACGTCTGTCTCAAAGCCACTTTCGCTTTTCTTTTACAACTCTTAGTATGCCTCTTCAAGTGCCCCGTTCCACCTGCAGATTTCGCAGTTAATTTGTGCTACAATATTTGCAAATATCATACCTACTCTGAACGCCGTTTAATGTCTCAAAAATCTGCTCAAAATTTTTCCTAGACTCTCGATGTAGTGCGTCTTGATCTTTTCACCTCCAGTGCTTGCCGATGCAATAGCACTTTGTAGAACCTGAGGATTGTACAACTGCTGCAGCTTCTTGAGCTTTATATGATGTAAAGAGATCCTTCGGTGAAATCCTAAAATCACCAGTTGGGAAGGATGAAAAATGACCGTGCTCCATAATGGAAACTACAAGGAATAATTACGCTATTAGTACTAAAATATAATTTAGAATACTAACAAAATGAAAAATTAAATCACGATTATTACCTTGATTTCTTGACAGAAGTCGAAAGTCGAATTTCAGATTTGTGGCAAAACTAATTTGAATTTTGCCAAATTATCATCAAGAGTAAAAGAATTTCCACTAGAGAATAAATAAAACAGAATGCAAGATTGCTGGTGTGGAAATGAGGGGTAGCCACCTATTTATAGAAAAAAATTCAGATTTTTTGGAAATTTTTTGAAATCTTTAAACTTCCAATGGTTATTTTTCAAATTAAATAGGGCAAATGGGCCGTGTAGGGCTAATCAAGCTGTGTAGCCCTGTGGGCCGTGTTGTGCCGACCTACCCATAAATGGGCCTTGTTGGGGTGCTGGCCTAAGCACGACACGACCTTGTGAGCCGTGCCGGTATGATCCATTTACAGGTGGGCTAGCCCATGCGTAGATTGTGCCAACAGTGGCGTGCCTCAGACCAACCCGTTAGGCACATCCCAGGTGACCATCTATATGTCCAAGCAGTACTTTTTTTTAGCGTATGGTAATTTTTGTTGTAAAAACGATGATGCCTACCGGAGATCAAACATGATGCATTGAACGAACAATAAGAACAATTACAAAGAACACACGGTATAGGGAGGTAAAACTTTCTTCTCATTATTGGATTGATTTTCTTGTATAAAAAGGATACCAAATATATAGTAGAAGACAGTAAGAGATAGATCCAGATTTATCCATATAGAGATAGAGCCTAACTATATTTGAACAACTATGACCTCAACAATTTTGATTGTTTATTCCCTTCGATCCGAGGAATTCCTCAGTTTAGTTATTATTTATTTATATTTTTATTGATAGTAGAGCAGTAAGAATACACTTAATAAATTAATAACTACTTTTGATTTCTACTCCCATAATATACTACTAATATAATATACTATAAAAATTCGCATTTTTTAGTGCGCCCCACCCATGGCTCCATATATACACATGCATGTGTGTTTACTAAGGCATACACTGTATGAGGTATAAACACAAGAGTGAAAGAAATATCATATAATTGACACATCAAGACATACGCTGAGTCTATTTTTCCTCTTCAACTTTTTAGTGCCTCCTCCTTACTCAGAACAACGCCATTAAATAAAAAATAAAAAATCTCACCGTCTAGAGGCAGTAGTCTCTTCCCTAGCTAAAGCCGTCGCCACCTAGATCTAGAGGTGGCAATAGAGTCACAGGATTTGGACGTGGCGATGTCCATGGCGATGATGCAGGTGACAACGACTTCATCCCCGATCCTGACCAACAGCGACTGCAGATCTAGCCCAACGATGTAGGCAATGACGGTGCCTCCGGCCTCCCTGTGCCTTACCATGGCGACAGAGGCTTTAGTATCCTTGGGAGCATCAACATTTCCTTCCCACTATTCTTACATAGTTACATGTGTATATACTCCGGTTAAATATTGATCTAAGAATCGAATTTTCTCAAGCTCACCGTCAAGTCACTGTCTCATCCTTTAGCATCCAATATTTGCTCAAATTGTCTATAGCTACAAATACGAATACCAAAGGCGACTAATTAGATTCAAGGGCCCTTTTTTACTACACTTTTTTTTGGGGATTATTACACGTTGGTTAAAAGAAAATGTTATCAATGGAATAATGATAGGCCGGATCATTCTAAAAGAAGATGTATGCTCTGTTTTGGGGAGGGGGATTAAATCAGCTTCAGCTTCTGAAAAGCTAACAAGCCCTTTCAAACAACTTAACTTTTAAATGGCTTTTAGTATAAACTAAAATTTATATATAAAAGTTGAAAGCTGGATTAGATCTGCTTTTACAGGTTGTTGCTGAGGGAAATTAGTTATTTATTAAATGGTATTTTATATAAAAAAAAACCACAGTCGTTTTTCAATCCAGAAAGCCAAAAAAATAACTTTTCAAAAAAGTTGCAGTTAATTTCCCTCAGTAATTGAAAAAATAGTTTCATCCTCGATCGTGGAAGTATTAAGGCATTTACACGTGTCACGTGTCACTCTCGCAACTCAAAGCGATGGCGGAGGAGGAGGGAGGCCAATGGGTCGTGGCCCCTGCCAATGTCAGCGGCAAATTTTTTTTACTCATCGCTAATCATCTGATCCTGTGATCCGTTCCAGACTTCCAGCATCTAAGGTCCAGGCCCAAGTGGTCAACTTGGCATTGGCAGTCTATGCATGCATTAAATCATGTTATAAGCTAGAATTCGAACCATTTGTAATCACTAAATCATGTTACGAAATAGAATTTGATACATTTGTAGTCACAGTTAACATGGTTGTCGGTGTTCGTATAACCGGCAAATAAATTTGTAAGTATAGGGGCCGCGCGTTCCCTCTCCTTGAATGGTTAGACGAAGGGAGTGCCGGATGTATACTGGTTCAGGCCGAATATCCCTACGTCCAATTCGTGGTGGTGGTTTTGTATTGATCGGGGTGTAGTGGACTACACGAGATTACAGGCAAGGGCTAAGGACAGGCCCTTAGCGCTCGTCCGAGTGAGGGAGCTCGGGAGTGTTCGTCTGTGTCTTCGACTTGCTGGAGGTCGGACGTGAATAAGGGTGCGAATGCCGAGTCCCCTTCCCTGGGGGCCCTACCCCCCTTTATATAAGCGAAGGGGCGGTGTTACACGGAGTTTGGAGAAAAAAGGTAGGGGTATGCTATGCCCGGAGTCCTGTCTTGGTCCCGATGATCGACAGTTGCTGTCCATCCCACGCTGGTTGGTAGATACAACGACAAGGTTCGTTGGGAAGGTGCTTGCCGCCTCTCGTCTGTCTGTCGAGATCTTGACGTTGCTTACGCCGTGCTCTGGCACCGCCTTAGGATGGAGCGCGTCTCTCCACTATGCCTGACGGGGTGAAGGGACCGGCGCTTGACTTAGCGGCCCCCTGGCCACCTTGGGAAGGAGCCACCTGCCCCAGCATGGCGATCGTGTCCACGGGGTAGGTGACCTGCTTGTGATCGACTGGCGACGCGGCAGTGGTCGCGGAGTCGGAGCTCGTTAGGTCCCGACCGAGGCTGGTCGAGCCCGCGGGCGTCCGACGATGGCGAGGTCGGTGTCATGCGAAGCGTCCGACCGAGGCAGGTCGGACTGCCCCTGATGGGCCTGAATGAGACCGAGAGTCCTTCGTGGCCCCTCGAGGCCTAGTGCTGGGCCCAAAATGGATCACTTGGCACGCCAGCCAATATTCAGTGATAATCCCATCTGTGAGGGACGGAGACTTTGGTAATACCCTCTCCAGCGCTTTGCATCGCCTCCAGTCCCGCTGTCATGTGTCCGTATGACTGAGAGAAAGACGATCTTGAAATAGATGTATACCTTGCTGTGGGGTACCCCCTGGTATAAGTATTCGTCAGTAGCCCTCGGGGCCGTCCTGGAACACGTGTGTTCCCGGATGGGCCCATCATCTTCGGTGGCGTGATCTCTTTGCATGCATGGCGGCGCTTCGGCTCCTGACGCCTTCTTTTATTGGAAACTACTTGGCTTCCGCGCTTTGAGCATATATATAAGAATGGTATGGTTGCTGGAGTTGGAGGAGTCATTCGCCTTTCGACTTTCTGACCGCTTCGCAGTACTTGGCTTCTCTCATGGCTTCTTCCAAGAACGGAGCCCTGGTATTTGGCTTCGGCGATGACGACCCGCCGGCGCCCACGGACGAGGAGGCCTTCCTTGCAGAGCTTTGGGGTGACTTCGAGCTCGCCCAGGCCAAGTGGGTCGAGCAAGACACCGCCGTCCGCGACGTTGCTGCTATCGATGCGCTGATCGATGCCGTCCCAAAGCTTGCCAAGGCTAGGGATGCCCTTATCGGGGTGGTTCGGCGCGCGCGCGCTTAGATTTGTTGCGCTATCTTGACGGCTTGATCGTTGTGCCGTGAGTAGCAGTTATATGTAACTTGCGTGACATATAAATGCCACCAGTCCTTGTCCGTCGAGTGCTTTCTCGTGCATGCAATCTTCTCGGGGACCATCTTTTAGCGCCATGCAGCAATGCCGCGGTTTTTCTTTGGGGTAGCGTAGGGCCACCTTGGTCGGCCGAGTCCGGCCGATTTAATCGGGTGATTTCGCCTCTGGCGCGCGCCTTACCGGTGGTGTAGCCTCGAGCCCCGAGTAGGTCGGAGAGCGGTCGGGGTTACCCGTCGTAAAACGAACCGAGCGAAGTGAGCGAACTCGGTCGGTCGGATCATCCGGCACATCTACTTGGTTCAGGCGGCGAAGTCCGACCAACTTGGTCGATGAAACCCGATCGGGGCGCCGGACGGAACGGGCGGCCCCGAGCCCCGTGGGTCGGAAGTTCGACCAACTTGGTTTGCCGTCTCGGCCGGTCGCAAGACGAGCGCACCCGGTGGGCCTGTAAGCGGCGGTCGGAGAGCTGGTCGGGGGGTTACTTTTTAGTTGGAACGCTGGTTTCACGTCTTAGCTGGACGCGGCCTTGGTCAGCAGGGATGCCCGAATGCCTCAGCGAGGTTCCGGTTCCCGAGTGCTCGTTTTACGTCGTGGCGGACGCGCCGTGGTCGGCGAGGATGCCGAATGCCTCAATGAGGTTCCGCCCCGAGTGCTCGTTTTACATCGTAGCTAGACGTTGCCTTGGTCGGCGCGGACGACCAAACGCCTTGGGCGAGGTTTAAGTGTCCAAGTGCTAGTTTTACATCGCAGCTAGACGTTATCTTGGTCGGCGCGGATGACCAAACGCCTTGGGCGAGGTTTAAGTGTTCGAGTGCTAGTTTTTCGTCGTAGCTAGACGCTGCCTTGGTCGGCGCGGACGACCAACACCTCGGGCGAGGTTTAAGTGTCCGAGTGCTAGTTTTACGTCGTAGCTAGACGCTGCCTTGGTCGGCGCGGATGACCAAACGCCTTGGGCGAGGTTTAAGTGTCCGAGTGCTAGTTTTACGTCGTAGCTAGACGCGTTTGCAGGGCTGGTTTTACGTCGAAGCTAGGCGGAGGGCGTCCGTCCCGAGTCCTCGTCTGGCGAGGCTATCTGCGAGAGGAGTGGCCACTGTCTGTCCCACATATACGCCCCGTCCGTAGGTGTGGGACCTGGAGGGGGTGCAAACGCGTGTTTACCAAGCGTAGGTTTGAACACCGTGCTCGTGGAGCTACTAACGGGTTATCCGAGGGGCCCTGGAGATCACGTGGCCTCCGAGCGGACGATCCCTGCGTCGGTTGTTCGACCCGCTGGGGGCGACCCATAAAAAACCTTTCTTTACTCGAGCCCGTATCGGACCCCGGGCCGTCCGCCAACCCGGAACGCAGTTGGCTGCTACCCTTAGAGGGGTTCCGCGGGAGAGTGTGAAGTATGGTCTCGGACACGAGTTAAGGCGATTGGGTCGTCCGCCAACCCAACTCGAGGCCCATTGGGGGCTCACCTTGTCCTCGCCCCTCGCTCGATTTTGTGCCGGGGTGAGGACGAATCCACTTGGTGGATCCGGCCTTTGGAACCCGTAGCGCCAGTACTAGGCCTTAGCGAAGGCAGTTAAGGTTTCTCGCCACCTCGAGGCCGTAGCGGCCCGGTGGACTTTTCATACCTGTTACGGCCCATTCGACCCAGCCCAGTGGCGGGGATCGAGAGGCTGCGGGGCGACTGACCCGGCCCGGAGGCGGAGATCGAAAGGTTGCACGGTGTGTCACCCGGAGCGACGCCCTGGTGCCCCCTGCAGGCATTTAATGCGCGTGCGGGCAAATTAAATGCGAAGCGAAATGATTGGGGGTGATACGTCTCACCAGCGGCGTGGCGTGATGCTCTGACGGGACGCGCGACGCTTCGATCGGAGCGATGCCTGCTCGAGTGGCGTCCGCTCGGTCGATGCTTGTCGCAGGTGCGTGCGTGTTTAATTGCTCGTTGGCGCTTATAAATCGAAGCCAGTGCTAGGGCACGCTCCTGCCCTTGCCTTCGCCGCCCCTCTTGCTTTTGCTTTCCCCGCCCCTTTGCCTTCGCCTGAGACGAAAGAGCAAAAAGGAAGCCAGAGAGTTCTTCACCTTTCCCCCTCTCGCCGCTTGCATTTTTGGAGATGTCGTGGCCGGAGTGCACCGCCCAGCCCAGCCGCGCGCAAGGCTTGGAGAGGAAGGGGTTCCTCCCCTCGCAAGATGCCTCACGATGGAGAGTGCCGACAGGGGCCGCAGATCCTGCGCCGGAGGATGGGGAGATCGTCGTGCCGGCCTCGTTCTACGAGCGCTGGTTCGGACTCCCGCTCCATCCCTTCGTCCGAGGGCTACTGCATTTCTACGGGGTGGAGGTGCACCACCTCAACCCCAACGGCGTGCTCCACATAGCAGCCTTCATGATGCTGTGTAAGGCATTCCTGGGGATCGAGCCTCATTGGGCGCTGTGGAGGTACTTCTTCTAAGCCCGACTATGGAAGGACAAGATGGCGGACGCTACGGCATCCATGGGGGTGCCGCTCATACTGCTACCGCCAGCAGTGGAGTATATCAACCTGAAGCTGTCGTCGTCGAACCAAGGGTGGCATTCCGAGTGGTTTTATATGCGGAACCTGGAAGGCAGCACCCTGGCCTTTTCCAGCCGGCTCCCTGAAACGAGGTCCGGGTGGAATTAGGGCCCCAATCAGAGGGAGAAGAACAAAGTGGAGTTGATCGTCGAACAGATCAAAGCCCAGAAGGACCGGGGCTTGATCGGCGATGTCGTCGTGCGCGCATTCAGAGGATGCACGTCCAGCCCCTCATGGACAGGGTGCGCCCCATGTTCCAGTATAGGGGGCGTCCGATCCCGTGAGGATGGTGGAGGCAGAGCTCGTCGCGTCGGAGCTTGAGGCCAGGGTGGCCGCTGTGTCGGTAGCGAGTGCCACCGTGGCGGCGGGCGACCACCCCGAGCCTTTTTCGGCGGAGAATCCCCCGGACTTGGTAAGCCGAGTGATCCACTTTTCCTTTTTCTTCCTTCCTCTTCAATCCTTAGCACATTGCCTGGCTCGCACCTTCGTGTTGTCCAGGGGTTGGGCAGGATGATCTCCCGGGCGTTGCTGCCAGGGGAGAAGGAGCAGAGGGCTAAGGCCCGCGAGGCATCTGTACTGCACAAGTCCGCCCGCAAGAAGCGGAAGGAAGAGAGGAGGAGGAAGAAGAAGAAGGATCGCACGGCGAGGACCGCGCGAGGTGAGGAGGTCTCCGAAACGACCATTGCTGACACGGCCGATCCGGAATTGGGTCTGGCTTTGGGTCGCCGGCTGTCCATGGCCCTGATGAGGGTGATGGTGCGAGCGTTGCCGTCGTCGTGCCCCAGGCGGAGGAGACGCCCTTGGGAAAACGAAGGGGCGACTCGCCTCCGCTAGGAGGGCCAGCGAAGAAAATGCGGTTGGAGTTCCCTCATGGCGGTGGGCGCGACAGAGCGACGGCTGCTCGGCGAGGCGCGCGCTCCCTCCCGCCGCGATGGTCGGCGTTGGATTCGAGAAACTGTTGCCGTGGCGGAATTGGGTCTGGTGCAGGAGGAGAGGGCTCGAGAGGAGCCGGGGCGCGAGGAAGCCCTGGCGCCCCTTGGCGGGTCGGGGCCTCGATCGGAGGCCGGAGGAGGCGAAGGAGAGCTCCTGCCACCACCGACAGACTGCGCCACCGGCGTGGTCCGGCGCTTATTGCGACCCTACCATCGTCGCCAGGACCCACGGAGAGGGCGGTCAAAGCGTCGGAGGTGACCATGGCCAGACATGAGCCAGCAGCGGCTGCCTTTGCCTGGTGAAAGCAACGACCAAGCAATGAGCCGAGTTCGAGCTGGACGACGAGGCGAGAGGACAGGTTGTGGGGGGCCTTCCAAGAGGGCTCGTGGCGAGTCGAGGATCGGGTGAGCTAGATTCAAAAGGGTTTGGCCCTCGCCCTTGACTCCGCCGATGAGGCGCTGAAGGCCATTTTGGAGGTAAACCGCCCGATCGGCACGGTAAGCGAAACCGAACCCCATCTTCAGGTTTCGACCAGCTTTGGCGGTCGGCGGGCTTAATGGGGTGCTTTGCGGTCGGCAGCAGCTGAAGGTCCGAACGTCAGAAAAGTCGGGGTTCCTCCGGATGTTGCATGACCGGAGGATGGCAGCCGAGGAGGAGGGCAACCGCCTGCGCTCCGAGCTGCGTGACGCTCGGGAAGCCCTGGCGCGCGAGCAGGCGGAGGCGGCGGGGGCCCGCCGGGAGCTTGAGTCTCTCCTGGCGGCGTCCAACAGCGCCAAGGACGCTGCCATCACTGCCGAAGAAACCGCGCGGTCGGAGGTGACCCGCCTCCAGGGTGAGCGCGACCAGGCTCGGGAAGAGTTGGACTCCGCGAGGAGGGACGCCGCGCGCGACCAGGAGGCTCGGACTAAGGTCGAGGAGGATCTCCAATGTCTGGCGGCCTCCGCGGCTGGTGAGCAACCCAACCTTGGTTCAGTTTCCGCGATCGTGGATCGCCGGGCATGCTTTTTGACATTGCTTCGATCCACAGAGCTGCAGAAGAATCTCAATGACGCCGTGGAGGCGCGGAAGTTGGCGGTGGAGGAGCGCGACACGGCAGTCGCGTCGCGAGACGTAGCCTTCACGGCGAAGGGACTGGCGGAACAAGATCTGGCCGAGCAAACCGCCGAACTGACGGCCCTTCGGGGGGCCGCCCAGGAGGTCTGCAACCGGGTGTTCGGAACCGCCGTGTAGGGTTCGAGCTCGCATGCCACCGCACTAGCCCGCGTGCCGGAGCACGTCGAGCATTCGGTGAGCGAGGGGATTGAGCTTGGAGCTACCTCGGCGCTTGTTTTCGTCATCTCCCACTATAACGGCATTGACCTTGCCGTTGTTAGCAGTGGGGTCGCCGCGGACTGTACCGACGAGGAGATCAACGAGCTCAACACCCGGGTCGACCCGCACGCCGCAGTGATCGCCGGTCGGATATCGCCACGGGGCATCCTCCACCGAAAGCGGGAAGAGAGTTAGATGTTTAGCCTTTTTGCAATGTAAAGGACTTTGTCATGTAATGAAGTTCGTTTTTGCGTTTTGGCCAATCGGGCCGTTCCGTAAGTCCGACTTTACCCTTCACACTTCCTAGGGGTGATAAACATTTGACGACCATAGCTTTAGAAACCACGGGGGTTGTGCAAGCGTAGGTCGGTATGTTAACACTTTTTAGGAAAGCTTAGAGAAAAACAGGGACCTAAGGAACGAAACGTTCGCTTGCACTTGACACGGAAAAGGAGTGTTCCCGACCGGCTATGGATCGTACCGCACGGGCACTTCCTTCTTCCGCAAGGCACTACTGCAAACCGTAGCCCATTTGGGCGAGGTCAGAACACTTAGGTCGAAGCGGGTTACCGCTAGGGAGAACCGAATAGCCAGCTGGGTCACTGACCCGTGTGAGTGTAGGAACTTAAGTATAAGTCATTCATCTGCACTTGCGCGGGAAAGGAGTGTTCCCGACCAACTACGGATCGCACCGTACGGGCACTTCCTTCTACCGCAAAGCACTACTTCGCAACCGTAGCCGCTGGGGCGTAGGCCGTAGCACTTGGGTCGAGAGAGTTACCGCTAGGGGGAACCAAATGGCCAATCGGGTCACCAATCCGCGTAAGTGTGTGAACCTATAGCCCCTGAGCGGTGCGCAGGGACCAAGCTGTGGTCGCCGCGCAGCGCTTGAACTCGGAGGAGTAAAAGATTCGCGCGGTTTTAGGGATAGAATCGCCTTAACTTTTTATTCCGCGTGTCGGGGAGGTCGTGGCTGTTGGGCCCCTCGCTCAGCCCTCCGCCAGGGCGGTTGAGCTAATGGGCCCTCTTGCCTCCTCGGGGCGGCCGCGACCCGTCCAAGCCTTCCTTCGTTATGTCGGTGCGGTCGTTCCGGCCCAGGAGCCGAAACCGAAGAGTCGCGCTGTGCTTAGCCCGAAGCGATGTCCTTTCGCCCCCTGTCGTCCCATCGCGTTTTAATGCGTCGTGGGATTTTAATGCGTAGTGGCAGGAGTGGAAAGTGCACGTCTTGTCCGCAGGGCGAGGAGTTAATGCGCGTGCGGCGCTTGGCTCGACGCAGCGCCCGCTTGGACCGCTCCGCCCCGCCCCTATAAAGACGGCAGGGGGGTCGTGAGAGCGACCATGTCTAGCCATTTGCCCTTGCCTCTCTGCCTCTCCGCACTCTTCTGCAGCGCGAGGGGGAGAGCTTCTTTGCGTTTTGAACACCAGATGGCGAGCGGTGGTGATGACCGGAGGGCTGGCAAGCGGGAGGCGGCGGCGGGCCCGCGAGGCACCGACGCCAAGAGGTCCCGTACCGACGCCGGGTCCTCTGACGCCATGACGAGGGGCAGGATTATTCTGCCCTCGACAACCTTCCGCATCAAGAACCCTCTCCCGGGGTGAGTTCCTCTGCTTGGTGTCGGGATGGCTTTGATTCTGCCTCACTGACGTTGAGCTTTTTCCTTCTTCATCCCAAGGCTTCGTTCGGTTCGAGCTGCGGCCGTTGCGCGCCGATGGCCTCCTTGGCGGGGGCGGGCCGCCGAGCCGCCTCGGGCGCTCTCCGACCGCGTCGAGGCGGTCCCTCGGCGGCGGGGGCCTGGGCCGCGTCCATGGTGGTGTAGATGGAGGCTTCGCTGCGCCTCCAAGCCGCAGCGACCGCCGCCCAGGAGGCAGAGGTGTCGTGGCAGCGGGCTCGGGTCCGGGCCACTGAGGAGGAGCTCACAAAGACGCGCGAGGAAGCGCAGGTGCAGCGGATTCGGGTCGAGGCCGCTGAGGAGGAGCTGGCCCAGATGCATCAGGAGCGCTGGACCACGCGCGATAACCTCATGACACATGCTCGGCCCGGCCTTCGAGAGCATGGCTAGGAGCTTAAGGCCGCTGGGGTTGAGGCAAAGCCGTTGGAAGCGTCTTCAAGTTGCGACTGCGTTAACCTCACCCGGCGCTGACGCCTGGCGGACTGCCCGCGCCTTGCGCGAGCATTCCACTCGCGAAGGGCGGGCAACCGCCGTTGACGTGGCGAAGTACGTCTTTGCTCGCTGCGCCCGCGACGCCTTTCGACCGACAATCGCGGCCGTCGGCGGGGTTGAAGGCGACGAACTGGCGGGGGCAGTCTGCAGCGGCGGAGACGGTGGTGGGGCTTGGCGCGGTCGTCATGAGCAGCGACAGCTCTGACGACGACGCCGTCCCGGGTGACGCCTATGTTTAGCTTAGGAACGTCCCGGGCGCCCGCGTCTAACTTTTACTTCTGTGTGGTGCAATGTCTGTACATTTTATGTTATGGAACTTTTGTTTGGTATTTTGCATTTTCTTTCTGTGATGAACACTCGTTGAACGACCGTAGCCCTTTGGAACCGCTGGGGTTATTAGAGCGTAGGTCGGAGTGCTATCACCTCGAGGAAAATACGAAAATAGCAAGGGACTTAGCAGCCCAAAAGACGCGTCCCAGGTCGACCGTGGATCGCCCCGCATGGGCACTTCCTTCTTCCTCAAAGTACTACTTCGCAACCGTAGCCGCTGGGGCGTAGGCCGTAGTACTTGGGTCGAAAGAGTTACGCTTGCGAGGTCCCGAAGGTCGGTTGGGGCGCCGGCTTGGGTGAGTAGGCGAACAAGCAGCCCCCGAGTCGCGTGTGAGGACCAGGATGTGGTCGGCACGCTTCACTTCAAACTCGGGGGATTTGACGGAAACGCGAGGATAAAGACGAAATTTAAGGATAGAATCTCCTTAACTTCTCAATATTCCACGCGTTGGATACAATGTTGCCATCGGCGTCTTTGAGTCGAAAGGTGCCGGGTCGGAGGACCTCCACGACGGTGAATGGCCCTTCCCACGGAGGGTACAACTTGTGCCTACCAACGTTGGACTGAATCTGGCGCAGGACCAAGTCGCCAACGCTGAAGGACCGACCCCAAACCTGGCGACTGTGGTAGCGCCGCAGCGTTTGTTGGTACTTGGCTGATCGCAGAACGGCCACATCGCGTGCCTCGTCGAGTTGGTCAATGGCGTCTTTTTGCGCGTCTAGCCCCCGGGCCTTGTCGAAGACTTGTAGTCTTGGGGCGCTGTATTCCAGGTTGGTTGGCAGGACGGCTTCGGCACCGAACACCAGGAAGGAGGGTGTAAACCCGGTCGACCGGGTCGGTGTGGTCCGTAGGCTCCAGAGAACGGAGAGCAGCTCGGCTGCCCATCGCCCCGCGAATTTCTTCAGTCGGCTGAAGATTCGCGGCTTGAGCCCTTGGAGGATCATGCCGTTTGCCCGCTCGACCTGGCCGTTGGTCCGCAGATGGGCCACGGCAGCCCAGTCGACGCGGATGTTGAAGTCGTCGCAGAACTCCAGGAATTCTTTCCTTGTGAACTGCGTCCCATTATCGGTGATGATAGAGTTCGGGACTCCAAACCGATAAACGATGTTGCGGAAGAAGTTGGCCGCCTGCACCGAAGTGATGGTGACGACCGGCTTGGCTTCTATCCACTTGGTGAATTTGTCCACCGCGACGAGCAGGTGGGTGAAGCCCCCGGGCGCCTTCTTGAAGGGCCCGACCAGATCGAGTCCCCAAACGGCGAACGGCCAAGTAATGGGGATCGTTTGCAAGGCTTGCGCTGTAAGATGTATCTATCGAGCGAAAAATTGGCACCCTTCGCAGGTGCGAATGATTTGCTCGGCATCGGTCACGGCGGTTGGCCAGTAAAAACCTTGGCGGAAGGCTTTCCCCACAAGGGATCGTGGTGCGGCGTGGTGGCCGCAGATCCCGACGTGGATGTCGAGCAGCAACTGCTTCCCTTGATCCGCCAGAATGCACTTCTGGAGGACTCCGGAGGGACTCCTTTTGTAGAGGCCCTGGTCGACTAGGACAAAGGATTTTGCCCGCCGAGCGAGGCGCCGGGCCTCAGTTGGGTCTGCGGGGAGCGATCCGTTAGTCAACCGGTTGATGAAGGGTTTCCTCCAGTCGGAGTCGGCAACCAACACGTCGTGGCTCGACCCAGAAGGTCCCGCGTCCGACTGCTCGACAATCGGAGCGGGCGCACCCTGAGGGTCGGTCGGTTGCTTAGAAGGCGAGTCCAGTCGGACGGAAGGCTTGTGGAGGTCGAAGACGAAGATCCCTGGCGGGACCGGTCCCCTACTGGATGCAAGATTTGCCAGGTAGTCGGCCTCACCGTTGTAGCGTCGGTAGCTATGGTGAAACTCGAAGCCCTTGAATCTTTCCTCCAGTTTGCGTACCTCCCGGCAGTACGCTGCCATGCGGGCGTCACGAGGCTCCGAGGCCTTCATGACTTGGTCAACGACAAGCTTGGAGTCGCCGTGTACGTAGAGTCGGCGCGCGCCGAGGTCGGCAGCGATCCGGAGACCGTTGACGAGTGCTTCGTACTCAGCGACATTGTTGGTTGCGTCGAAGTGTAGCCGAATGGCGTACTGGAGCTTGTTTCCAAGCGGGGAAACAAGGACGACCCCAGCACCCGCTCCGTTTTTGGTGTAGGACCCGTTGAAGTACATCGTCCAGTACTCAGGGTCTTCGAGCGTCGGTGGCACCTGGGCTTCGGTCCACTCGGCGACAAAGTCGGCCAAGACCTGCGACTTGATCGCCGTCCGAGGGACGTACGATATGTCGTGGCCGTTGAGCTCAAGCGCCCACTTGGCGATTCTTCCGGAAGCGTCGCGGTTGCGGACGATTTCGCCGAGTGGCGAAGAAGTCACCACGAGACGGGGTGCCGGTCGAAGTAGTGGACCAACTTCCTCTTCGTGATGAGCACCGCATAGAGCAACTTCTGGACCTGCGGGTACCGAGCCTTGGACTCGAGAGCACTTCACTGATGAAGTACACCGGCCGTTGTACCTTGAGCACGTGGCCTTCTTCGGTTCACTCCACAACAAGCGCCGCGCTAACGACCTGGGTCGTGGTGGCGATGTAGAGGAGGAGTGGTTCCTCCGGCGCCGGGGCGACCAGCACCGGGGGCGAAGTCAGGAACACCTTCAATCGGTTGAGGGCTTCCTGGGCTTCCGGGGTCCAGCTGAAATGATCGGACTTCTTGAGCAGCTTGTAGAGCGGCATTCCGCGCTCGCCGAGGTGAGACACGAAACGGCTCAAGGCTGCAAGGCATCCGGTCAGCTTCTGGACCCCTTTCAGGTCATTAATCGGGTCCATCTTCACGATCGCAGAGATCTTCTCCCGATTGGTCTCGATGCCGCGCTCGGAGATGATGAAGCCGAGCAACTTTTCCTTGGGGACCCCGAAAACACACTTCTCGGGGTTGAGCTTTATGCGAAACCACCGGAGGTTCGCGAAAGTCTCCTCCATGTCGGCGACGAGATCATCGGCCTTCTTAGACTTGACAACAATGTCGTTGACGTACGCCTCGATGTTACGGCCGATTTGGTCGTCAAAACATGTTTGCATACATCGCTGGTATGTAGCACCCGCGTTTTTTAGACCAAATAGCATCGTTACGTAACAAAACGAGCCAAACGGGGTGATGAAAGAAGTCGCAAGTTGGTCGAACTCTTTCATTGCTATCTGGTGGTAGCCTGAGTAGGCATCCAGAAAGGACAGGGATTCGCACCCTGCAGTGAAGTCGACGACTTGGTCGATGCGAGGCAATGGAAAAGGGTCCTTGGGACATGCCTTGTTCAGGCCTGTGTAATCAACACATATTCTCCATTGCCCAGACTTCTTTTTTACAAGGACAGGGTTGGCTAGCCACTCGGGGTGGCGTACCTCTTTTATAAACCCTGCGGTCAAAAGTTTGGCGATCTCCCCTCCTATGATCTTGCGCTTCTCCTCGTCGAAGCGGCGCAAGCGTTGGGCGACCAGCCTTGAGCCGGGTCGAATGTTCAAGGAGTGCTCGGCGACCTCCCTTGGGATGCTAGGCATGTCGGAGGGCTTCCGTGCGAAGACATCTCGATTGGCGCGGAGGAAGTCGACGAGCGCGCCTTCCTATTTGGCGGGAAGCGTGGCTCCGATGCGCACGGTCTTGGCCGGATCCTCGGGATCGACCGCGACCTCCTTCGTATCCTCGGCGGATTTGAAGGAGCCGGGCCCCGACTTGCTGGAGTCAGGGGTGGACTCGGAGGTCTCCCTCCGGAGGCTCTCGAGTTCGGCAGACGCGATGAGCGTCGACACTAACTCGCAACTGCTGCGCTCGCAGTTATAGGCGAGCTGAAAAGACAAGGCCACGGTGATGACCCCCTGTGGCCCCGGCATCTTCAGCTTGAGGTAGGTGTAGTTGGGGACCGCCATGAACTTGGCGTAGCATGGCCTCCCCATGATGGCATGGTAGGAGCCAGGAAACCCCACGACCTCGAAGGCGAGGGTCTCGGTCTTGCGAAGTTATCCTGGGCTCCGAAGGTGACGGCAGTCGATCTGCTGAGCGGGTAGGCTCGCTGGCCCGACGACGATCTGGTGGAAAGGCGCCTTGCTCAGTCGGAGACACGAGCGAGGAAATCCCATGGCATCGAAAGTCTCAACATATAGGATGTTGAGGCTACTGCCGCCGTCCATGAGTACCTTGGACAAGTGCTTCGAGCCCACAACGGGGGCAACGACCAGGGGATATCTCCCCGGGTGTGGGACGTGGTCGGGGTGGTCGGCCCGATCAAAGGTGATCGGCGACTCCGACCACCGGAGGAACTTGGGCACGGCGGGAGCCGCCGTGTCGACTTCGCGGAAGGCGAGCTTGAGCTGCCGTTTGTCGGCGTAGCTCGCTGATCCACCAAAAATCATGAGGAAGCCGTCGGGTTCGGGGAACTCAGCGTCCGCCTCCTTTGCCCCGGCATCTGGTGCCGGGTCCTGCTTCTTCCCTTTACCCTGCGTGGGGGCTCCGGAAATGAGGCGCTTCAGGGTTTCGTATTCCCTGAGCTTGTGCCTGATGGGGTACCCGTGATGCGGACACGGGCTGTCCATCAGTTTGTCGAAGTGGTTGGGCGACTACCGCGCCTGCTGCTTGGCGGGGCGGTCGGTAGCCGCGACCACACGGTCTTGTTTCCCCTTCCGCTTCCATTTGTCAGAGCGGTCGGAGGGGGCGCCGGCTTCGGCGCCGGCCTCCCGCTTGGCCTTCCCCTTGTCGAAGATGGCCCCCACGGCCTCCTCGTCGGAGGCGTGGTTGGTGGCGATGTCCAAGAGCTCCTTGGTGGTCCGGGGCTTGGCGCAGCCCAGCTTGTGGACCAGAGCCTTGGACGTAGTGCCGTAGATGAATGCCCCGACGACGTCGGCGTTGTAGATGTCGGGGAGCTCATTGCATTGCTGGGAGAAGCGCTAGATGTAGTCCCGGAGAGTCTCCCCGGGCTGCTGCTTGCAGCCCTTCAGGTCCCAGGAGTTCCCTGGGCGCTTGTAGGTGCCCTAGAAGTTGCCGACGAAGAGGTTCTTTAGGTCGGCCCAGCTCCTGATGGTGTTTGCGGGCAGGCTCGAGCCAGGCTCGAGCTGAGTCCGCGAGGTAGATGGGGAGGTACTGTATGATGAACAAATCATCAGTAGCTCCCCCCGCCCGGCACACGAGCCGGTAGTCTTCCAACCAGACACTGGGGTTTGTCGCCCCAGTGTATTTGGCAATGTTGACGGGTGCCCAGAACCGGGTAGGGAAATCCGCGTTGCGGATCTCTCGGCAGAATGCTTGAGGCCCAGGGCCGTCAGGGCTTGAGGCACGGTCGTGGCGTCGACCGTTATCCACGGCCCGCGATCGGGCCGCCTCATCCATCATCATCCTCCGCGCCTCGAGGGTGTCGCGGACGTCGCGACTTTCGCCCAGGCGCCGGCGCACCGGAGTACGCGAGGCCTGGGGTCGCTCGAGGGGCGGCGCCGTCTTCGTCGGACCTCGTCGGTCCCGCTCGGCGGCACGGCTCGGATGGCTCGAGGAAGCCCCCGAGCGGTGGGAGCTGGTGCCTTGCATGTTCTACACAGCCGCACGCTCCACCAGCCCCCGGAGGTTCTGGTACTTGACCTTTGCCTCCGGGTCATCGGGCTCGGGGATGCCGCGGAGCAGCATCGCTGCTGCGGTGACATTTTGACTAGCGTGGGGGAAGAACGGAAGACCGTCGGACCCCTCGGCGATTAGTGTTGGACTGGCAGGCCAAAAGTGCGTGAGGGCTCGAGCTGGTGCTTGCCCAGTCGGCTCGAGCTTGTCCACTGAGCTGTTGAGCCTCCACTGCTCAAGGCTGCTGCTGAAGCTCAGCGCGGCGAGCCTGGAGGCTCTCCTCCACCTCCTGCGCCTCGGCGTGCCAGGCAGCGGTGCCTGGACTTACAGGGGTTGTGGCCGGTTCAGGCACACCTGCCATATTGCACTCACGAGAGTACAAACCGTCCGCCGAGTGCTCCGCGTCGGAGCTGGAGCCGTCGCTGGAGGGAAACTCCAGTATTTCGTGGACGGAGGCCGGCGAGTAGCCAGCCATCGCCACGAGCCGCGAGCCTTCGGGAGGCGGCGTCGCCGCCCGGAGGGGTTTACGCGCGCCACTATTAGAAGTGGCGTGGTGGCGGAGAGATCTCGGCGGTGAGGTCCGTGCAGGGGCCTCGAGCCGGAGGTCACCGAAGGCGCCAGTGATGGAGTCCAGGCTCCTAGCGGAGGCTTGGGCCTGAGGAGCGGTGGGGATGAGCACGAGCTCTCCCGCCGGAGTGGCGACGAAGTCGAGGGAGCCGAAGCGAATCCAGCTCCCCGACGCAAATGCGCCGTCGTGGGTGAAGAAAGCCATCAAGGAAGCAAGCGGGAATCCGGAGATGACGATGGCGCACGGAGCCCCTACCTGGCGCGCCAACTGTCCGTGTTCGTATAACCGGTAAGTAAATTTGTAAGTATAGGGGCCGCACGTTCCCTCTCCTTGAATGGTTAGACGAAGGGAGTCCCGGATGTATACTGGTTCGGGCCGAATATCCCTACGTCTAGTTCGTGGTGGTGGTTTTGTATTGATCGTGGTGTAGTGGACTACACGGGATTACAGGCAAGGGTTAAGGACAGGCCCTTAGCGCTCGTCCGAGTGAGGGAGCTTGGGAGTGTTCATCTGTGTCTTCAACTTGCTGGAGGTCGGACATGAATACGGGTGCGAATGCCGAGTCCCCTTCCCTGGGGGCCCTGCCCCCCTTTATATAGGCGAAGGGGGCAGGTTACACGGGAGTTTGGAGAAAAAAGGTAGGGGTATGCTCGCCGGAGTCCGGTCTTGATCTGATGATGACAGTTGTTGTCCATCCCACGCCTGGGTTGGTAGACACAACGGACAGTGCTCCGTTGGGAAGGTGTGCACCTGCCCTCTGTCCGTCTGTCAGATGCTGACGTTGCTTACGCCGTGCTCTGGCACCGCCTTGGGACGGAGCGCGTCTCTCCACTGTGCCTAACGGGGTGAAGGGACCGGCGCTTGACTTAGTGGTCCCCTGGCCACCTTGGGAAGGAGCCACCTGCCCCAGCATGGCGATCGTGTCCACGGGCAGGTGACCTGCTTGCAATCCACTGGCGACGCGGCAGTGGTCGCGGAGTCGGAGCTCGTTGGGGTCCCGACCTGAGGCCAGGTCGGAGCCCGCGGGAGCGTCCGACCAGTGGCGAGGTCGGTGCCTGCGGGGGCATCCGACCTGAGGCCAGGTCGGACCGCCCCTGATGGGCCTGAACGAGACCGAGAGTCCTTCGTGGCCCCTCGAGACCTAGTGCTGGGCCCAAAATGGATCACTTGGCGCGCCAGCCAATATTCAGTGATGATCCCATCTGTGAGGTACGGAGACTTTGGTAATACCCTCTCCAGCGCTTTGCATCGCCTCTAGTCCCGCTGTCATGTGTCTGTATGACTGAGAGAAAGATGATCTTGAAATAGATGTATACCTTGCTGTGGGGTACCCCTGGTATAAGTATTCGTCAAGGGTGCTAAAAACTTTGAACCGTTTAATTGTACACCTTTTAACTAGATAGTTTTTAAGCATACAACTTTCGACTAGACATCTCTGAACCAGGTAGCTTTCGACTAGAGACTATTCAACATTTCAACTAGACAATTTTTGACTAGACAACTTTCGACTAGCTCACTTTTGACTAGACACTTTTTGAATTAACAACTTTCTATCGAGGGGAGGCAGGTGCCCGCCCCCCCCAATGAAAATCAAATTCATTAGCAAGTAATTAATAATTATGTATATACTTGAATTTTTAAGTTTTGGTTGGTCCCCGTGGTCCCCTCTAACTAAGTTTTAGTTGGTCGTGTGACTTGAATTTATTAACTAGTAATTAGTAATTGTGTGTATAGTTGAATTATCAAGTTTTGTATATTTGAAGAGTAATTGTATGCTATGATAATTTTTTGTTGGTCCACGTGGCCCCCCTAACCCGAAATACTGGCTCCGCCCCTACTCGGAAGTTGCTATTAAGCTAGGGAAGCTTGGTAGCCGCAGTCGGGGATGTGGCAAGTTTTGCAACTGCGTTCGGAAGGGAAAAAAATTGCAAAAAAAGTTTATTATAGTGCTAGAAAAGTGATGATTTCTTATCATTTTGGAATCCTTTGCTTCTCTGGCTTCATGTATGGTTTTTTTTTGCAAATCTAATCCTCTCACGTGTGTATTTGCAAATTTGACCATCTCCTAATTGCGGAAGTGTGATAGGTTGCATTCGGGGAGCTCGGAAGTGACCAAAGCCTTATGGGCTCGACTGATCACGATAGCAACTCAGCAAGTGCATGGCCTACAACAGTAGGATTTCTAACGCACTACCATGGCTCAACAGCGAGGTGTTGTGCACCCCAACACGGTAACCAGTTCCTGAGTCCCACCCGCCATATTACTGTAGCTCGGCAATGCCTTTCTTCTATGGTCCAGCGCCCGCTCCAGCGATTTCTCGCTCTATAGTGGCGCCAATCACTTGCCGAGGTCCCTGGGAGTGATAGGAAACAGGTGTCGTCTGTCGTGCTTTATGTGGTAGGGAGGGAGCTAAATTTGTAAATACATATACAACGGGATGCTAGATTTTTTTTAAAAAAAATGTACACAGGCTAGATAAGCAAAGGACCCATCATTTTGTATCCACGTGCTCTTAAAGTAAAGGCTAAAATTAATCATAAGAAAAGATATCAATATCTGAAGGATTAGAGTCAAGTGACCCATATGAACCAATAATAACTTATGTTAGCCGTGGGATACATGCACGAAGCATGTGTATAGACCATAGTTGCTGGCAAGCATCAACATGTCTTGTCTTGTGACCTAATAATCTCGCCTTTATTTGTCCCTATCAATGGGCAACTTGGACGACGACCGGTATAACGTGCTCTTCTGCGCACCATGTTCCATAAGGCTATTTTCAGTACATGTATCATCCTCATTTAATGTTTGCTATATAGAACAGATTGCTGATGTGGCATATAAGTTAAAGAGGAGAGAGAGCAATACGGTATCATCCTAGAGATACTACTCCGGCTCTGTATCCAACATCTTGGTTTTCGAACGACACCGCACTGGGATCGCTACAGTGTCTTCTTCACACGTTCACATGATACATTTGATCATAGCATATGCAGCAATTTAATAGACACATGCTGTCTTAGATACTGTAGCATGATACTATGCACTGAAGAGGATGTTTCTTCCAAACAGTATCATATTTTGCATCCTATATGGCTGTCTTGAATTTTAGAATACGACATCGTCCACTGGGAATACCCTTATACTAAATGTTATACTAATATACTACATTTGTACGAAATTAGGCCAATATCGATACGCTGCCATTTGCATGTTCAATCTAGTTATCGATTTCTCCAAAGTAATTATTGCCTAAAGTGTAAAGCTAAAAAACTAGAACCCTGACATCAATTGAGCGATCTGGAAAGTTTGCAAATTTGCAACAGCAACTGCAGCAAATCACAGCCGTCTGATTGTTCAGCCTCCGTCCACGGGAGTTGTCTCATGGTCTGACTTCTGAGCCTGAAGTCTGAACTGTCTGATGTCGACTCCTCCACGGGAAGGGAAGGGAAGGTTAGATCATCTCCAACCGTTTTCCAGCATTTCATTCCCTTTTTCACCCCTAAAGGGAATCTCTTCTCAGATTCCATTCCTTTTCTAGAAACACTCCAACAGCATTCCCTTCCCCATTCTCTTCCTATATAAAAAGGGAAATTTGATGATTTGCCCTGAAGTTGAGTGGCCTTTGATAATTTACCCAAAGTTGAGCGACCTTTGATTATTTGCCCTGTAGGGACCTTTGTGCAAAACAAAATTTTTAATGTGATCCTTCCACTGTGAGAAGACAATAGTACCCTTGGAAGATGAAAAGTGCTGCCCTATTCCCGTTCCAGGCGATCCGTCCCCTCGGCAAAGTGAACGAGGCGCCGTCCCTGCCGCCGTTCCACGCGACCGTCCCGTTCATCGGCGCGCGTCCACCACCAGATCATCGACGACGCAAGACGCAATCGATGGATCGCTCAGGTGGGTATGCATGCGGCATTTTCTTTGCGCTGGAGATTTTAGCGGCATGCATCGACCCGTCCCGTTCCTTGCGCCAGGAGCTTTTGGTTTTCTTGCCTTCCATTCATGCATGCATTTTCTTGCGCCAGCCGATTGCCTATTGCCGATTTTCTTGTGGCATGCATGCATTTTCTTGCGGCCGGCCGGCGGTGCTAGTTGATTTTCTAGCACAGCCTCAAGGAAAATTCTGAGTGCCATACGTCTATGCACGTATTGTTCATGACGTTGGTAGTAGTAGATGCTACAGTATATTTGTTTTTCTCCTTTTGATTTCTAATGCTTTTGTGGTTTGTTAATTAGGTGAAGATATGAATTCAGATGCGGAAGATTCACTTAATCCGATTTGCTCAAATGCTTCAGTTGATTGGTCAAGTCTTGTAATTGAGCAAGACATGGATGATTTTAATGTTCCAATGGTTGAGGAGGAGATGTATGCCTTGCTTGGTTTGAGGGAGGAGGATGATAAAGCTATGGAGGCTATGGTGTTGAACCATACAGATGGTAACACTGCTGTTGTAGGCAATATAGAAGATGTCACCGAAGGTGCAGCTATACCAGTTGAGGATGATGTAGATGAGGAGGAGCACACTGGCTACGATAGGGAGAGTCCAATGATGAAGCTTGGCTCTACTTTTCCTTCCATGAAAGAATTTAGATTAGCTGTCAGACAATATGCCATCTTGGGGGAGTTTGACATAAACAGTAAGAAGTCCGATCCTACAAGGTTTCTTGGTGCTTGTAAAGCAATAGGATGTCCTTGGAAAATTGTTGCTAAAAAAATGCAAGGGCAGGAAACTATCGCGGTACTAACCTTGTGTATTAATATATGATTTATTATTTGTACGTACTCTTTATTATTGTGTACTTGTACTTACTGCCTCTTAATTCTTGTTTATAATTGTAGGTGATGCAGCATGAGACCTCAAGGGAGACTTTCCGGTTGGCGAGTAGAGCTCTGGAAGTCGTCGCATTAGATTTCTTTGCCCAGAATGGATGGCGAAATAATAATAGACTATGTCTTTGATTTTTATTTCGTGATCTTTTCCCCTTTATTGGAGTACAGCTTGTTAGCTGAAGACTTTGTAAATTGGTCATGTGCTTTATGCAGAGACCGGAACTTATTCCTTTATCTAAAAAAATCAATGTGCTTCAAGTAGCAGAAAAACCAGTCATATGGCATCTCAGAGTTGGGTGGCTGATAAGGCAGTGTCCATCTTAGGATTATTTCCTAACATGGGTACCAAGGAGCTACAAACGGTTACGAATAAGTACAATGTTAAAATTGGATATGATACTGTATGGAAGGGGAGAGAAATAGCAATGAATAAGCTATATGGGACTTGGGCAGAAAGCTTTCAAACACTTTACAACTACAAGGCTGAGATTGAGTTGAGGTCCCCAGGAAGCGTTGTACAAATTGACACTAAAAATGTGGAAGGTAACATTTACTTCAACAGATTATTTGTTGCATTTAGGCCCTGCATTGAGGGCTTCTTGAATGGTTGTAGACCATACATAAGCATAGATTCAACCGCTTTAAATGGTAAGTGGTCTGGCCAACTTGCTGCGGTAACAGCTTTAGATGGACATAGTTGGATGTTTCCGGTAGCCTTTGGATTTTTTGATGTTGAAAATACTGAAAATTGGACATGGTTTATGGATCAAGTAAAGAAGGCAATAGGCAATCCTCCTATACTAGCTGTGTGCACAGATGCTTGTAAGGGTTTAGAAAATGCAGTGAAACATGTTTTTCCTCAAGCTGAGCAAAGGGAATGTTTTAAACATCTTATGGCTAATTTTGTTAAGAAATTTCACGGTGACATCAAAAGAAACATGTGGCCTGCTGCTAGGGCATATTGCAAGGATGAATTTGCATACCACCTTGGTAAGGTACTTGCAGCTGAATCTGGAGTAACCAAGTACCTTGAGGACCATCATAATTTGCTATGGATGAGGTGAGTGTTTTATTCTTGTTATTCGCTACTTTATATTACTTGTATTTATCTTGCAAACACTTAATCCCTCGTTCTTGAGGGCTTTTCAGGAGTTATTTCAACCCAGAGATCAAGTGTGACTACATAAATAACAATCTAGCCGAATCCATTAATAGTTGGATAAAGGATATAAAGGATTTGCCTATTGTCACACTAGTTGACAAGCTCAGAGAGAAGGTTATGGAGCTTTTTAGGAAGAGGAGAGCTCTTGGAGCAAGGTTGCAAGGTACAATACTACCGGCTATCATCCAATAATTGAATGTTAAGTCTAGAGGATTACGCCATCTTAAGCCACATGCATCTAGTGATTGGAGTGTTGAAGTCAGAGATACTACCAAGAATGACGTGAGACATGTAGTCAAGGCACGTACACATGAGTGTACTTGTCTTCAGTGGCAGCACACTGGCAAGCCATGTTCACATGCTTTAGTTGTCTTGACTGCAATGCAAAATATCAACCTAGAAGATTTTGTGCATGAGTATTTCTCACTGGATAGATTCAGGGCAGCGTATCATGGTGAAATAGAACCACTAACAGGCAAGTCTCATTGGCCTAGAGTAGATCTTGGGTTTGTCTTGCTGCCACCACTATGCAAAAGAGGTGTAGGAAGACAAAGAAAATTGAGAATGAAGGCTTGCACAGAAAAGGGCTACCAAGGAAATAAGAAATTTAAGGTGGGAGGCAAGAACAAATGCAAAAGATGTGGAGAGCTAGGACATAGGCAAGATGGCAGCTCCAATCAGTGAAGAACCAATCAATCCAACTCCATCTACACCTACAAGAAGGTTGATATCTTATATAGAGACTTATTTCTATTGTAATTCATGTGCAATAATGACATTATCTTTTTTTAGCCACGCTGAAATGTTGATGGGAGGTGGACGATCGCAAGCAACAGGGGCCAAAAAGATCACTCCCAAGAAGAAAAGGCAAAACTGAATGCAATCATTTGAGATGGCTGATTTCCATTAGGACGTGCAAAATCTGAGAAAAAAAAGTCTTAAAGTGTGCTTGGGATTGTGGAGCTTATTCTTAATGATATTCTTAATGTTCTTGAATAATATTTAGTGAACATTTGATGGTTAACGTCAATTCTCGAATGTTTATTAGGTTGTAGACTGTGACTTGACTTGTGTTCTATGTTGGGTTGTCTGAATCAATCAATAACCATAGTGCATATCTCTGTGTGTTATTGCCTTGCTTCTTTGTTCTTTTGTCTCAACAAACGATGTTGCGTCTCATACTCGGCAATAGGCAATCGGCTGGCGCAAATCAGAGCAGCCGATGTAGATACACCCTGTGCGTATGCGTCTCATACTCTCATGTGATTTACTGGTATTTTGCTCCGATATCTATGTGCGTATGTGTTTCGTGTGCTACTTTTTGCTTCATGGCTTTGTGCATATGACGACTGATTCAGAATTACAGATAACCACTGAGCCTTACCAATTAGGTCGGTTTCTGACCTGCTGCATCCCCATTCATGAGCTCCTGCATCGCCAAACCCTATCACATTTGTGTGTTTGTCTTGCTTGTATGGTACCCTCGTATGTTGCATTTACATTATACTTACTTGCTGTTCTTAATAAGTGACTGTACGCTTCAAAACTGAAACTTTGTACGAGTACAGTACGAAGCAGCAAGTGCTACTTTATGATGTATTTGTTCACATGCTGATGCAATGCAACGCAAGCCTTTCAAGGCTAACGACGGATGACAAACTGAAAAATGCATTTGCGCCTTTCGGGCAGCTACTTGAAGGTATAAGGCTTGCTTCAGTAGCCGAGAATGCGCGGCAGGGGATGAACGCCAAGTTTCTGGATGGATGGGTTATTTTCGTCGACCCTGCTAAACCGAGGCAGGAGAGGCCTGCTCCTCAGCCGGACGCTCGTTCCTCGCACGCTGGCTTCACAACAAATAAAACTGCAGGATGGTGCGGTTAGAAGCGCTGCACTGCGGTTCATTAGCGCGAAACTTGGATTTTCATATTACCATAGGCATTTGGGAGTTGTTCCAATTGACATGAGCATGGAGACAACATCGGCTGCTCTGATTGGCGCAAATCAGTTGTTTTACTAACAAAGGGCAAAAGAGTCATTCCATATTGATTTTTAAGGGGTAAGTCAGCCCAATTTGTAAAAAACCCCTCATAGGGCAAATCGTCAAGTCACATATGAACTTCAGGGCAAATAATCAAAGGTCGCTCAACTTTGGGTAAATTATCAAAGGCCACTCAACTTCAGGGCAAATCATCAAATTTCCCTATAAAAAATGCTTATTTTTTCATCCTTTGCTACCCACCTTGAGAGAGATTTACACTCCAGAACATAAAAACCAAGGCCCAGAGCCTTATCGTGCAAATAATATGTGACCTGAAAAACACAACATTATGTACAACTCAATTTTTGAATTTAAATGCTATAGGAATAGATCACTGGGCGGTCAATACACTCTATAGTCAATACACATACATCACTCTATGAAATCTGCATGCCTTTAAAGAGATCTGAAAGATGAAAGTACAGAACAAGATTGTGGAGTACTATTTTCTCCTTCCTGATTATCAGCAAGACCACGGAGCTTGTGCAAACTCCTCTGGCGGATTTCACAGTGACCACAGCACATGCTTTGTGAATTTCCGTGGATTTGATCATCTTAGTAAATGTTATTGTCAAACACCCAGGGTTCATGCTGGAACAGCTCTCGGCCATTCATTTGGACTGCTCCTGAAGCTACATCTGCGGCTCGCTTCTGAGCTGCTTCAGCTTTTCTTGCTGCTTCCTCTGCATCCTGAAGTTTAAAGAAACAAAGATGTCACTCAGATAAATGTCCTCTTTTGCAGGCAAAAAAATTAAACTATTTGGTATTGTTCCTATAGATCGCCCAACTGAAAATTAGGCATGTAAATTCCAAGTAGTCACAGTCCCATGAATTGAACAAACTGCAGAACTTAAAAATAACCCAGCTCCCTGACTTAGTAAATAGGAAAATCACCCCCAAACCCCTTGTAAATAAAAACTATCAGCAACTATGTGATTTCATACTCTGAACATGATGCAAGAGACTTAATTGAATCCATCGATATTGCTATTCAAGTACCCCAAATCAAACATTTACATGCATGTAGGGGCACCAGACATTGGCATTTATTTCATTGAGAAATAGCATGGAGGAAAAAGGAAATTAGTCTAACAACAGAACATTTCTAAAGATAGATTAGTCTAACAACGGACCATCATTTCTCAAGATAGACAATGCATCATCATTACTTAACACCAGCCCTACCCAAGCACAACTAAAACAAAATTTGTGTTTTTATCACTTCAATAAGCTTACTCAGTCAGCATGCAACATGTATTGTATCCAAAGAACATCTCTGAAAAGGGAAATAGGAAACTGATCTGATAACAGTCATGAAAGAAATTGATACTAACCAACGAGAACACAAATACTGTCATATGTTCAACAATGTCATTCTATAAGTTCGTAGGAAGCCTGATATGCAATGATTACAAACATACATATATAGAGGTTATTGTCTACTACAGTTCACACACCATGTTCTTTTAAATCAGTTATAATTAGATTTTTAAAAAAAGGACATGGTGAAACCATGGTACCCTCAACCCATCATCCATCAAATCATCTTAACATGTTCTGTGTTTGGAATAGCATAGAACGACAACCATCAAACTTTTATAAGACACTATTCAAGTTACTACGAGTTTCATACTCAAGAGGACAAGCATAAAAAGTAATACAACTTCTTTGACTGAGCAAGAGGCATCCACAAATAATCAGAAAGTGCCCCCAAACAAAAAATAAAATGAAAAGGACTAATAATTACAACAAGAATCAAATAGTGGAACACTACCAGTACCAGCAAAAGAAAATACACAACCAATGCAGTTCTCCCTAATGCTAACTAACTGATGCGTATCAATAAGGAGAAGAACTGTCATAACTTCACAAGTAACTATGCATGAATATAAGACATGTACAAACAATCATAGATCCATGAGCATTACCCAGGCTATTGATAAGAAGCTGATGAGAAAGCTACAATCAAACAAAAACAGCCTGAAATCTCGTAAGCTCACCAGAGACAAGACCATTCAAAATGTTGCATGGTTTTTTCAACAGCTAATCATCACTCAGAAGATCGATATCGAAAAGTAAAATCATCTAATGATAGCAATCAAACCAAGAATTTCTAACCCATCGATCCAATTCTAAAGCTTACTACACATGCCACACCAACAGCCTGCTCACAACAACAGAAGTCACGTATTCACCACATATTGGGCTGCATCCAGAGATAAGACTACAAATTACCAGTAATTTCCACGCCTTAGTAAAGGGAAAGCCTCCAAAAGATCACAAATTTACATTTAGCTACTTGCCGGATGGACAGGAACTTACAAGAAGGCAAGAAAATTGCAGCCCTAAATTGATGGCCATATGCTAGTTAGGGAAAGGAAAAACGAGGGACCTTTCGCTGCTTCCAGGAGAGGAACTGGGCTGGGGTGATGGGCAGCGCCCTCACCGCTAGCGCGGGATCGCCGGCGGCAGGCGGTGGCGGCGGCTGACTACCCTCGTCTTCTGCCCCCATCACGGGAACCTGCGAAATTCTAACGGGAAGGGAAGTATTCTTGCCACTGAGAATACGGAATGGATCCCTTGTATAGGGACTAGGGATTAAATGATGGGTCGGTCCAAACGACCTGCCGCCGTCGATGCTGCTTGCCTCGGCGAAGTCTCCGGTGGGTGAAGATGACTGGCTTCGTTCCGGTCGCCGCCGCCCGTTGCCGACAACCTCCACTCGCCGAGCGCCGCGACTTCGCCTCAACCCTTCCTCTGCCGCTCCAGCACTCCCCGGATCCGAGCCAGCGCGCGAAGACCAGGCGGTTGGTCCTCCGACCTGCGGGAGAGAGCGAAGTGAATGGAGAGAGGATCTCGCGCAGCTGGGATTCTCTCTCCTATCCCAAGGGCTTTGCGGACGGGAAGGGAAACTGTTGGAGGCCTGCGCGATCCCTTCTGGCGTTCGCTTTCTGCTTTTCCTTCCACTCAATCGAGCATCAGCTTAAGGAGGGCTGGGCATCCAAGAAAATAGTCCATATCCCCGCAAATCATATATTCTGTCTTCTTTGTTTCGATCGGCGGCCGCGTATGCTTCAGGTTCTGGTTTCGGTGAGCTCTTAGCTTCTTCTACTCCAGTGCATGGTAATTTCGTTGCTTGTCTTTTACAATGTGTTGTTTCTTGGATCTTTGGTTAGAGGTGCAGTAGGCGTCCCCGGATCGTCCTAGTTCCTGGTTGCTTTCTTGTGCGTATCTTGGTTAGATAGGGTATGCGGGTTTTGATCGAGGAATCTTCGTGTAATGGGTTGAATGATCGAATCTGGAGGGCTTCCTTTTGCGGGTAGGTGGGTTTTAGGTCGGACGGGCAGTTCTTTGTTCTTAACCCCGATGGGGTGGTGCTGAATAGTAAGGATGATGAGCATGAGCTCAGTGTGTTCGATGAAATTATCGACTGAAGTTATATGAGGGGGGTACTGCGAGGATCAGAATTTGCTGCTTAAAGGCTCCAGATTAGGTTGTTATTGGCCTTGTTTTCCTGCAATCTGAGGACAGGACAGGGGAGTGAGTATGTCACTGTGTCTTGCTTCTGAACTAAGTATGGGAGGAGATTTTTTTTTTCATGTTTGTCATCTGTATCTTTTTCGATAAAGGAAGCATTTATTAATCTTAGTAAATTACATCAAGGTGATACAATTATACTAAGAAGACTCCGGCCTCTACACGCTTAGGGTGTACACGTACCAAACACACACACAAGAAAAAGACAAAGGAACCGCCTCGCAAACTACATCACGCAATATTGTCTTCAGGCTATCCACTATCATAGCAACACCGGGACCGCGATAAAAGCTCTCCAATGACAACGCCTAAAAAGGACTCGTCGCGCACACGCACCGCCATTGCCATGATCCAACCAAAGTGAAGGCCAGACCAAAGGTTTTCACCTCGGAGAGTAAATCCTCAGACTACAAAACAATGCCTTCAACAAGACCATTGCCAGGCACAACCAACAAAGGTCAGACCTAGAGATTTCTCCCTGAAGTCGAAGTACCGGAGATCCCAGTGATGGCATCTGTATCTTGCATGCCGAACGGTGGGTTTATTATAATTTAACCTTTTATCCCTGATGAAGACTAGCTCATGAGACATCATGTATTTTCTTCCTCTTATTCTACTTACCACTTGAATTTAGTCTGGCATTTATTTGTCATCTTGGCCGAAAGCCCGAAACTACTAATTCTAGTGTAATTACTGGAAACGTTGCCTGAAGACTAGCTCATGAGACATCATGTACACGACTTGAATTCGAACTGGCCTATCTTATGAAGGCAGGGAAAACATATGTTTCTATGAGGTGTTCACATGATATGTCGTGCTACCGATTCCCATGTTATATGATAGTTGGTGACACCTCTGACTCGCAATAGTCTTGTAGGTTTGTTTGTTCATATCCTATTAATCTTTTGTGCGTTAATGTTAGGAAATTTAGACATGGCGCCTATTGATTACTGTTTTCTGTCTGTTATGATTTATGAAGGGATTCTTGCAATTGCTCTCAGCATTTGTTCCTATCAACTAGAATCGTATGTGTGTTTGAACAGAGATCTCATATGTAACTTTGCTCTCCGATGCATCAACATGACCATTCTGGCAAACTTTCCTGATTGATGTGTGGAGCTGCTTGCTGTTATGACTAATTCTTGGGACCAAACTTGTTCAGTTAATTACGGCAAGGAGGAATCTGCAAGGCAGTTTTTGGTGTTAAGGTCACTGGCTGCTTCTTTGCTGAGCAAGCTCTTGAATAAATGGGAGGTGACTGTTTTTCCAACTTTATGTCTCATCTTTTGAGTTAAACTTAACTTTTCCTTTGCCACTAGATCTCTTAAGATATGTAGGGAAATTTACAACTGTAGCACCATACACAGAATCGATAGTTGGTCATTGTGAAAATCTGTATCTGTTTCCTAGCAACACTTTATTACAGGATGCTAGTGTACTTGTAGTCTATAAACAACGGCTTAATCTAATTCATACTTTGCATTGCACAGCAAGCTTGGATCAATTTTGCCACTGTCAGGGGTGCCTTGGCAAGTGCACACTACTCAAAGATGAAGAAAACCCACGGTTGGCAATGTTTGACAGATGACTTCCTTGCTTTGGTTTTGGAATAGGATGGTCCTCGTAAGAATCCTTTACCGACCGCATCAACTTCAGTTCAAATTTGAAAATTCTGCATCTGGCAGTATCAAACATGTTTCTTTTGTAGATTTCTTTTAGGTTTCTTATGTCCATTGATTTGGTACTCTGCGGCGACTCTTTATTGCTGCAAGTACTACAATAGGGATCCCCGAGAACGCCCGGGTCTTGCTGCCTCTGCTGTTGTGGTTAGTCTTCCTTTCCCAATAAACCCTGGACATGTTACTATAATTACTTAAGCTTGAAAACAATTAGTAGAGACACTAGTATAATAGATAAGCCATATCCAGCTACATGAAGCAAAAGTGTTCTCCTGTAGAAAGTCAATTGTTCATGTCTGTAAAAATCACACTCCCTGGTAGCAAATGTGTCAGATAGTTTGTTGTAGTGAAGCTGGGCCATAAGCCCCTTTGCTTACTCCTGTTTTATCTGAAGGGCCATATATGTCGGATAGGAGCCTCATCTGTAGATTGTGTTTGGCTATTCGCGTATCGTTGTGTAGATTATGCACAGAAATTCCAAAGCTAGATAATTAAACAGTAGATACGCTGGCTACTCTAGGCAGCTCTTTGCACTCTGTTCTGACAAACTTGCTTGAATAAGTCGGTTGCTGTGAGTTCTCTTCCTAACTCATGTTTCGATATGTTTGGTACGTGCAGGTAGTCATCTTCACAATCTTGACTGTTATTACCCTCTCCATGATGTTGATAATCTGTGCATACAAGTGATTTCTGAAGCAGGGACAACAGGGTGGGAGGATCCTCAATTGGTAGTAGGGGCAGAGCTGGGCCTCGGGCCAGTGGGGCTTGGGCCCGAGGCCTAGCCCAAATAACAGTAGACAAATACTGTTCATTTTCTATTGGGCCCGAGGCCTAGCACTATACTCCCTAGTCTTGCATTAGATTTGAGCTTTGCCAATTCGCGGAGCTGATGTGATTCCTTCTATAATTCTACATGTGATGTTTGATCACCTTTAAGGCGAGGATTTCCGAGAGGGCGCTGGAGTTGCTTTCGACAATGGCGTCCTCAAGTTGCTTCTGGACATCGATCAGCGTCCTCTTCCACTTCCAATATCTTTGCTTCATGTTATCTGGCTTAAGATATGACACTCCAAAACTATGTTGCTCCGACAAACATACGATTTTTTGGGAGAATTAGTGGCTTACAATGCTAGTTTGTTTGCTATGAGTTGGCAGGGTTCTGGACTTAGCGGTGAGACATTGAGGAGCATGGCCACCACTAGATTGGCTATGATATTTCACGGTCGATGCTTGGTGAGGAACAATGCCTTGTTCCTTTCTCTAATGGACATCTTGCTTTATTACTTTGATTCCTTTTTGAGAGCTTCAATTTTTTTTCTTCTCCACAGTTGTTGCTTTGGAGCATGAATCAGAGAGTGACCTCCTACTCGAAGACATGGGCGAGGTAATGCACGCGACCTACAGGGAAATGCTTTTCTTATGTAATTCCTAATACTACAGTTGAGTTATATGTGTTTATTGTTAGAAAACATCCTTGTGGTAACAATAATATTGCATATGACTAGTGTTATTTACCATGGTAATCCTCAGAATTAGTCCAAATCAAAACCCTAAAAGTAAATGGGACTTCAGATCTTTCTAGAGTGAAAAGAAAAGGAGAATGAATCCAAATTACCTGAACATTGTAGAACTGTCTTCTCCCGTAATCCTATGATTTCTGAATGGAGTTCTTTATATACATGCCAAATTTTATGAATTATGAATTTTATCATGTTTGTTATTGGCACATGTGTTATTAGTTGCTATTGCTATCTTCTGGAAAGGAATGTTTTTTTTCATGACCTCTAAAGGTCCATTGTTTGCTTGATTAGAAGATGCAACAAGGGAATAATTACGTAACAGGCTTGATTTGAGATTTCGATTTCATATGTCATATTCTTCCATCGAAATAGTTCTTTGGATGGTTTTTGATGTCTCAGACCATGAGCTTACTGATCCTGGTGATGCTTTTCTCTTGTGCACTTGAGAGTATATATGAAATTCATGATATGACTGCAAATATGCACTCATTTTTTTAACCAATAATTTATTGGCAGGATTTTAGTTACTCCTATGTTTGTCACATTGTGGTTGTATTCCAAATTGGGTTTAATTGATTGGACTCAATTTGGTTTGAATGCTTTAAAGATTACAAGATTTTTACAGCATTTTCAAAATATGATGTTACATTCTTGTTTTGTAATTTTCATCAATAATTAACTTGTAATTTTGTGTCCCTAATTTACATATACAATTTCATTTTTGCAGGTTTAGGTTCTTGTAATATTGTTGATGACGATATAATTTGACTCAGATGCACCAAATCTTCATTGGTTAGGTATTAATTTTTGTATTGCTCTACTATGTTATGTTGTTTTTGACATGTTTTATCTATTTTGTTGTATCATTAAGCATGAAGTTCAAATTTATTTTTAATTTTGTATTTATGTTATGTTTTTGTTGTACCTCAATGTAGGTAGTATTTGGTGTTAGTTATTGCCGTTTAGTTTTGAGCCCGAGGCTTGACATAATCCTGGCTCCACCACTGATTGGTAGATGAGTCATTCAGAAGGAACTTGTAATGTTAGTGGTAGCAGATCTTTCTAATCCATCATGCATCACATATTCAAATCATCACATGTACAAGTTCCTGATCGAAACGTTATCTTGCTGTTGTTCACTATTATACTGTAGCACTAACTCTGAGCTCGGCGTATTTTTCTACGAGTAGTCAAAGACCATTTTTACTCACCAGCTGTATCGTGTGGCAATTTTCGCATGTTGCAGCATGGTGGTAGTACCATGGAAAATAATGCTTTAGATTTTATAATCTTATAATCTCTAGGATCACGACTGTTGCGACCCGCATAATTAGCTCAGGTTAATTACAGTAGCATCACCGTTACTCTGAGGCAATTACACGAATCTCGACATACTAACTAATCAAAATATAGAGCGCACCAGACGTTTTATTAGTGAATACACCGTATTCAGAGTGTTGCAGCAGAAACAATAATTAGAGGTTGAAATAAAAACTAATTATATTCTATTGCTACGCAGGTTACATGTTTAGCGTATTAATTATACGCAAGACCTAAGTACAATAAAAATATAATACAAAAGTATTAATACTCCTATGACTGACAAAGTCGAAGCACGATCTACCCAATATTCTAACCCTCCTGGTAATTCTCCTCCTCGTCATCCTGGTTCTGTGAGTGATTCACATCCCATGCCTCATAAATGAATCCATTGGGATCCATGTCCCAACTAGGCACTTGATCACCGACGCCAATCTCTAAGCAACGGGGGATTTAGCAAGAGTGAGTACACAAATACTCAGCAATTATTAATAATAAAATGCATCATATGAATTTTACCATCATCCATCACCTTCCATTCCTCTCTCAAATACATTCATAGAAAAATAGGGTTTTATTAGGAAAACATGGGTTTCCTATTTTATTTATTAAAATTACTACTAGCACTCATATATGAGGCAAATTTAGTTTCTGTAGCCTCCAATCCAAGAGATAGGTATGAATTCATGATTTTACCCTGCGTAGATTTGTACCACTTTATCCATAGTGAATCCAACCTCAGTTGAGAACCCAGAATATTTATCGCTAATCAGGTATTAGATCTCTAACCCTGGTATCGCTGTCAGTTGTGCTCTGACTAACAACGACGGCACATCAACTCAGGCATTCAAATATAGCGCCAAAAGAAATCAACCACAGCTGATGTTTGTGTTTTTCACTGGGACTCCTCATGTACCCAGCTTCACACCCCTAGATATCTACTCATACCCGATATGGAGATCATAACACCGTTATAGGATAACCTTTTTCTGATCATTTTCCACACACTATAGTTGATACAAAATGATACGGCTTATTGTCCGAGTGTAGTTTGTTCAATCTTGTGTTTTAATCATCTGTAGATGAAACCCATCGGCAATGCTCATCATCTATGGCATCCTCTACTCACCATACATATATGGACGCAAATTAAATACTATCCAAATAGTCATCATCAATACCACATATCCGTTGGTGGTGTTGGTCTCACTGGCTTTAGTTGGGAGGAGCTGAATTTTGGGGGTTTCGGCTAGGAGGCTTGCTCTTATCCCTTTTTACGGTGCCTCATTTACTTTTTTTACCATGGAGCTTTTACTTTTTTATTATGAGATATTTGTGCACTATTTGGGTATTAGCTAAGGGTACCCGATGAAACAGGTTTGTATGTGCCGAATGACGAACCCTAAATTAGCGAGAGGTGTCGATTTGGCCCCAGATGAAACTCGTATCTCAATGAGTGATGTCAAACACTTATGGGTCTGACGACACTACGAGATTTTAATCTTCTGTATTTCTTGCCTTATGAATATACATATATGTACAAATAATTACACTTTCAAGGGTCAAGGACAAACGACAAAACAGACTTAGTTACTAAGATGGGGGATATTTTGAAGAGTACTGACAAGTGATATTCATACAGAAATTCTTGTTGTTTCCAAGAATACGCAGGAGCTCTGCTTATCATTTTATTCGTATGTAGGAAGAGATGCAAACTCCATTGTGAACTGACAAAGATTACAAGCAACCTGCTAGAAACAAAAGCCTATTCTCCGGCAAATATACCACCAACTATCATAGAAACGAAAATAAATGACAACACAACGACTACAATGAGAAAACTAAATCTTTAAAAAAAATTGAGGGAACTACAAGATAAATCTCCCGGGAATAGGCAGCACAAAACATCGTGTTCCAACTTCGAACACATAAGAGCTCTCGCTTAAGATGTTTTACTAAAGCGGAGACCCCATCTCACTACAATTGCAATTGCAATTGCAAACCCAAAACCAAATCCCAGTCCAGAAAAGAGGAATAGCATAATGTCTACCGATTTCCTCTTCAAAGGATGCGTCACCGCATTCGCCGTTGTTGTGTTGCTGCATTCTTTCAACAATGGAAGCCCGCACAAACCACCGTTTCCCAGAAATGAACTGTTAGAGAATGTCATGAAATGAGGTGATTCTGGTATACTTCCTTCCAGCTTGTTGTAGGATAGGTTCAATGTTGAAAGGAAGTCAAGAGATGCTAACTCCCGTGGAATCTCTCCTGAAAGCTCGTTTGAGGACAGGTCCAAAGACTCCAGTTGGCCCAAACGAACGAGCTGAGATGGAATCGGCCCTGTGAGGGAGTTGTGTGACATGTTGAGCACATTTAGCAAAACAAGTTCCCCGATAGCTTCAGGGATGCTGCCCTGGAATGCATTATTTGAGACATCAATGAATGCAAGGGTTCTTAATATCTCCGAAAATACCATGTCAGACCCTTTGTATGTGATTGCAACAGTATATTGATATGATTCTAATGAATTTGGCACATAGTGATCCATGACCAATGACGCATTTGAATCTCTTAATATCATTGACTTCAACTTTTTAAACCATTGGCCTTGGGGCATTGGGCCAGAGAAATTGTTTGAGGATAGATCAAAAATTCTTGCACTTGCAAATTCACAAGTGCTTTTCTCTTCTGCAAGAGACTGCGCAACCTGTCCAAAGAACTTGTTGGATTTCAGGACAAGGACTTGGAGTCTATGAAGAGTACTCAGCCAACATGGAAAAGAGTCAGTAATTTGGTTGTTTCCAACGTCAAGAACCTGCAAGTTTTTGCAAGCAACCAAAGATCTGGGTAACCGTCCTTCAATCCAGTTGCCACCAAAATTTAATGCTTCAAATGAGCAGCCCTCATTGATGTTGTCTGGCAACTCCCCATGAAGTTGATTTACTTTCAGGTTTAATGCTTGCAGTCCATTAGCATTCTCCATCAAACAAGAAGGGATTGTTCCATTGAAGTTGTTGTAAGAGAGATCTAGTATTTGTATAGTCGTTTCACTACAAAAAGATAGTGGAATTTCTCCGGAGAAGTTGTTTCCACGGGCATTGAAAAGGGTGACATCACTAAGATGGGTAGTGAAATTAAAGGGTATAGTCGAGAACCTATTGTTGGAGTAGTCGAGCACCACTGCAGAGCCTGGAGGTATAGGTATGGTTCCCTCAAACAAGTTGAGACTAAGATCAAGCACAGCTACTTGAAAAGGAAGGAAAGGGCCATAGCCAACACTAGTAAAATAGTTGTTAGATAGACTCAAACTGGAAGTTCCATTCCAAGTCTCCCATGCCCACTGTGGTATAGCCCCATGGATATAGTTATTTGAAAGGTCGAGCCAGTCGATTTCATCTTGGTGCCTCAGGAAATTAGGGAATTTAGACAAGTTGCAACCTGATAAACCTAAGAGCACTAATTTTGGGATGGGTGCCAATGAAGAATTATATTCTCCATCTACCACATATAGATTATTATCAGAGATGTTCAAGGAATACAGGTGTTGTAGTTTCCAGAAAGAGGCAAGTTCTATTGCGCCGAAGAAATTGTTTGAAGAAAGAAAGAGCATTTGCAACTGAGTTATGTTTAAGATCTGTGAAGGTATTTTTCCTGAAAAGCGGCAGTTACACAGAATTAATTCTCTTAATTTTCTCAAATCGCCGACAAAAGAAGGTACTGACCCGGATAAACCACAATCAAAGAACCGGAGGTTCGTCAAAGAGGTTAGATTTGCAACCCATGGTGGTATGGATCCTACTATTCCAAATCCGGCAATCTCTAAAAAGTTTAAGGATTTGAGCTTACCAATTGACGAGGGCAGCTCTCCGGAAAAGCCACTTGCACCTAGGCCTAGCTTCTTCAAAGATTTGAGATTAGAAATGGAGCTTGGTATTATGCCGGAGAAATTGGTTCTGCCAACAAACAAATTCTCCAAACTGCTACCAACTGAGAAATTTGGCAAGTAACCAGAGATTTCAAGGTTATGGTAAAGATCAACTGTGACTAATTTCTTGTGTTGAAAGATTATCGGAGAAACCCATCCTTCAAGATGATTGCGTCTTAGTTGGAGAACACTCAATCTGGAGAAGTTTGTCAAGAATTCTGGAATCGGACCAGACAAATGATTGCAAGAAAGGTCAATAACAGCAAGAGAGTGCAGGCTAGAAAGTGAACCACAAATAGTACCAGAGAGCCAGCAATATGGTAAGCTAAGAACCTGAAGCTTAGGAGTGGACTTGGCGAGCGCATTGCACCAGCGCGCTCCATTGCTAGACAAGTTCATGAAGCCGAGGTAGAGCTCCCTTAGCTCGCTAAGGTTCGCGATTAAGGCGTCAAAATTCGGCTCTGTGAGATCTGAATCAGCGGTAGAATTCCAGCTCACTATGTAGCGGTCATAGAGCATGTCAACGATCTGGAAACTGGTGGAGAGGTCAAGGGAGACCAAATTCGCCAGGTGGCGGATGCCGATTGGAACCTGGCCTACAAAGCTAGAGCTAGAGAGGTTGAGATGGGTGAGCTCGGTGAGACGCTCGAACCCAACGGACGGGAGTTGGGACCCGTTGAAGTCGTTGTAGGCGAGGTTGAGATACTCGAGGGAGGTCAGGCTGAAGAGTGTAGGGTCGAGAGCGCCGCTCTTCAACCTACGCTCGCTCAGGTCCAGGGAGGTGACGCGGCCATTGCCGTCGCCGCAGCGGACGCCTTGCCAACGGCAGCAGTTCGTGCCGGCCCTCCACGACCGAAAGGTGGCGGTGGACTCGTTGGTGGTGGAGAAGGACCGCTTCAGCTGAAGCAGCGCCGACGCCTGGTTGGGCAGGCATGGAACTGGCGGCGCGCGCGGTACGGCGGCGTAGCTGCTGCTGCCGTTGGTGTATGCGCCTGCAGCTGAAGGGGGAGTAAGCGAACACACGAGTTGGATCTGCAGCATCATCAGCAGCAGCAGCAGTACTGGATCGAGATGGGTCGTCATAATGGAAGACATATGCATATATCTATTGTATTGGCAGCTAGCTCTGGGTTAACTCGTATTGCAGCATGCGATGAGTGAGTTTCTATATGGAGGGAAATTTCTACCGTGCCCTCGACCGTTTATATACACACACAATGGCGCAACAGCTGGCTTATCGATCATGCATACGCCTACACCGGGACGGGATTGTTTTCCATGGATGATGACCATGTTTGTGCTCGCCGTTGTCATGGGCCATGCAGCTTGACCAATCGACCTTCCGGTTATACAAGTCAAGGCGCACGCATGCAGCCAATAATGGAAATCTTTCGATCGTGCGTACGGGACGGTTTCATGCAGTGGCGAATACCAAGTCTGTAGATAGCTATAGTCAACAGATGCACTAGGTAATACTAGTAGACAGTCCATGAAAGTGATAAGAGTAACGTGTATATATAGCACCGTACGCGTGTTGGACCGTAGCTAAGCTAGTGCCAATTAAGATATATACCTTCAGGGCATGCTGCATGCATTACTATTAATTTATTCCCTTGGTGTTTAGCTTGCATTTGCGTCTGCGGTATATGTTATCACAGGATTGAAAAGATGACATGTTAACGCATGGGAATTTGTCCGTTAGAAAAAAAGATGAAATTGTGCACTGCATGCAGTCATCTCAAATCTCAGCCATTTACCTTGAATAGAGGTCTGCATATGGCCTATCCCAGCAAGTTGCGATTCTAGAAACCACTGCAACGGTGGACAGTTTCAATTCGTCGGTGTTCCATCTACCCCCATCCACCGGTCAGTCAAGCTCCAGATAATTTCAGACCCTCAAATACAAATACTTAGTCTTTCCTGTGATCTCTCGAGGGAAGTGTTGGATTTCCTAGCGTCTAAATTGTATTTTTGATAAAATTAGCCTTCTATCTGTGTTCCATGTATCACCATCCACATTTACCTTGAATAGAGGTCTGCATATGGCCTATCCCAGCAAGTAGCGATTCTAGAAACCACTGCAACGGTGGACAGTTTCGTCGGTGTTCCATCTATCCCCATCCACCGGTCAGTCAAGCTCCAGATAATTTCACACCCTCAAAAACAAATACTTAGTCTTTCCTGTGATCTCTCGAGGGAAGTGTTGGATTTCCTAGCGCCTAAATTGTATTTTTGATAAAATTAGCCTTCTATCAGTAGATATTATCGTCGACCAAGTAATATATATATATGACACCACTAAGATAGGTTATGATTTATGAAGGGATTCTTGCAATTGCTCACAGCATTTGTTCCTATCAACTAGAGTCGTAAGTGTGTTTGAACAGAAATCTTATATGTAACTTTGCTCTCCGGTGCATCAACATGATCATTCTGGCAAACTTTCATGATTGATGTGTCGAGCAGCTTGCTGTTATGACTAGTTCTTGGGACCAAACTTGTTCAGTTAATTACGGCAAGGAGGAATCTGCAAGGCAGCTATTGGTGTTACGGTCACTGGCTGCTTCTTTGGGAGGAGACTGTTTTTCCAACTTTATCTTTATGTCTCATCTTTTGAGTTAAACGTAACTTTTCCTTTGCCAATAGATCTCTTAATTATGCAGGGAAATTTACAACTGTAGCGCCATACACAGAATCGTTAGTCTGTCCTTGTGAAAATCTATATCTTTCCTAGTAACACTTTATTACAGGATGTTGGTGTACTTGTAGTGTGTAAGCATCAGCTTAATCTAATTCATACTAGGCATTGCATAGCAAGCTCGGATCAATTTTGCCACTGTCAGGGGTGCCTTGGCAAGTACACACTACTCAAAGATGAAGAAAACCCACGGTTGGCAATGTTTGAGAGACGACTCCCTTGCTTTGGTTTTGGAATAGGATGGTCCTCGTAAGAATCCTTTACCGACCGCATCAACTTCAGTTCAAATTTCAAAATTTTGCATCTGGCAGTATCAAACATGTTTCTTTTGCAGATTTCTTTTAGCTTTCTTATGTCCATTGATTTGGTACTCTGCGGCGACTCTTTACTGCCTCTGCTGTCGTGGTTAGTCTTCCTTTGACAATAAACCCTGGATATGTTACTATAATTACTTAAGCTTGAAAACAATTAGTAGAGACACTAGTATAATAGATAAGCCATATCTAGCTACATGAAGCAAAAGTGTTCTCCTGTAGAAAGTCAATTGTTCATGTCTGTAGAAATCACACACCCTAGTAGCAGATGTTCCAAAGCTAGATAATTAAACAGTAGATACGCCAGCTACTCTAGGTAGCTCTTTGCACTCTGTTCTGACAAACTTGCTCGAATAGGCCGGCTACAGTGAGTTCTCTTCCTAACTCATGTTTGGATATGCGAGCCGGGCAACGCCCGGTTGGCGAGCGAGGGCGAGACTCGCCTCGCCGGCCAGCGCTCGAACGCTGGCTCGCGCGCGCACAGTGGCCTCCACTGTTGCTTCTCCGTCAAAAAACTCATGTTTGGTACGTGCAGGCAGTCATCTTCACAATCTTAACTATTATTACCCTCTCCGTGATGTTGATAATCTGTGCATACAAGTGATTTCTGAAGCAGGGACAGCAGGGTGGGAGGATCCTCGATTGGTAGATGAGGCATTCAGAAGGAACTTGTAATGTTAGTGGTAGCAGATCTTTCTAATCCATCATGCATCACATATTCAAATCTTCACATGTACAAGTTCCTGATCGAAATGTTATCTTGCTGTTGTTCACTATTATACTCTAGAACTAACTCTGAGCTCGGCGTATTTTTTTACGAGCAGTCAAAGACCATTTTTACTCTCCAGGTGTATCGTGTGGCAATTTTCGCATGTTGCAGCATGGTGGTAGTACCATGGAAAATAATGCTTTAGATCTTATAATCTTATAATCTCTAGGATCACAGCTGTTGCGACCCGCAGAATTAGCTCAGGGTAATGGCAATAGCATCACCATTACTCTAAGGCAATTATACGAATCTCGACATATTAGCCCGTATGTCAATAGGTGGTGACGGGCAATCGGGCGGAACGGCCGAACGGGTACCGGTGAAGCTCCCCTATACCTATACCCGTTTACCCGTCGGGTAGAGTTTGACCTCTATAAACATACCCATAGGTAATAAAAGAGGAACATACCCATCTCTATTAGGGTTTTTACCCGTAGGCACACGAGTAATCGGGTAAGATCGCCATCCCTACCCAAGAGCAAGGAGGCAACCAAACTAGGAAGCCAAGAAGGGACCAGTGAACCCGAGAGTCAAGCTCTGCCCAAGCCAACCAGGAATAGGAACACCACCACACCACCATCTTTCCAACCTGCATCTCATCCATTTCCCCCACATCACAGGTAAATCCCTCAACCATAGCAGTAGTAGCAGAATAGAGTAGCAACAGCATAAACCAAATAGAGACTAAGGGTGTGTTTGGTAGAGCTCTAGCTCCAGCTGGGTATTGCTAACTTCATCAAATCCGTGGAGCTGGAGTTATTAGTACATTAATAGTGTTTAGATGGATCATCTTGTTTACATTTTAGATCAAAAATATAAACTTAATTCACTTTATTTTAGTCTACAAGTTTCAGATCTCAAGTGAAATTAGGATCTGGAGCTCTACCAAACATGTCCTAAAACAAATGGATAATCAGTGGTCTCAATTTTGGGGTTGCAAGATGCGGCATCGTACATCCCCGTGGAATTATCGTGCTCCTCGGTGTGCGACAAAAACCATGGGTGTCACCACAATACTGCAAATTACCATCCAACCAAATTAGAAATCATCATAGACCACTAAGCATCACAAAAATAAAATCTTGTAGAGGAAAAAAGATAGTATCGTCAATAAGGGGGATCAGAGGGGGAAATTGGCAAGGAGGAGTAATCAGGGCTCTGTTGAGCCAAGCAGGGTAGGAGAGGGTGTGGGGGTGGTGCCGACAAACAAAGAGGAAAGGAGGGATGGGGCGAGGCCTAGCACAAAAAAGGGAGGAACCCAGCAGGCTGACGCGCACGAGCACGAGGGGGAAGAAGGCCTTGTGGGCGAGCGCCGAGGTAAGGGAGCGGGCTGGAGCTAGGCTGACGAACCAGGGTGGTGGTCGAGGAAGTGTGGCCGGGAGGGCCGACAGGTGCGGTCTGGTGGACCAAAGGGCATAGCTGGGCGACGCGGCCCCAGGGCACGGGTCGAATGCAGACGGGAGGTGGCAAGGCCGGAGGGCCACACTGGCGTGGGCCGCATGCTGGTAGGAAGGGAAATCCCAGGCGAACGCGCAGTAAGGAGAGGAAATCCCGGGCCGCAAGTTGGCAGGAAGGGAAATCCCGGGCCGCATGCTGGCAGGAAGGGAAATCTACTTGAAATCTTCCCAGACTTCCGATGTACCACATCTTGATCTTTTCGCCTCCGGTGCTTGCCAATGCAATAGCACTTGTAGAACCTGAGGATGTTACAATTGCTGCAGCTTCTTGAGCTTTATAGGATGTAAAAAGATCCTTCGGTGAAATCTGAAATCACAAGTTGGGAAGGACGAAAAATCACCGTGCTCCATAATGGAAACTGCAAGGAATAATTATGCTATTAGTACTAAAATACAATTTAAAATACTAACAAAATGAAAAATTAAATCACAATTATTACCTTGATTTCTTGACAGAAGTCGAAAGTCAAATTTCAGATTTGTGGCAAAACTAATTTGAATTTTGCCAAATTACCATCAAGAGTAAAAGAATTTCCACAAGAGAATAAATAAAAGAGAATGCAAGATTGCTGGTGTGGAAATAAGGGGTAGCCACCTATTTATAGGAAAAAATTTAGAATTTTTAGATTTTTTTGAAATCTTGAAACTTCCAATGGCTATTTTTCAAATTAAATGGGGGCAAATGGGCCATGCTGGGCTAATCGGGCTGTGCAGCCTTGTGGGCCGTGCCATGCCGGCCTGCCCGTAAACAGGCCTTGTCGGGGTGCTAGCCCAAGCACGGCACGACCTCGTGAGCCATGCTGGTATGATCCGTTCTGGTAGGCGAGCCATCGTGGTCAGTGCCATGATCTTGAGTGCCTTGGGCGACTGTTAGGCATGGCCCAGGTGACCATCTATATGTCCAAGCAGTACTTTTTTTAGCTTATGGTAATTTTTGTTGTAAAATTGATGATGTCTACCGGAGATCAAACATAATGCATTGAACGAACAATAAGAACAATTACAAGGAACACACGATATAGGGAGGTAAAACTTTTTTTCGTTATTAGATTGATTTTCTTGTACAAAAGGATGCCAAATATATAGTAAAAGGCAGTAAGAGATAGATTTGGATTCACCCATATAGAGATAGAGTATAACCATATTTGGACAACTATGACCTCAACAATTTTGATTGTTTATTCCCCTCAATTCGAGGAATCAATTTAGTTATTATTTATTTATATTTTTGTTGATAGTAGAGTAGTAGGAATACATTTAATAAATTAATAACTACTTCTGATTTCTACTCTCACAATATACTACTAATATAATATACTATAAAAATTTGGACTTGGCGGTGTCCATGGCGATGATGCAGGTGATAACAACTTCATCCCCGACCCTGACCAACAGTGACTGCAGATCTAGCCCAATGATGTAGGCAATGACGGTGCCTCTCTCTTTTGCAGTTTATTGCTGAGAGAAATTAGCTATTTGCTAAACGGTCTTTTATAAAAAAATTACAGTCGTTTTTCAGTTCAGAAAAGCCAAAAAACAGCTTTTCAGAAAAACTACATTTAATTTTTCTCAACAATAAAATTGCAAAAAGCAGTTTAGTCTATTTTTCAGTTTTTGACTTTTGTTAGTTATATTTGGCTTTTGCTTTATGTCAAAAGCCACTTAAAAGCTGAGCTATTTGGAAGGTTTACTGGCTTTTTACAAACTAAAATTGGCTTTAGGGCTTATTTGAGGGAGCTACAGCTTTTCTGAAAAGTTGCTTTTTGGTTTTCTAAGCTTAAAAACAGATGTATGTTTTTATAAGAGACCGTTTAATAATTAATTAATTTTTCTTAGCAACAAGCTGCAAAAGTAGGTTCAATCCAACTTTTAACTTTTGGCTTTGTTAGTTGTATGTAACTTTTAGCTTACGTAAAAACTATTTAAAAGCTGAGTGTTTTTTTTTTCTTCAAGCCCAAGCAGGACCTTAGAACAACTCCAACCCAAATCCCTATATTTTCCCCCTAAATCACTCATTTAGGGGTGGTATAAAAATTAGGGTATCCTACATCAAATTTGTCTCCAACCCACACTCCCTATTACTCACCCCTATTATTTATCTAAACATTATTATTACTTTGCACCCATGAATTATTATTTTAAAATGAATACAAAAATGTCAAAGAAAATAGTAGGGGCAAAGAGAAAGCCCCTAGATGTAGGGGTTGGAAGGGGTCTACTTAGAATAAGGATTCCAAATTGGGGTTGGGTTGGAGCTCATATTTTTTTTAATTATCCTTATAATTTAGGATAGGGGGAGGTTTAGGAGTTGTTTAGTTGCCTTCTCTCACGAGCCTGGTCCGTTCGACTCAGCTAGGCTGATGGGATACGGGATGCACAGATGCAGAGACGGTATTTGGTTGAGTGTTTAGTATGTAGGTATTTTGAAATTTATATAGCAAGTGTGGTCTAGTTTTGTTCAAAAAATGTTATGAACCCATTTTTGAAATCGGTTCGGTAATCGGAGATACTAATCAAAAGATATAAACAAAAAAGAAAAAAAGGAAAACTTACATACCCATGTGACACCGCATGCATGGTTTGCTATTGTGGCTGGCAGTGGCTCCTTGCGCAGAACACGAGGCTGCCATGTGCTGCATCCAGAGATACGCCTATTTTCTCCGTATCTCCAGAGCCAGGCTACATGGAGAATCTTGCATCTAGAGAGCCAGGCTCAAAACTAGATACAGGCAACCAAATATAAGAAAAAAAATAAAATTCTACATTTGTAGATGCAAATTTCTGTACATACAGACAACCAAACAACCCCTTAGGGGATGAATTGGGCTTGCACTTAGAAAGCCGAACTTAATTCGGCCTGAATACAAAAGTTGAATGAATCCAAATGGCGCCACGGGCCCATGCCGTCACATCTGCAAACGAAATAGAAATTTTCCCGCAAACCGCGCACTCCTCGCGGCGACCGAAAAGCGCTCTCCCCGATTCGAAAATTCAAACAAAAAATGAAACAATATCGCGTCCCATACTCCAATTCCATTTCGCTTCCCACCGAGCCAAAAACTTCGTTGAAATCCTCTGCGCTGGCGCGCTTTGTTTTTTCGTCTCAGCGTGATCTGTAAACCCTTTTCTTCCCAAATTTTTTTTCGAATTTATCGAATTTATCTGTAAACCCAAAAATTTCAAAAAAGGATTTATTCGAATTTATCGGATTTAATTGAATTTTTGGCCAAATTTTCCTAAATCTTTCTAATTCATTTTTTTGGAGTTATTTCCGATTTTGGCCGCACTTCCAAAAAACCCGCTTTCCCGATTTGGTTCCCGCCTTCACCGCCCGGCACTATTCTTCTTCCTCCCTCACTCCCTTGCTCTACTGTTCTCCTTCTCCTCCTCGCTTTCCCCACTGTTCAAACCTTTCCATGTGACCGTTCCTCCACCGGCCGTTCCTGCCTCACCTCATTAGCTTCCTTGACCCACGTCGCCTCCTCCCTTGTCTTCTTCCCCACGCCCTGCATTTGCTCGGTCCGTGCACAGCGCCGTTGCTTTTTGCCTCGCCGATCTCATCGCATTCATGCCGCCTACGCAGCGCCGCCCTCCCCGTCGCATCGCCGTCCCCTCCACCCGTGAATCCCGCCCGGGAATCCCGCCGCCTCGCCCAACTATTTCCGCCGTGCCATCATCACCGATCACAATTCTCAGCTCTCTCTCTCCTCCTCGCCGCATCTCTTTCCCCTCGCCCTCGCGCGTATAAAGGCCTCCTTTCCCCGCCATTTTTGCGCCACCGAGCTCGCAAGGGTAACCCCTTTCTCCCCAGCTATCTCTTCCTCCCCCTCAAACTTCCCCGTCGGTTTCCCACCCGCGTCTTCCCTATTTCCGTGGTTCCCTTGCCAAGTCTTTTGCCCCTTCCCCGCCCATTTTCCCCCACCATCGAGTCCCTCGACGGGCCCCCTCCCTCCCTTGCTATCTCTTTCTCCCTCCCGAGCCTCCATTCGCCGAATCACCATCTTCTTCCTCGGTTCCGACCAAACCACCGCCGCCACGCTCCTCAGATCCCTCTCCGAGCCCATTTTTGCCGCCCAAGAGTCCGCCGCAACCTCCTCTCCCCGTTTTTCAAATTCTTCCGAGCTCCCGTGCATGAAATCGCCGTTGTGCTCTTCATCTTCCCCAGCTCTGGTCGGTCTCCCCTCCGTTCGCCTCGCCATTTTCTTAGTCATTGGCCTGAATCGTCCGTCGACCACACGGCCGGCCCCACTCGCTAGCGACCTCGTTGCCCGCTCCTTTTCCCTGCGTTGGGCCCTTTGCTAGTGCTAACCTCCGGACTCACGCATCGGTCGCCATGCCTCGCGCTGGTCACGCCATGCGCATGGGCCACTTTCACGCCAGTAGACCCACCTTGCGACTTTCTTTGTCAACTCGGTTCCCAATTCCTTTTTGAATTTCATTTTCCTTTTCGGATTTAATTTTGTTTTTAAATCCGAAAATCAATTATTAATTCCAAAAAAATCCCAAAAATTCCCAAAAATCCAAAAATAGTCAAAAAGACATATCCTTGACCGTTTCGAGCCACTGAGTCCAAAAATGATCTCCGTTTCGCCAAACCAAGTCCAAAAAATTCCTGAAATGCCCCTGAACCCTAATCCGACCCTTTTCTCTCTCATTTTCTTTTCCATTTCTTTTTCTTTATTTTATTTTATTCGTTTATTTATTGGTTGCGTTTCTTCGCGCTAGATTCGACGCCAAGACAACCGTCGGCACGAATCTCGGAGCAGGAGCAGGCGTTGGAGCTATACTTGGAGCCAGAGCCGTTCAAGGCCAGACACGACAACGACCACTTCCATTTTAGGCGAACCCTCAGACACGCAAGGCAAGCCACACTCCTTGAACATGTTGAACCCAGTTCTATTACAGTAATATGTATATTTTCGGTATTGCATTACTTTTGTTATTTTAGAAAACTAGCAAATGTGGTAGTTTCGAATGACATGATTAGATACGACCAAATGATTAAGCCTGTTGTTATGCCCTAATTCCTTTTCAACCTTAGGCTATAAAATATGGAACCACCGTAGAATAGCAATGAATATAATTCCACCTTTAGTTGAATTAGATTAAAATCTCCGAGAGTTGGCTCGGGTGATTTTCAAAAATTACTACGGTTCGGGGTCCCTAATTAGGCGGACCACGAGAGGTGGATCTTGGCCCAATCCCAGATGTGAGGCGAGGTTGTGGTTTGGTGGTGGTGCAGTTGGTACCAGCGGGTTGTGGTATGTCATTTGGCCGAGTCTTTGGCATTTAAGGACCGATGCCTTGGGCAAAGTAAATAACTTCAAATCCGCTCAACCACAAGTTAAGTGCAGCCAGTCTGTTGACTTGGCCCAACATAGCTTGGTACATTGTACTCCCCTTTTGAATACCTCTGAAGTAGCTCTGATTACGGGAAGAGAATGGGCGCTAAGCGGCACGGGTGGAACGGGTATGGTGCGGCCATCGGTTCTCACAACAGTAGGTGTCCATTGTAACCAGGCCGCTAATCCCGCACTGGCCCGTGGGATCCTAGGGTGCTGTGGGCCCAATTTAGCCTACTGGGTAGGAGCTAAGAAAGGGAAGTCCAACGAAATGCTATGATTATCCGGCGACGCATGCATTAAAGTTGCATGTTGTTGCGCATGGCACTAACGATCGATGATATCTTGTGGGTAAAGTGAGCACCTCTGCAGAGTGATATCAATGGTATTGAATCTGCAGTGCTTAGGTAAATGAAGCTGAGTTAATTTAGGGTGATTCCTGTAACTGCGCCCCTGTAGCTTTATAATTAAAATTTGTCGTGAAAGTGAATTTTTGCAGATACCCCCCATGATATATACTGCTATTTATGGTTTGTGTTTCAAATGTAAAATGAAAATTTATGTTTACAACCTGCATCCACAATACTTAAACCTGTGCCTACCTTTGCTTATCCCTGCATGTAATATTCAGAATTTCCGTGTGGTTTGTTGAGTACGGTTGTGTACTCACCCTTGCTCCTAACCCCCCCTTTTAGAATTTCAAGAAGACGAAGGATTCTAGGTGATCGTAGATGGCGATGTTATTTGGTTTTGAAGGCCTTGATTTATCTGCTCAAGCCTTTCTGTGGGTGTTACAGAATGTATTGATTGCAGTAGCACCTTTTGTAAAACCACGCCATTAGGCCCTTATTTCACTTGTAAAAATGTTCGCTTTTGCTTTTTGTCAAGCAATGTACACTTGGTTACCTACAGCTAAATTCCTGGGTAGCTGTAAAGGTATTTATACGCACCCCCTGAAAAGGGCGGTCCGTTACAAGTGGTATCAGAGCCTGATTTGACCAGTAGATCAAGACCTTAAGGTGGCTTAGGAATGTTTTTCAAAAATTAGTTAAACATTAGCAAAACGTATTACAAAATATATATGCATATCTGCTGCTTCTTCTTATTCTTACCTCCTTCCTCCTTACCTAAAGTTCTATTTTCAGAAATTGTTTTAAGATTTTCCAACTCTCAACTAACTTCAAATTTTCGTGTCAGCAGATGGCGCACAGAGTTCACTCCGACCCAACAGCTCTCGGTGGCTATGCACTCGGCTTTGGAGGATCACGGCGGTTCCTCGGCCTTGAGAGCAGCATCGCTTGTCTTCCGCCTCGAGGCGATTCTCGGAGAGCTTTGCAGCCATTGGAAGGCGTGGGTGATTCTGAACCCGCGGCCCCTCTGTCCAGACGTGCCCCAGAGGTTCGTGGCCGAGAGGATGCTTGAGGAGGACGCCATCTGAGATCTTGCCCGCAAGCGATAAGGCACTTGAGGCGTCACTATCACACCGAGTTCAACACCAGTCCATTCTAGCTGATTCCGCAGAATGGGGATCATGCAAGCCAGTCGCAGATCGTGATTTTCGACAACGAGCCAGACCAGCGAGTGCAGGTGATCGCTCCCCACGTGGCTCTGCAGGAGGTCCGCTACGGTCGACTACTTAAGGAGCGCGACTACCTCGACGAGTAGCTTCACCAGGCTTGGACAGAAATCCAAGAGCTTGTGGACAGGCTGGAGTCGTCTCAGCCCCATCGCGAGTCCGCGCAGGAGCATCCCGATGAGGGAAGCTGCTCTGGAGCGCGGGACCCATAGATGGACCCGCCGCACGACGACAAGGAGGAGATTTCACCGCAGTAGATCGTTAACTTTAGATTGCACCCCTTTTGTATCAGGTCTTTCAGTAGTGTAATCATGAGTTGTACCAGACCCTAAGCTGGTATTGGGTACAATTCCATGCTATGAATAAAAAGACTATGTTTCCTATTTCTGTTATGTTGTGTTGCCCTGAATTATCCATATAACCCCTCATACTCAAAAGACTCCCTCTTTTCGTCTAAGCCTCTTACCTACTCATTCCACCCTCACCCCAGATTCTAAATCTTACTTACCTTCTGATTGCCCAAAACCTGCTGCAAAACCGAGCAAGAACCTACTTAAGTCAGATGATGGGAAACAGATCGCGCTAGCATCTCAGTAAGGAGGCAAAATCAGCAAAAGACCAAACCAACCCGTTGCAAGTGTTAACTATGATGGAAAGAAATCAATGCCAGACCGAAAGGCACCAGACATAATTGACGGAGAAAATAATTAAGGTAGCTAACAGCCAAACCCCAGGGACAGTTCCACACACAGGATAAAAATATTGTAGGACCAAGACGGTCAGATATTCAGAAAAACAAGACCGCCGTCTTGGCAAGCTCAGCCAAACCGCTCACGACAGATAATTGGATCAAGGACAGTCAGCAGAAGCTCGACACCAGTTCAGTGGTCAGGCAGAAGAAAATATTTTATGCCCCACATCAACTACGAGGACAACCCGCCGCCTAGTGGATAAGCTTCCAGGCACATAAATCAGGATAAGAAATCTTGTGGCCAGAATCTGAACAAACATTCTAAGAAACCCACGTTCCTACAAGATTAGTGGTAGTTAAAAGAGGAAAAATTCCCGGCTATACGCCGAGGTGGAAGGATAGTTCCAGGATGTTTTCGCCAATACAGCCAACCAGCACGATACACCCCAAGAGCCATAGGCTCTAAGGCAAAGAAAATGGAGAGATTCTTCGAAAGGCCCCAAAAGAATTCAAGGTACCACATTACAACGTTTGACTTCGGTGACTTGCCGTCAATGGCAATCAAGCTGACCATTGCAGAAGAAACCCGGAATATTTTGGAGGACACCCAGCAAAATGAAGGCACAGTAACTCAGAGTACAGACTTCAGAACTAGTAGGACAATGTGAACCCCCATTCCCGAATTTATTCGCGAAAGGACAAGCGACAAGTGGACAAAGACCAGCCCCACCGCAACACAATTCAACGCGGTGCGGTGTTTCAGTTACAACGGAAATCGCTACGCAGATGATTGCTCCAGAAGACAAATAAATTACTATCACTGTCAATAAACAATACTTGTCAAACGGAAGTACCTAGGACACTATCTACCAAACGGAAGTAACTCGAATACAAGTATCAAGCCGTTTCGACAAATGGACAATGGTCCCCTGCCAACCGCCGCAACAACAACAGGATCCGTTCCAAGGAAGAAGGTCAGTGAAATCAGAACAGAACTTCAGTAGCAGGAGTCAGAACGCCATCAGGAATTTTCAAAGGAGAATAAATCATATCGCTAAAGAAGACGCAACAGGAACAACGGTCATCGTCAGCAAGGTTGGGTGACAACTCGACTCAAATATGAAGACCCGGAAGTGATCTTTCAAGAAATTAAAGACACAGCCAGTTTGCTGATATTAATGGAAGGACAGGGCGTCATTCTTGGGATGAATTGGATTAGGTAAACATAAGGCAGTATTGGGTTATGAGAGGAAACCTATCACATTTATAATGAGACCAAGGGCAACCAGTGATAGTACAAATAAACCCGGAATTAGTAAAAAAAAAGTAACTGCATCAGCACCCTCACCTCAGAATAGCCAAGAAGTCACTCAATCAGGAGTACCCAACTGAATAGACAGGAAGGGGTAACCTGACCTTCTACAAGAAACAGACGAGGATGGAACGTTTTAATATGCGAGGGATGTCAGGAGAAATTCAGACACTGTGTTAAAACCCAACCAGATCTGTTAGACCAGGACAAGACAACTCAGCAGAAAATACTGAAATTTGACAGTATAGGAAAGAAATGACAGAGACCAAACTCACAAGAGGCATCATAGAATGAACAAGCCATATTACGGCCCCATAACCGTATATGTAATAATAAAGATATAAGAGAATTGATTTTGACAAAGAAAATAGCCGAGAATGTCCGAGGTTATGAGGTATGTCGGAAGAATAAAGTTGTTCATCAAAGAACCACTGATCTGCTACAACCGTTTCCAAACCCCAGGTAGGAGTTAAGGCGAGACCAGGATAAGTTAACACCGCCAGAAGATAGGAAGATTCAACAATGTCCAAAGGGAAGAGTGACAGATGCCAACACCTCAATAGCTTTCGAAAGATGAATGAGTCGTATTCCGACCCCATGACCATATATATGATAATAAAAATATAAGAGAATTGATTTTGACAAAGAAAGCAGCCAAGGATGTCCTAGGTTGTGAAGTACGTCAGAAGGATAAGACAGATCGTTGAAGGATCACTGGTTTACTACAGCCACACCCGACTCCAGACAAGAAATAAGAGGAAATCAGAATGGACCTTATCATGAGGACGCCCGAAGACTCAATCAAGATGTGATGATGAATAAAGTGACAAAAAACCGATGGACCAGGAGTAGCTCACCCCAATCCTAGCAAGCAGATTCTCGAAAGGGATGACCTAACAGAGTTGTACTTGACACAAATGATAAGGCTGCAGGAAATCCAAAAAGAGAAAATTGTAACAGTCAAGGGACTCGACCCACACCCAAGTTCTAGAAGAGTCTACATGAAATAATAAAGGCAGACATGATGATTAAGTACAGCCGGAGGACTGATGGACAAATGGAAAAAGGAGTTAACCAGGTCATGGAAGACATGCTAAAGATAATTGCTTGACCTACAGAGCCTCTTAAACCGCATACCTACCACTCGCCGAATTCTCCTCCAGAAACTGCTAATAGGCCGTTAAAGAATGTCACCTTCTTGGAGCACTTACAACAGGAAGCATGGGGCACCGTTAAATTGGACAGAGATCAGAAAAAGGCAACTCTCGGAGCCACAAGATGCTCATAATAAGGAAGCCCACAGGATGCTCATAATAAGCAACCTCATGGTGCACGCCTCCTACTACTGACAACCCAACGACCAGTCCATCCCTAATGGCGACCGGTTCGCTTTCGCTTCTGCTCGCCAAGACCAAGAGGGCAAGCAGCCGCCTTGATCTCTTCCCTCGCCCGGCGAGAGGCGCGATGAAGCGCCATGAACGGACGGTGGTCGCACATCGCGTCGCTATTGCTCGTGTCGGAGGTGTTCTTAAAGGACCGACGGCGCGGACGGCGTCGCTTGTCGGGCCTTCAAGCAATCCGCCGACAACCAAGGCAAGATCGATTCTGAATCTCTTGGCACCCAAATTCCCACACAGACATGAATCGAACAAGAAAAGAAAATTGAAATACTAGCTATGAGACCCTAGATATGAGTAATAGCCCATCTGCTTTACTCTTTCTTCCATCGTTCTGTTTTATAGTCCAAAACTTACAGACTTTAACCCAATAGAAAAGATTCCATCACTTTAACCGAGCACTACAGGAACGACAAAACCGAAATTACAGCAGTGCTAAGACAATTACTATTCATCGTCATCTCACCCTTAGATCAACAAGTAAAAAGGAAAAACTATCCTGGCCGTTGGATATCACTTAAAAGACTCGTTCGCCAACTCCCCTTTGGTGCAGACTTCCTTTGTATTTCTTAAGCAAAAACCGCTACTTGAGGGATACCTTTTGCATGCATTGTTGAAACAACACTACAAACCGTACATACTTCTGCCCTTCAACTTCAAGTACGTGTTCTCACAAACCTCTTGTTCTTGTATTTCTTAAGCCATTGATAGTACGAGTAGCTACTTACGCATATGTTGCAATATACTGAATAGGTTTCATTTGGATCCTTCTAGTCATCGAGCTTGACAATAGCGGGATTATAGTTCATGACTCAAGAAGGAATCCAAATCAAAAATACCAATGGTTCATTGGCGTCCTTAATGTGACATTTGCAAAGTTCAAGAAGAAGCAAAAGGAGAATTCTGAAAGAATTTGAAGTCATAGTAAGCACTCGAACGCGTCGTACTACAAAACTATTATTAATATATATGCGCCATAACAGTTCTTCATCGATATTCGAAATTTCTCCCGTGAAGGTTAAGCGCCCGGACTTGGAAACAACTTATGCGGCTACTCGTGTTCCACTATATTCAAAGTTTTATCCATGGCGATGAGTTTGGAACATTATGCCGAGGTTAAGATTCGCATGTCAATTTGTTAGCTACAACTTACATTTTAATTAATTGCATGTGATCGGATATTTATATACTTCCCGCTTAATTAATTGTCACCATAACATTGATGAGCACGTTAACGTGCTCGCGCCACCGTGCGCGACTCCAAGAACAACTCATCGGCTTCCTTGTCAGCGAGGTTGTATCTCCAAATGGCGAGTTCCACGTAAGGTTTCTGCGTTGGACACCGCTGAACCGATGAGCGACATCCACGTCGACCAAGGACATAAAGAGTGGCGATGCAAGAAATGAGTTCGATAATCATTTTTTCACCATTCAAACTTGTAAACGCTCGGTTGCGTGTATATACTTGTCCATTTTTACACTATTAAGTTCGTTTTTTTGTGTCTTGAGCTAGCATGTGAACATGTGTATGAGTATGCATATGTAATATATATTTAATTGCAAAAAACTCCTCCACTCATATTTAATTTCATGGTCAAAAGCGATATACAAAAAATGTAAGAACATATTCTATAATACATATAATCGAAAACTCTCTCCTGGCGGTTGGTGACTCCAACCGCTTCGAGGTTGCTTCTCCTAGCGGTTGGTAAGACTAACCGCTTCGAATATCCTTCTCCTGGCGGTTTGTAACACGAACCGCTTGGAGTCCCACGGGCGGCTCCATCGCCTCCTGAACACCTTCCCAACCGCTTCGTGCCACGGACAGCGGTTCGAAAGAACCGCCAGATACAGACGGTATCACGTGGTTGCTTAGAAGCGGTTATAAAACCGCTTCTAAAGGGGGTTACGAGCCGCTTGTGGTAGCCGGTTCTGTAGTAGTGGTGGGTTTTGAAGGCCGTTTTTGGAATGTCATCTTCATTCATCCTTATCTGATGATAACCCGACTTCAAGTCTAACTTCGAAAAAATGACCGAGCCACTCAACTCGTCTAGTAAATCCTCAATGATGGGCATGGGAAAGCGATTCTTGATTGTCATGGCATTAAGTTGGCAAAAATCTACGCACATACGCCAAGCACCATCCTTCTTCCGGATCATGACCACAGGAGAAGAGTAAGGACTGCTGCTAGGTCGAATTTCTCCTGTTTTGAGCATCTCTCGGATGGTTTCTTCTAATGTTGAACGCTGATAATGCGGGACTCGATAAGGCTTCAAATTGGGAGGTTCTGCACCTGGCTTCAAGTGAATGATATGATCGCAATCTCTTCTAGGAGGCAATCCTCCCATAACCACAAAAACATCAGCATACTCTTCCAGGAGCAATTTGACCTCATCAGGAGGCGAATTCATATTGTCCTAAGCTCCTACTTCTATGGTGTTAACTTGAACAAGAAATCCCCGAGCTCCCTTCTGCATCATTCTCTGCAAACACTCGGCATTAATGGAATAATTATGAGGGGAATGAGTGAAGTCTTGGAATCGGATCAGTTGTTCATTTTTCCTGATGGTCAACCATTTAGCTTTCAAGTCCAACTCAATTGGACTGTGCTCATATATCCAATCCGCTCCCAATATAACATCATAGTTGCCCAACTTCAACAGTTTGAAAGAGTTAGTGAAAGAAGTGTTCTGTATTTCATATGGCAAATCAGCAATAATCACATCAGATATTAGTTCTCCTCCTCCAGCAACAACAACCCGGTTACTAGGCATAGATTTGAAAGCATACCCATTCTTAACGGCATAATCATAATCAATGAAAGAGTGAGTGCTACCGCTATCAATTAAGGCTATAGCATTTTTACCTCTAATGTTCATCACCACCGAAAAAGTAATCGGTCCAGTACACCCATGAACTGCATACAAAGAAATTTGCATTATTTGCCCTGGGTTATCCTTCTCCACGTCCTTCTCTGGAATACCTGGAGCCATGTCAAAACCCGAGTTCTCCTCAGAAGGTTCCTCCTCTTCCGCCAACTGTCCATCTCCATGCAGCATCAAGGTATGGAGTGCATTCCTTATCTTGCATTGTTGTTGATGCCCAGGTGTCCAAGGTTCATGGCAATGCCAGCAGGTTCTGTTTTGCTTCCCCTGTGGCCCTCCTTTTCCTGCTTCCCTGCCGACCTCCTGAGAAGGGTTCTAAGCAACCACCTTCGAAACTCCCAGAGTTTTGGACTTGGACCCACTGTGAGCATGACTAGATTTCTTAGCCAGTGCTGCTTTCTCCTCAAGCTTATCATACCAATAAGCTTCAATTAACCCTTTTGGTTGATGAGTACTGACATTGTATTTTATGTCATCTTTGAGACCTCTGATGAAACAACTCATCAAGAAAGTCTCCTGTAAATAAGTGTGATCTCTTTTGACCAATTCCACACATTTTTCAAAATAGTCAATGTATCGACTCACTGTACTGAGATGTTTCACTCCAATCAGCTTTTCTACTGCTTCGTGAGCTGTGGCTTCCGAAAACCGGTCTCAAACCACCGCACAAAACTGAGGCCAAGTAAGGGTCTGCCAGGGTATGCCGATTCCTCGAAACCACGTACTTGCTCGACCTGTCAAATGCCCCACGGCTAAGTTGACCCACTGCTCTCTAGGAGTACCAGACATTTCATAAAACTTCTCGCATTGATCAATCCATCCCAGTGGATTATCCCCAGAGAAGGTCGACATCTCCAGTTTCGGGCCTTTAAGAATAGCTTCAGCATACGGTTGAACAAGAGATGGTTCTCCACAATAAGCATTCCTCTGGGCATCATACATATAAACCCCAGGATAATGTAAGTTTTGAACATTTCCTCCCATGCTCTGCGTCCCTCCAGATGTACCATACTGGGGTATGGCCAGATGATAATAACCGGCGAACGGCATATTTCCAACCCCCATACACATGCCAGAACTATTCTGCTGATAAGGTATACCCCCAGTAAGACCTCCATTCGCCTGCACTCCCAAACTCCCTGGAGATCTAAGCTGCGCATAAGCTGAAGTTCGTACGGCTGACGAAAAGATCAGAGGCAATTGAGCCCCGATCAGTGAAGGTTCGACTAGCTCGGATCCCTCTATAACACCCCCAGTTGACATATATGACACCTCGGTTTGAACTCCTTCAGTGGATGTAATAAGCAATCTATTCTCTCCCAGCACCGAGGAACCCCTTTGTTCTGGCGATGACACTAACACCCCCATTCTCCCCATCAGCAGATTCTTAATCTCCGTAACATCCGATTTAAGAACTTCAAAGTTAGCCAAACGTACCTGCATTTTCTCCATTTCCTCCTGAAGATCCATCGTCACTATCTTGAACGCCAAACTCCAGATGGGGGATTTTACAGCTTAGCTAACCCCGTAACTGAGTCACACAGCACAATACCAAGGACAAGCTCGCTCTGATACCACTTTGTCAGGGCCTTCAAGCAATCCGCCAGACAACCGAAGGCAAGATCGATTTCTGAATCGCTTCGGCACCCAAATTCCCACACAGACATGAATCGGAACAAGAAAAGAGAAATTGAAATACTAGCTATGAGACCCTAGATATGAGTAATAGCCTATCTGCTTTACTCTTTCTTCCATTGTTCTGTTTTATAGTCCAGAACTTACAGACTTTAACCCAACAGAAAAGATTCCATCACTTTAACCGAGCACTACAGGAACGACAAAACCGAAATTACAGCAGTGCTAAGAAAATTACTATTCATCATCATCTCACCCTTAGATCAACAAGTAAAAAGGAAAAACCATCCTGGCCATTGGATATCACTTAAAAGACTCGTTCACCAACTCCCCTTTGGTGCAGACTTCCTTTGTGCTTCTTCTTCCAGCTCTGGTCCTGACACTGCTCCCGCGTGCCCAGCCACCGGTTCGCCAAGGAGTGCTACATCTGGGAGACCAGCAGGGGGTGCGCACTCGGGTGCTCCCAGCCCAAATGCAGCCTCGGGTTCCACGTCCCCTGCGGTCTTGACGGCGGCCTGTGCATCGAGTACCGCGAGGCGAAGGGCGGTGCAGTTGTCGCCGGCTTCTGCAGGGAGCACACCATGATCTGGGAAAAGGTGAAATCTTGCATTATTACTGTCTTGTAAGATTGGGTTAGTTGTTATACAGAAACTAAGGGTGTGTTTATTAGAGCTCCAGCTTTACTGAATCCGTGAATTTGGTAGAGCTGGTTATTCCTAGTTCCACCAGATCCGTGGAGTTGGAGCTCTGAGTACATTAAAAGTGTTTAAATGGATCATTTTATTTACATTTTAGACCAAAAATATAAACTTAATTAATTTTATTTTAGCCTACAAGTTTCAGATCTTAGATGAAGCTGGAATCTGGAGCTATATCAAACAGGCCCTAAATTTAGTAACGTGATTTGGTGAAACTTTTGATTGGATTTCTGTATTTGTTGGTGCAGCAACAACTGACTGGCACGTACAAGATTGTGTCAAGAGGACTGGAATGATATGGAAGAGAAGAACCAGCCAATAAATTGCTTTGGAGTGGTGAGGATTTGCATTTATCATTAACTAGGATGTGCTTCTTGTTTATTTTAGCATCAGGTTCTGTAATTTCACCCCTTTTTTAAGGTCAGGAGGTGTGGAGTTTATGCTTAGTTTTTTAGATTGTTTTTAGGTAGCAGAGTTTGAGAGTTAGGTTAAAAAAAATACTCCAGTTTTTAGCTTTTTTGCCCCACATTGTTCGTCGATCCCATGATCTACAGCTTCGCCCGGCTCGGTCCTCACTCGCCTCGCGTCAACCCGCCCCGATCGCTTGCTCTGCCCGACCGAGGCCGCCTTCGCACCGACCGGGCCTCCTCCGCGCCGACGAAGCTCTCCTCTGCGCCGACGGAGCTCTCCTCTGCCCCGACCGAGCTCGCCTCCACTCTGACCAAGATCGCCTCCGGCCCAACTGAGCTCGCCTCTGCGCCAACCGAGCTTGCCTCCGCCCCGACCAAGGCCGCCTCTGCGCTGACCAAGCTCGCCTCCGCCCCGACCGAGGCCGCCTCCGCGCTGACCAAGGCCCGCCCCGACCGAGCTCAATCGCCGGGATTTGTGGTTGATTTGCGAATTTTGGGGGGGCTGGGCTTGACTTGTGGTTGGATTTGGGAATTTTGGGAATGGATTTGGGGATTTTGGGGGAGGGATTTGGGGATTTTGGGAAAAGTTGTAGCCAGTTTACCAAACGGTATCCGAAAAAGCCACAACCACCAACACAACAATTTTTCACCAAGAAGCCAAAAAGCAACTTTTTCACCAAGTAGCCCCCAAACAGGCCTTAAGCCATCCAAATGCACTCTCTCTCCCCTCCCTTCAGGAATACACAGGAGATGTGCTTATCAATTGATGTAGTCGCTTTTCTGAACCTTGATAAACTTTTTTTTTTCTAATTTGACCTATTTCAATGTAATTGAAAAATAGCTTCATCCTCGATTGTGGAAGCACCGGTAGACGACATGTGTCACATATCACGCTCCCGCAACTCGGGAGTTGCTACTGAGCTAGGTAAGGTTGGTAGCCGCAGCCGGGGATGTGGCAAGTTTTGCAATTACGTTCGGAAGGGAAAAATTTGCAAAAATAGTTTATTATAGTGCTAGAAAAGTAATGTTTTCTTATCATTTTGGAATCCTTTGCTTCTCTGGTTTTGTGTATGTTTTTTTTGCAAATCTAATCCTCTCATATGTGTATTTGCAAATTTGACCATCTCCTCACTACGGAAGTGTGATAGGTTGCGTTCAGGGAGCTCGGAAGTGACCAAAGCCGTAGGAGCTCGACCGATCACGACAACAACTCAACAAGTGCATGGCCTACAACGGTAGGATCACTACAACAGGAACACACCTTTAACAACGGATACATAGCAACACATGATGTTATGCGTTGCAAGCAACAAGGTGGCAACGCTTGCAAAGCGTTGCAAGCATCATCCGTAGGGTTAAACAACAGATACATAGCAACACATGATTTTATCCGTTGCAAATAACGAGGTGGTAACGCTTGCAAAGCATTGCGAGCATCATCCGTAGAGCTAAGCAACCACTGGCAACGTTTATCAAGTGTTGCAAGAATCATCCGTAGATTTTTTTAATTTTTTTCGGCTGGATCTGTAGACCTTTGTTTTCCACCGGCATGAACCCTTGTTTTCGGCTGGACCATGGGCAGCAAAATAATTGTGATAGAAAGAGAGTGAGCTGGGGCTCGAACCCAAGATCTAGCGCTGAATGGCACAACGTGATAACCAGCCAAGATGCGAGGCGTTTGCGCTTAGGATTTGAACGTTGTTTATTTATTGAATCTACGAACGAGAGGCGTGTCCCTCATGGCCCAAAGGACTCCAAGCTTACAGCAGCCTCCAGCATACGCGTCGTCTTCAGAGATTGGTCGTCCGACTCCTCCCGATCCAGCCCCTTCTGTTGGTCTCCCTCATCAAGAGCGGCGCCTGCGCCTCCTCCTCCCGATCCGGTCGGCGGCGCCTCCTATCCCCCGGTCAGTGCATCCTCGTCCTCCTCCCAGTGCCCGGCGGCCGCATCATCCCTGTGCCTGGTGGCCGTGTCGTCTCCTTCTGTTGATCGCATCGCAGGAACCAGCAATGTTCATCTGGGCTACAGGCAGTCGCTGATGTTGCTGCTGCTATAAAGGTTGGTTTCTACGACATAGGTAAATGCAAATTGCAATATGCTTATGCTAATTTTGCCACTATGAACTCAACGTGCAACTATAAAAACTAAAGCATTGTTCAATCCTCCCTTACAGGTGCCCAGCTTTTTTATCTAGTTCCCACATGCATACATACCTGAAGCAAATAAAACTAAAGCAAGATCAAGTAACTATGCTTTGTAGTGCAATATGCTTATGCTAATTTTGCCACATAGCTGCTTCACTTTGAGGTGCTGAATTATAGTTTTTGGTCCAAAACAGGGGTTGGTGCAGGTCTGGAATCCATGTCGTTAAATTCTATTGGTTGGGAAGGGCAAGTAAACCCAAAAGTATGGATTTTTATACACCTTGTATTTTGATGTAGATACTCTGCTTGTGCCTTGATAACACATTCTTCTTTGCAGGTAAATGAATTCCAGAAAGCACAGGACTGTCTTCTGCCCATGGGAATAACATCAGAAAATGTTGCTCATCGATACGGTGTAACCAGATAGGAGCAAGATCAGGCTGCTGTGAGTTCTTAACTTCCTCGGGCATGCATTGTGTTTATTTTATTTTTCCATTGCTTCCTTTCATTAAAAAGTTTGCTTCGTTTCATGTTACTTGGAATTAAGGTCCAATACATGGCCTACAGCCCCATCATGTGTTGCATCATAGGCTGCTTTTACATTTTGTATACATTCGATATTTATCAATTGGATTGCAAGCTATAAATTTCAACCTTCAATTCTCTTTGCAAGCACATGAACATACAAAATGTACTATACAGAGTTATGAGTTTGAATCTAATTTCATCAATGAAAGGTTATGTTTTGCCCTGAATAACAGGTTAAATCCTTTCTTAATCTGTAGATTTACAGGATGAAGTACAGCAATTTTTACCGTGCTGTGCAGATGTTTAGTTTAAAAAATAAAATATGATGCAGGCAAATAAGTAACCGTATTAATCTGGTATGCTCTATTTATTTGTATAGTTTGACAATGGATTTGGGAATGATCAAGCTTCTTTTGCGCTGTCGTAAAGGTTCTGCTCGATATGTTGCTGGTGTAGAAGGGTTTGTTGAATTTGCATTTAAAGATAAGCCTGAAGGCACCAAGATTTATTGCCCATGTCAGACATGCGTGCACACTATTGTACTAGCAAGGATGAGATATATGCATTTGGTGTGCAATGGGATACTTGAGAATTATGATCAATGGGATTTTCGTGGTGATACTTCAAGGCAACACACTCATAATCGTGAACCAAATTGTCATAGTGATCAAAGGCAAGTTAATATCGCAACCGATTCATGATGCTTTTGAGCATATGTATGATGACATACCTATGACCGATGGCAATGCACTCACAAAGGATCAAAGTTAGAAGCACAAAAGTTTTATAAACCGTAGAAGATTCAAAAAGCCTTTATGGACAGTTGTGAATTGACACAACTAACTTTATTGGTTCTTCTGTTTAATATAAAATCCATGAACAAATGGTCAGATAAATCTTTTGGTGATCTACTTGAGATTCTGCATATGGCTATTCCAAATGGAAAGGAGCTGCCCAAGAATTTTTATGAGGCTAAGAAAATTATTTCCAAATTTGGCCTGGGCTATGAAAATATTCATGCATGCCCAAATAACTACCAACTGTATTGGAAGGAAAAAAAGATGATGATTTTTGCCCAACCTGTAAGGCTTCAAGGTGGAAGGATAAGGAACCTGAGTCCATATTAACAAAGAAGGAACGAAGGAAAGCAACGCCTAGCAAAGTATTACGATACTTTCCTATTAAAGAGAGGTCCGAAAAGACTGCTTTTTGTGCAAAGAAACAAAGACCTCTCCTAAGATGGTATGATGAAGAGCGCACTAAGGACGGTGCGCTACGACATCCAGCTGATTCACCGGCATGGAAGAGGTTTGATGAAAAGTTCCCAGAATTTGCATCAGAGTCTCGTAATATTCGATTTGGGTTGGCTACTGATGGGTTTAATCCATTTGGGATGTTGAGCTCTACGCACAGCTGTTGGCCTGTTGTTTTGGTAGTATATAACCTACCTCCATGGTTTTGCATGAAAGATCATTATATTATGTTGTCCTTAATGATTCCTGGTCCTAGAAGTCCTGGAGATCGAATTCATGTGTTCCTTCAACCACTTTTGGAGGACCTAAAAGATTTATTTCAGAATGGCATGTCCACATATGATGCATCGAGAGATGAAAGTTTTACTTTGCGAGGGGCCATGCTAATGACCATAAGTGATCTACCAGGCTTAGGAATGCTTGCTTCTCATATGGTTCATGGAGAATTTGCATGCCCGCCCTGTGGTGAAAATGCATGGTCCAAACGTCTGCAAGCACGGTCTTAAATCTTGTTTTATGGGTCATCGCGATTTATTTCTCTTGATCATCCTTATCGCTTGATGCAAATTCATTTGATGGAACAACAGAGCTTGGAACAGAGCCTATAACGACTACGATCGTCCGATTTTGCTCGAGATCATTGCGCTTGGTAATTTCAAGAATTCAAAAACTTACAAGTCAAGAAGTAGTCTGCTCACATTGCCTTATTGGGACGATAATATTCTTAGATACAATCTTGATGTGATGCATATAGAGAAGAATGTGTTTGAAAATTGTTATGGTACACTATCGTTTAGATGGAAAGACAAAAGATAATCTCCAAGCTCGCCTAGATCTCGAGAGATGAACATCGAGAGGACCTCCACCCACAAGAAAAACCTTCAGAAAGTTGTACTTGCCACCAAAGAAGATTTGCTATGTCCAAAAGTGAGAGACAAGCATTCTGTAAAGTTCTTAGAGACATAAAAGTTCCTGATGGTTATTGTAGAAATATATCAAAATGTGTTAATGTTGCTGAAGGGAAAATTGTTGGTCTCAAAACACATGACTGTCATGTCTTGATGCAAAGAACTCATGCCTATTGCTTTGAGGGGTATTCTTCCGATGATATCATAGCGTAATATTTGAGTTGTCTCCGCTTATTTTCGAGGAATATGTTCAAAAGTGCTTCATGTTGATGAGTTGGACCGCTTTGGAACAATCAATTAAAATGACTCTGTGCAAAATGGAGATTATTTTTCCTCCCGGATTTTTTACTTATGGTTCATTTAGTAGTCCATCTAGCAGCTGAATGTAAGATTGCTGGACCAGTTAATTATCGATGGATGTATTTTATTGAGAGGTACTGATTCTAACTAGTACAAGCTTCATCCTCTGAATCTTATATTTATACAACCTAATAAATCGATGATTTTACATGTGCTGCAGGTACCTAGGGAAATTAAAATCATATGTTCGCAACAAAGCGTATCCAGAAGCTTCAATGGCAAATTCATTTTTGGCGATGAGTGTACGGTGTTTTGTTCTAGGTACCTAGAAGGTTTCTCCACTAAGCATAATAAACCATCAAGGAATGATGATAGTCTGCGGATCATATCGAGTCGAACTTATTTGGACAAGATTCGTCTTTGTTTCCTCCTGTAGGGAAACCGTTGGGAAAACCATCAAATTTCATTTTAACTGATCTAGAGAAATTGCAATCACATAGATATGTACTATTCAACTGTGAAGCTGTGATTCCGTACCTGAAGTAAGTGTTGCTGCTTATTTCGTAATTTATGTAATCGCTTTAAACTAATTACATGTCAATTCTCATGTTAGGGAACATGCTGCTCATCTCAAAAGGAAGAGACGTGACCGTCGCCTAACTCCGAAAGCAATTGAACAAATGCAGAATAAAGAATTTCCCAATTGGTTTAGAGAACATGTAGGTATCCTGATTTGTTTTTTCTGTTGCAAAGAAAATTTTGGCTTATATACATAAATATATATATATTGGGTGGATACAGATCATGCAGTTGGAGCAAAAAAATGGTAGCAACAAAGATCGATGATGACATTAGATGGTTGGCTCAAGGGCCATTGGATGCGGCAAGAAGACATAGAGCATTTAACATTCGTGGATTCAGATTTAGAGCCAAACGGTATGATAAGGCGACTCAAAATAGTGGAGTTGTTGTTAATGCAAAGACGTCAAGTTATTCTTCAGCAGGTGATAGTAACCCTATACTTGGAGATATTATGTACTATGGCCGGATACTTGATATAATTGAGATAGACTATTACGGAAGATTTTCAGTGGTCTGTTTAAATGTGAATGGGTTGATGTCACTCGAGGAAAGGGAGTGCAAACAGATAAGTATGGCTTAACACTTGTGAATTTCTCCCATCAAATTCACAAAGGTGATAAGATTGAGGATGAACCTTTCGTATTTGCCAATCAAGTTGACCAAGTTTTCTATATCAAAGACCATATAAACCAAGGGTGGTCAGTCGCCTTGAAGATGAAGCCTAGAGATGTATTTGACATGGGAGAGGATTGGAATGAAGTAGAATGTGAACCTTATCATGTCAGTACGGTTGGAGAACTTTTTGATAATGTATACGATAGTCATTCATGGACTAGACAAGATGTAGAAGGAATTACTATAGATGCAGCAACAATAGATCCTAATCCAAGTTCTGATCAAGATGAGAACTAAAATTACAGGTGAGTTGTGTTTGATTTTTTTTGGAACAATAAACCCTCATCAATTGAGTTGGAATATTTCTTTGAATCATGACATTAAACATATTTTATTGTTCAAAGACAAAAGATTCTCTTTGTAAATCTTGGCAAAGTGTCGACAACCTTTATGTTCGGCCAGACAGGAAGAAGAGGCAGAGCAAGCCAAGATCCTTCGTAATGGTTGATCGACTTCACCACAAGCCTTGGATGCGATCCTATTGTTGTTCTTATTTTACTCTTTACAACAATTCAGCATCAAGTGTTTGTAATTTCAGTTTTCTATTCTTGAAAAGTCTTAGCTGAACATTACCGCCTCCTCAAACTACACATAAGATGAACATTTGGTAATTCGTAAGATGAACATTTGGTAATGATCATTTGGTAATTCAGTTTTCGTTTTGCATGTACAATCAGATTCTCCAGATGAGCTATTTCTATTTTTTGATTGATAATGAAGTTGATTAATAATCAGCAAATGAGTACATTCTGTGTGAAGTCATGTTGTAAGATGTCGAGAATTGAGTGCTAGCCGGCATCGCTTGGATTTTGTGCGCAGTTTCCAAGTTTAATTGACAAGGGTTCATTGACAAGGGTGATTGGTTAACAAGGCAAGCTCGGGATGCTAGCGCTTGGTGGATTTGAAGTTGCGTGAAGAGTTCATCAATAACCCGTTGTTGGATGGCGGAAATAGATCGGACTTCAATGTTTTGGGGTGATGTTGGCGTGTTCTGCTTTTGTCTTGGAAGTGCTAGATCCTCGAAGAGCTATGTTCGCTATGTGTTACCCGATGATCATGTAATGTTTTATGCTGGGTCATAATGATGGCCCGCTTTTGTTTTCGGTTGATGGATTTTGCAGAGGTCATCGAGTCTATTTTTGGTAGATGTCGCTAAGGCTCGAGTTTTTCTTTACTTTCTAGAATTTCTACCGATGTTAGCGTATGATTTGTCAAGGCAAAGAAAGTGTAAGAACCTAATCGAAAGTTTCCTTTCAAATCATTATCGAGCCGACATCTTTGTTGATGTCCTTTGATCTAAAATTTTTTTTGGTTTGGTTATAGAAGTGTTGGTCTGTCCTGATGCACATGAAAATTGGTGTTCATTTTCCGATTAGGTAAATGAATCAAGATAGTCGTGAACAATCATCTCCCTGCTAGGACAAGTAATATATATGGACAATATATAGGCAATGCATGGACATACACAATATATGAATAGAGGCAATACATAGATAATGAATTCATATAGAAGATCACCATTCATTTCAAAAGATATAGCTGCCAGAATATAGCAAATACCATTACAGTCGAGGCACACAGCTACCATACAATTTCTGAATATAGCTGCCCAAAAGATGCAAATCCAGACTCACGTGTTCGAGACACACTTCTACCATAAACATTGAACCCTGCACACAGATCACCAAAAGAGAGGCACACATCCTCTCGACACTTAGACAATTATAGCTAACTACTAGCAGAGATTTCACTAATTCTTCTACTTGGTCTTGGGAACCAGTCATCGAATCTTCTCACTAATTCATCCATCTTCTCAAAGATCCCTTCTAACCTCGTAATGAGATAGAACAAATATCGCTGAACATATTTCGCTTAACCCGAACATCACTTATGTTACTTTGGTGGGTCGCTAGGACTATTAAGTCAAAGTGAAGTTTTGTTTTTATGCTTCAAATGTCCGTAAAGCTGTGAACGATTGCATCAAAAAGACCAGGCCAAGTGAGACACGAGAGAGACCACAAAATCAGCCATATGCACATATTCTACTTCTTCTTGCACACAAGGTCGTTGAACTTTGCATTCAACTTCTTGTTCTCGCCAAGGGTCATGACCTTCGAATCAACTTCTTGTTCTCAAGCGCTAGTGTGTCAACCCTCCCAAGCAATTTCCACAAATGGTCAACTCGCCGCATGCGCCTCCTCTGCTTCTTTTGAGGTAGTTGAGCTGCAACAAAACAACAAAATGTAACGTGGGGCACTATATTATTATTGAATGTAATGCAAGTAGGAGAGGTAACTCGAACAAATGCAAAAATATGTTAGTAAATTCAGAGCAACAACCACTACAATTAGCAAGGTGAGCACCTCAATCTATAAATCCGATAATCAAAAAATTCAAGCTGCTAGCAGTGTAGCAAAGAGTATGACATACATGTGTAAACAATTTGCAGGTAACAGGCAAGTATTATAAGTAGCGAAAATTGATATAGACACAATGATAGTTTATTATTGAATCCTAGATTTGCCAAATAATGATTTTTTCGAAAACAAGACAATGCTAGACAAACAAGGACGGCAGGAGGCATTTTTACGGAGAACTTCATTGTCTCTCAGTGCAGAACAAAACCTAGGTTGAATCTCAGTCCTTAAGATCAAGGAATAGATGAAAGAATGGGTCAATGTCATAAGCAGTCTAAAGATTAACAAAACCTAGGTTCAATCTCAGTCATTAAGATCAAGGAATAGATGAAAGAATGGCTGCTGACCTCCTCCGACGAAGTCTCCTCCGACGAAGGCCCTCCGATGAAGTCTCCATGAGGACGATGGGATCGGTGCTTGTGCCGCTGCCGGGCTGAGTCCACCATGCCGGCGGCGCCTCACTTCCGCCGCCGCCACGCTTCCCGGCGATGGGGAAAAGCAGGAAGGGGCGAAGGAACGAGAAGGGCTATGGCCGCATGAATCGCTAACGCTCGGTGGGACTCGACACAATATTCACGAGGACAAACACTACAAGCTAGTAGAGTTTCAACATCATCAAGGTCGCTTATGCCATTTCCAAGACATAAATCATTTATATGTAACTATGCTTATCACATATCCTACTCATTATTATTTAATAATGAGAAAACAAATCCAGATCCCCACCGATAATAGATTCGACAAAAGCAACTATACTAATGCAGCCAAGGTGATAAATGTGATCCTTTATTCTCTGAATTTTTTCAATTATTAAAAAGTTATATCAATCTAGTCTACAACATAGGTCATGGACAAGGAAACAACTCCCAATTCCTCAAATCATGAACCATATAAGTACCAGGTAAACAGTTGTTAGCAAAATAGTTAATGCAAAATAGTTAAATCATGAACCATATAAGTACCAGGTAAGCATTTTTCTTGTTATTTGTAGATATGGTTTGCGTTTGCGGTTACTCATAAAAGTATACCTTTGTAGAAACAACACTGAAGAACAAGTTGTTCACCAATACCATCGGTATGTGTGCTTCTTCCTTTCCCAACAAATTGCTCGTAATGTTTTAATTGCTCTTTTCCAATTTCATTTAGACTATTTGAATGAATTTCATTTAGACTTCGAGAATGGTTGGAATATAAGATAGGAATAGATTTTGACAAGGTTGTTTGGATATCTAATCATTCCACTAGGTCAGTAAAAATTCGAACTTGATACTCTTTTGAACATTTGTTGGTCAGTAGTCCTGCTTTCTATTAACTGCTTTAGGTTACATTACTTTGCCACAACCAAGTTGTATATAGTGCAGGATTTCAGTTTCGGACTCTACATCTTGTTTCTATAGCCTACTTTTATCGATTACATTCTTTTGTTCAAACATCACTGGTATAACCGAGCGCCACCGCAACTCAATAATGGTACACTTCGATCTTGCTTGCCATAACTATGTTAATACTATGCATATATTTATTCATATACTTGGACATGTGGATTAGGTTGGCACTCACGTTATATTGAAGAGCCGGAGGAATCAAAATAAGAAGGTTGCCTTAGGCACAATACTTGGTTGTGACCCAAACCATAAAGTTGGAGGTGTTCGCTTAGGAAAAGAATGTTGGATGGTGCGTGTCGGTCTTATTGTTGTGGTCGATGAACCACTAATACGACCATACAACAACTTCGAGGTTATTGGAGACGAGGCGCAATCCCATAGCATGGCCTTCAAGTTGTGTATGTTCTATCATGATACTTAACAGGCATTGTTTTCCTAACTATTGCATTGAATTAAAGTATTCCAATTGCATTTGCAGATTGAAACAACTATTTGATCCCATCGATGAATAACAACACGGGATTTTGTTTTATTTGACCACAAGGTGATGTTTCTAACTTTGCTTGTTTCTAACTTTTACACTTCCTCTCGCTTTGAATATAGTACCTCGAAAATAATTAATGTTGGTTCCATTGACTTGCCCTCAATATTTTCTTTCCATTTTGTTTTCGCTTGGGACCAAAGAAGATGACTACTTGAGGATGTGAGGGCTTCCATTGAAATTAGTGCTTTGCTTCTCATTTACTTTGGATCAAGATCTCGTCATGACTTTGATTTAAGAGGATTCTTTGTATATCTTGCTATCACAAAGAAAAATATTTGAACACAGATTATGTGATGAATTAATTTGTGGATGCTACTCTATAATGTGAATATTTGTTTTTAATATAGACTGATTTACGCTTATTTCCTATGTGTGTGCCTTGGATGATCTCGAAAGTTTCAAATGCGATTAAAGATCTCTGCATATATTTATTTGGCTCCAAATAAATATTAATTATTTTTTCCAATGGTTAATTTCTTGTAACGCATATAAGCGCTACACAATTCAATCTAAATGTTGCAACAAGCTTTAGAGGTAAGTGCCCATGGGCGGCACAAACACATGTAAGCTGCTTGTCAGAGTCTATAAATATCCGCTGCAATTTAGCAACGTTATTAGTAGGGTTTTCAACGCATATATAAGCGCTGTAATAGCCCCTAGCAACGGCAAAGATAGGCAACGATAATTATGCGTTGGTATAGACCCTAGCAACGCATATACGGACTTTTAGCAACGCATATATGCGTTGCAAAAAGGGGTGTCCTTTTGTAGTGGATTTCTGACGCACTACCATGGCTCAGCAGCAAGGTGTTGTGCACTCCAACGTGGTAACCCATTACTACAAAACACCACATCACAGACGGTTCACGAAACCACATTACAGACGGTTTTGTGAACCGTTTGTATCAAAGTGTCAGTGATGACAAAACCACATTACAGACGGTTTCGGCTGGGAGGCTTGCTCTTATCCTTTTTTACGGTGCCTCATTTACTTTTTTACCATAGAGCTTTTACTTTTCTGTTATGAGATATTTGTGCACTATTTGGGTATTGGCTAAGGGTACCCGATTGACGAACACTCATACCAGGGATACCCCACAGCAAAGTATACATCTATTTCAAGATCATTTTTCTCTCGATCATACGCACATGGCAAAGAAATGGCGGCGGCAGCAGAGTGTCAAGAGGGTATTACCGAAGTCTCCGTCCCTCACAGCAAGATGGGGTTTTTCACCGAATATCGGATGGAACACCAAATGGGCCATTCTAGGCCACGTCCTGGCCGAAGGCCTCACCAAGTCTCAAAGGATCCCCGAGCCCGACGCCTGCGAGTTCGACCTGCACTCGGTCTCGATGCCTCCGGCCCGACCCGACCCGGTCCGACGCCTCCGCGGCCCAACCTGCACTCCAGTCCGATGCCCTCAGAAGCTTCGACCTGGCCTTAGGCCAGGGCCCCGATGAGCTTCATCCCCGCGACCTCCGCCACGTCGCTAGTCAATGACAAGCCGGTCATCAGCCCCGCGGACACGACGGCCGTGCTAGGAAGGGTGGCTCCTTCCCAAGACGACTAGAGGGACGCCAGGGTCAAGCACCCATCCTTCACACACACAACCGACAAGTGCCCTCAAGATTGGGGGGCAAGACTCTTCCAAACGGAGCGCAATTCTAGGCCTACCAACCCAAAGATGGGATACACAGGAACCTGTCAATCATCAAGACCGAAGAGACCAAATACCGGGACTCCCGGGCGTAGCCTACCCCTACCTCTTTTCTCCAAATTCCCGTGTAACTTGCCCCCTCCGCCTATATAAGGGGAGGCAGGGCCTTCAGGGAAGGGCACTCTCATCCGATTCCATACCAGCCCTCCAACCTCTAGCAAGTTAAACACACAGGCAAACACGCCCGAGTCCCCCCACTCGGACGAGCGCTAAGGGCCTGTCCTTAGCCCTCGCTTGTAATCCCTTGTAGTCCACCGCACCCTGGGTAATACAAGCCACCGCCACAAACTGGACGTAGGGACATTCGGCCCGAACCAGTATACATCTTGGACTCACATAGTCTAACCATTCAGGGAGAGGGAGCGACGACCCTATAATGCATAAATTTATTTGTCAAGTTATACAAAACAATCGCTTGGCGTGCTGTAGGGGTCTTCGTATGCCATCATCTCCGCCTTCGACTCCTGCCGCCTCCTTGATGGCTTCCTCCGTCCGCAACGACGCATTCGTGTCGGGGAGCCGGATCCGCTTCGGCTCCCTCAACTTCGTCGCCACTCCAGCGGGAGAGCTCGTGCTTGTCTTTGCCGCCTCTTAGGTCCAGCCCTCCGTCAAGAACCTGGACTCCATCGCCGACGCCCTCGATGACCTCCGGCTTGAGGCCCCCGCATGGACCTTGACGCCGGTGCCTGTCCGACATTGCGCCGCTTCTGGCGGCGGCGCACGTAAGCCCCTATAGCTAGAGGCTCCACCCCCCGCGGGCTCGCGATTCGTGGCAATGGCTGGCTATGCGGCCTCCGCCCACGAATCGCCGGAGATCTCTCCGCCGATCGCTTCCAGCCCGGCGTGGCACACTTTGATGAGTTGTACTCGTGAGTGCAACATGGCGCGGGCCGAACTGCCACGACTCCTCCTAGTTCGGGAACTCCACCCGGCCGAGGCACAAAGGCGTAAGAGAGCTTTAGGCTCGCCAAGGCCGAGCTTCAAAGCAGAGCCACAATAACCGGAGGCTCAAAAGGCCTACCGACAAGCCTGTGCCGACCTAGGGCAAGACTACCGAGCCATCACGCAGCTCGAGCGCTACAAGCATGCCAGTCCAACATCAATCGGCCGAGGGGTCCGATGGTCTTCCGCTTTTTCCCGTGCCTAAAATGTCACCGGCAGCAAGAATGCCCATGCATCCCCGAGCCCGAACACCGGAGGCCAAGGCCAAGTACTGTAACCTCCGGGTCAGTGAGCGTGCGTCAGACAAAGACATACAAAGCTCCAGCCCCACCACTCGAGCTTCTCGAGTCACTCGAAGTCGTGGCCACTGGGACCGCCGAGGTCCGGAGACGACGGCGCCACCCCTAGAGTGATCCCAGGCCTCGCACACTCCGGTGCGTCGACGCCTAGGCGACGGTCGCGACGTCCGCGACACCCTCGAGGCGCGAAGGAGGATGGTGGACGAGGCGGCCCGCTCTCGGGCCGTAGATAGCGGTCAGCGCCGCAACCACGACTCAAGCCCTGACGGCCCTGGGCCTCAAGCGTTCTGTCACGAGATCCGCAGCGCGGATTTCCCTACCCGGTTCCGGGCATCCGTCAACATCGCCAAGTACATTGGGGCGACAAACCCCAAGGTCCGTTGGAAGACTACCGCTTATGTGCAAAGTGCGGGAGCTACGATGACCTATTCATCATCCAAGACTTCCCCATCTACCTCGCGACTGCCGAGCCCGCTTGAGTACCTACCCATGAATACCATCGAGTTGGGCCGATTTGAAGAGCCTCTTCGCTTTAGCAACTTCCAAGGCACTTATAAGCGCCTCTGAACTCGAACTTGAAAGGTCTGCAAGCAAAGACTGGGAGACCTCCGGACTACATCCGCGCTTTTCCCAACAATGCAATGAGCTCCCAACATTCGCGACGCCGACGCTGCTCGGGCGTTTCATCTACGCACAACGCCCAAAGCTCGTCCACAAACCGGCCGCGCTTAAGCCCCGACCACCAAGGAGCTTCTGGACATCGCCATCAACCACGCCCGGCGAGGAGGCCGAGGGCTATCTTCGATAAGGGAAGGCTAAACGAGAGCCCGGTTGACACCAAGCCCGACCGCCCGACAAACGGAAGCGGAAGGGGAAGCAAGGCCGCGAAGGCCACGAGGTCACGGCCGCCGACCACCCCGCCAAGCAGCAGGTGAGGCAGTCGCCCGACCATTTCGACAAGCTGATGGATAGCCCGTGTCCACATCATGGGTACCCCGTCAGGCACAAGCTCAGGGAGTGCGAAACCCTGAAGCGCCTCATTTCCGGAGCCCCCAAGCGGGGCAAAGGAAAGAAGCACGACCCGGCGCCGGAGGCCGGGCCCAAGGAGGCGGACACCGAGTTCCCCGAACCCGACGGTTGCCTCATGATTTTTGGCGAACCAACGAGCTACACCGACAAACGGCAGCTAAAGCTCGCCTTCCGGGAAGTGCACACGGCGGCTCCCGCCGTGCCTAAATTCCTCCAGTGGTCGGAGTCCCCAATCACCTTTGATCGGGCCGACCACCCCGACCACGTCCCGCACTCGAAGAGATATCCCCTGGTCGTCGCCCCCGTCGTGGGAATGAAACGCCTGTCCAAGGTGCTCATGGACGGCGGTAGTAGCCTCAACATTCAGATGTTGAGGCTGATGCCATGGGAATCCTCGCCACGCCTCCGATCGAGCAGCGCCTTCGCAGCATCGCCCCGGCCAACAGCCCATCCGCCAGCAGATCGACCGCCCATCACCTTTGGGAGCCCATACAACTTCTGCACTGAGACCCTCACCTTCGAGGTCATGGGGTTTCCTGGCTCCTACCACATTATCATGGGGAGGCCCTGCTACGCCAAGTTCATGGCGGTCCCCAACTACACCTACCTTAAGCTGAAGATGCCGGGACCACGGGGAGTCATCACCGTGGTCACATCCTTTCAGCTCGCCTACAATCGCGAAGGCCAGCTATGAAGTTACGCCACGCTCGCGTTCTCCGCTGAGCTCGAACGACTTCAGAGGGAAACCTCCGAGTCTGCCCCCGACTCCAGCAAGTCGGGGCCAAGCTCCTTCAAGTCCGCCGAGGGCACGAAGGAGGGTGCGGTCGATCCCCGCGATTCGGCCCAAGACCGTGCACATCGGAGCCGCCCTTCCCGCCAAATAGGAAGGCGTGCTCGTCGACTTCCTCCGAGCCAACCGGGATGTCTTCGCCTGGAAGCCTTCCGACATGCCAGGCATCCCGAGGGAGGTCGCCGAGCACTCCTTAAACATACGACTCGGTTCGAGGCCAGTCGCCTAGCGCTATGCCGCTTCGACGAGGAGAAGCGCAAGATCATAGGTGGAGATTGCCAAGCCCCGCCGCAGGTTTATAAAGAGGTGCGCCACCTCGAGTGGCTAGCCAACCCCGTTTTGTAAAAAGAAGTATGGGCAATGGAGAATGTGCGGGCTCAACAAGGTGTCCTAAGGACCGCTTTTTACCTCAAGATCGACTGTGTCGTCGACTTCACCGCAGGTGCGAATCCTCGCCCTTTCTCGATGCCTACTGGCTACCACCAGATAGTGATGAAAGAGTCCGACCAACTCGTGACCTCTTTATCACTCCGCTCACCTCTTTTTTTGTTACGAATAATGCCATTTGGTCTAAAAATGCGTGCTACATACCAAAGAATGTATGCAAACGTGTTTCAATGACCAAATGGGCCAGAACATCGAGGTACGTCGACGACATCGTCGTCAAAACTAAGAAGACCGACAATCTGCCACCGACTTAGAGGAGACTTTTATGCGAGCCTTCAAGGTTTCGTGATCAAGCTCAACCCCAAGAAATGTGTTTTCGGGTCCCCAAGGAAAGCCGCCACCATCATCTCCGAAGGCGGCATCGGGCCAATCGGAGAAGATTTCCGCAATTATGAAGATGGGCCCGATCAACGACTTAAAAGGAGTCCAGAAGCTGACAGGATGCCTTGCGGCTTTGAGCCGTTTCGTGTCTCACCTCAGCGAACGTGGAATGCCACTCTACAAGCTACTCAAGAAGTCCGATCATTTCACTGACCGGAGGCACAGGAGGCCTCAACCGATCAAGGCCTTCTCGACCTCACCGGTCGGTCGCACCGCAAGATCGACGAATCACTCTCCTCTACATCGCCGCCACGACCTGTGTCGTTAGCGCAGCGCTTGTCGTGGAGCGAGCCGAAGAAGGCCGTGTACTCAAGGTACAACGCCCGGTGTACTTCATCAGTGAAGTGCTATCCGAGTCCAAGGCTCCAGATCCGCAGTGCAGGTCGCCCACGCAAAGGCTTATCACAAAGAGGAAGTTGGTCCACTACTTCAATCGACACCCGGCCTACGTAGGACCTCCTCGCCGCGGCGAGATCATCCGTAATCGCGACGCCTCCGGCAGGATAGCCAAGTGGGCGCTTGAGCTCAGCGGCCACGACATATCGTACGTCCCCCGGACGGCGATAAAGTCACAGGTCTTGGCCGACTTCGTCGCCGAGTGGACCGAGGCCCAGCCGCCACCGGCGCTCGAAGACCCCGAGCACTGGACGATGTACTTCGACGGGTCCTACACCAAGAACGGAGCGGGTGCCGGGGTCGTTCTTGTTTCCCCGCTCGGAAATAAGCTCCAGTACGCTATCCGACTACTCTTCGACACAACCAACAATGTCGCCGAGTACGAAGCACTCGTCAACGGTCTCCAGATCGCTGCCGACCTCGGCGCGCGCCGACTTTACATGCGCGGTGACTCCAAGCTTGTCGTCGACCAAGTCATGAAGGCCTCGGAGCCTCGTGACGCCCGCATGGCGGCGTACTGTCGGGAGTTACGCAAACTTGAGGAAAGATTCAAGGGTTTCGAACTTCACCACAGCTACTGACGCTACAACGGTGAGGCCGACTACCTGGCCAATCTTGCTTCCATCCGGGGACCGGTCCCACCAGGGATCTTTATCTCCGACCTCTACAAGCCTTCAGTCCGACTGGACTCGTCAACCGAGCTACCGATCGACTCTCCGGACGCAGCTCGCCTGGACGCTGGACTGGCCGGACGCAGAGTAGTCCGGCCGATCATGGCATTGGTCGCCGACCATTGAGGAAGCCCTTCATCGACCGGCCGACCGATGGATTGCTCCCGCCGACCCCACCGAGGTCTAAGGCCGCACGGCAAAACTTTTGTCCTAGTCGGGAGGACCTCTACAATAGAGCCTCTGAGTCCTCCGGCGCATTCCCATGACCAAGGAAAGCAACATACCGACATCCATGTCGGAATCATGCGCCACCACGCCTTCCGCGATCCTCGTGGGAAAGCCTTCAAAGAAGGTTTTTATCGCCGATCATGGTGGCCGATGCCGAGCAAATTGTTCGCCTCGCTAAGGGTGCCAATTCTTCGCTTAGAACGATCTCCCAAAGACAAGCCCCGCAGACGATCTCCATCACATGGCCATTCATTGCTTGGGGATTCGACTGCCTGCCCTTCAAAAGGCGCCAGGCTTGACCCACTTGCTTGTCGCGGGACAAGTTCACCAAGTGGATATAAGTTGTTTGCCGCCACCATCACTTTGCAGCGCCAATTTCTTCCATGACATCGCTTATCTGCTCGAGTCCCGAACTCCATCATCACCGATAACGCAACATAGTTCACAGGGAAAGAATTCCTTGAGTTCTGCGACGACTTCAACATCCGTGTCGACTAGGCCGCCGTGGCCCATCCACGGACTAACGGCCAGGTCGAGCGGGCGAACGGCATGATCCTCCAAGGACTCAAGCCGCGAATCTTCAACCGACTGAAGAAGTTCGCGGGATGATGGGCGACCGAGCTACCCTCCGTTCTCTGGAGCCTGCGGACCACACTGACCCGGTCGACCGGATTTACAACATTCTTCTTGGTGTTCGGTGCCGAGGCTGTCTTGCCAACCGACCTAGAATACGGCGCCCCGAGACTCCAAGCCTTCGACGAGGCGCGGGGGCTCAACGCGCAGCAAAACACCGTCGACCAGCTCGACGGCTGCTTGCTGTTATCGTTTCATGATCCGCCAAGTACCAGCAGACGCTGCGGTGCTACCACAGCCGGCAGGTCCGTGGGAGGTCTTTCAACGTTGGCGACTTGGTCCTGCGCCAGATTCAGTCCAACGTTGGCAGGCATAAGCTGTCCCCTCCGTGGGAAGGGCCCTTCACCATCGTGGAAGACCTCCGACCTGGCACTTTTCGACTCAAAGACGCTGACGGCAACATTGTACCCAACACATGGAATATCGAGAAGCTAAGGCGATTCTATCCCTGAAAACTTTTCCGTTATTCCTGCGTAAAACCCCCGGGTTCAAAACGCGGCGTGTCGACCACATACTGGTCCCCGCACGCCGCTCGGGGGCTACTTGCTCGCGAACTCACTCGAGTCCGCGCCCCAACCAACATTCAGAACCCCGCAAGCGGTGACCCTTTCGACTCAAGCGCTACGGCCTACGTCCCCGCGACTACGGTTGTGAAGTAGTGCTTTGCGGAAGAAGGAAGCACCCGTGCGGGGCGATCTGCGGATGACCTGGGACGCACCTTTGGGCTGCTGAGTCCCTTGTTATTTTCGCATTTTCCTCAAGCTCTCAGCACCCCGACCCACGAACTAACAACCTCAGCGGTTCCTGAGGGCTACGGTCATTCGACGAGTGCACGTCGCAGAGAGGAGATGCAAAATGTCAAGCAAAAGTTCTGTGGCATAAAATGTACATGCATTACAAAAATCCGGTACGGGCGCCCTGGGATATTCCTAAGCTAGACGGCGGTGTCATCGCTATCCGAAGCCGTTGCCGCTATGACGACGCCGCCACCCCCACCACCTTCTCCGCCGCTGCCCACCGCTCGCTTCTCGCCGCGCCACACCTTCGATCTCGGCGACGTTCGCCATCGGGTCGAAGGAGGCATCGCGGTCGCGCAAGAAGAAGCCAAAGACGCATTCCGCCACCGTGACGGTGACCTCCTGCCCCTCGCGGGCCGAGCGCTAGCGCAAGGCGTGGGGCAGGTCGGCCAGGGCATCAGCCGCCTGGGTGAGGCGAAAGGTGTACCCCGACGGAGTGCGCTCCAGCGGCTCGCGCAACCTCACCCCCAGTGGCTCTAAGCTCCTGCTTATGCCCTCGAAGGCGGGGCGAAGCATTGACAGGAGATCGTCGCGCCAGACCCGGCACCCCTCCTGCATCCTAGCAAGCTCCGCCTCGGCCTCCTTGGCCCGGGCCCGTAGCGCCGAGGCCTCCTCACGCATCTTCGTGAGCCCCTCCTCGGCGGCTCGACACTGAGCTCGCTGCCACAACGCGTCTGCCTCGTGGGACGCAGCCCTTGCGGCCTGGACATCGAAAGAGGCTTTTAGCCTTGTCAGCGTGGCCGCCAAATCCACCGCCCGGGCTTCCCGCCTAGGGGGATCGTCAAGGCGCGGGAGGAGCGCTTGCCGCCAGCGACGCCCGCCCCCACCGCGAAGCACCGGTGGCGCCATGGAGGTTGGCGCGAGCCCGAGCCGGAAGTGCTGAAAGAAAGAGAGAGCAATTCAACATCAACAAGACAAAGACAAAGCTGCGGCCGAGATCAAGCAAGGGATTCACTCCGGCGAGGGTTCCACGCGAAGATCAACGAGGGCGGTGATCCGCCTCCGTTGCCAGCCGCAGAGGGCCGCATGACGGCGGGCCTTGGGGTCCGGAACCCGAGGGTCTGCTGCCGCCTCCCGCTTGCCGGCTCTCCGACCGTCATCGCCGCTCGCCATCCGTCGATTCAAAGTACGAGAACCACTCCCTTCAGTGTCGAAGAGGGGCGTGGGGTGTCGAGCAGGCGAAGGCAACTGGCGGAGCGTGGCCGTTTTTGCGCCCCTCATGCTATATATGCAGAGGCAGGACGGAGTGATCCAAGCGGGCGTCACCCCGATCGAAGCGCAGCACGCGCATTAACTCCATGTCATGCGCCACGGACGGTCCAGACGCTTCTCCCACTTCGTTAAATGCGGCGGGGCGAGCGAGGTGGAAGGACTCGCCGCGCGGCGCGGCGCTGGCTCTTGGTTTCGGCTCTGGCTGAACCACCACCAAGCATAAATAAGAAGGGTTCAAGGGCCGCGTGGTCCGGAATAGCCGAAAGGTCCATTAAGGCCGCCGGCGGAAGGCCGAGTCGCAAGTTTAATGACCACATCATCCCCGGCATGACGTGCAAAAGTTAAGCAGTAACCATCTCGACCCAAGCGCTACGGCCCACGCCCCGGCGGCTACGGCTTCGGAGTAGTACTTCGTGGTACGGGGAAGTACCCGGGTGGTGCGACCCATAATCGGTCGGGAACACACCCGGACCACGACATCTCCAGGAATGGAAACCACAAAAAGGTGAGAGAAGGCGGCGATTGCAGAGGAAGGAGCATGCCCTAGTGCTCTCCGCACCTAGCTTACGGGCACCAGTCGAAACACGCGCCATCCGGACAAGCACCTACCGGTCGGACGCCGGTCTAGCAGATATCACCTCGGATGAAGCGTCGCGTGTCCCGTCAGAGCGCCACACCAGGCCGTCGGTGAGATGTATCGCTCCCAATCATCTCAATTCGCATTTAATTCTTGCACGAGCATTTAAAATGCCTGCAGGAGGCGCCAGGGCTCCGCTCCGGGCGAGACACCCCGCACCCTCTCGATCTCCGCCCCAGGGCCGGGTTGACTGGGCCGAGACAGGTATGAAAAAGCCCACCAGGACGCTACGGCCTCCAGGTGGCGAGAAACTTTAGCTGCCTTCGCCAAGGCCTAGTACTGGCGCCGCGGGTTCCAAAGCCCTAATCCGCTAAGGGATCTGTGGTCGCCCAAGACAAAATCGAGTGAGGGCGAGGACAAGGCGAGCCTCAAGGGCCTCTAGTTGAGTTGGCGACGACTCAATCGCCTTTAACTCATGTCCGAGACCATACTTCACGCTCTCCCGTGGAGCCCGTCTAAGGGTAGCAGCCAGCTGCGCTCCGGGTTACGAACGGCTCGGGGTCCGATACGGGATCGAGTAAAGAAAGGTTTTTTATTGGTCGCCCCCAGCGGGTCGGACACCCGACGCATGGATTGTCCGCTCGGAGATCGCATGATCCCCAGGGCCCACTCAGATAACCCATTTATAGCTCCACGAGCACGGTGTTCAAACCTACACTTGGTAAACACGCGTTTGCTCACCCCCTCCAGGTCCCACACTTGCGGACGGGGCGTCTACGTGGGACAGACAGCAGCTTCTCCTCCCCACAGATAACCTCGCCAGACGAGGACTCGGGATGGACGCCCTTCGCCTAGCTCCGGCGTAAAACCAGCCCTGCAAAAATGTCTAGCTACGAGATGCTGGTGTCAACATTCAAAGGGGTCAATCATCATCCCAACAGTAGCAAGTTGATGAAGAAGAGCAACAGCCGCAGCGGCAGCAGCAGCAGTATCCTCCCCAGGCTCATCCTTTTTCTGGCCCATACTTTGATAACTTTGAGATCCTTCATAATGCCATGATAAGCAACTTTGCGCGCCTGGAAACTAATATGATGGATAACTATGCTAGACTTGAGGCATCCCAGGCTCAAACTCGTCAGGTGGTTGATGATGTTAGAGCGCGAGTGGAAACCATTGACTCCCATCTCGACGACCTTCGCTCTTCTTTTGACGAGTTCCATCATTCTGGTCTTCATTATGGATCTCGTCGTCATCATCCGCCTCCTTCGTCCTAGTGCTCTCTTGCTCGAAGCACCCTTTTTGGCACTTGATGCCAAAGGGGGAGAAGTTGAAGGAAGAAGGAAGAAGCTTAATGAGGATTAGCTTAAATATATTTATCTTTCTATCCGCTTGTAAGCTATTAAACCTCGTTCAGATCCTTGTTGTTTGCTTGTGTTGGATGTTGGTTTGAACTCGCTTTGATCTCGCTATGTTGAACTTATGTGGATGTTTTTAAATTTAATGCTCTCTTGGCTATTATATTGTGTTGTTCATATTGCTCACTTATTCACCGTGATATCATTGATAATATTGTTATACCTTGGTTCCATTATTTCTAAGGGAAACTCTGTCTAAATTTAAAATGAATCCATTTGTGTTATTCTAAAATTCTTCACTCATGCACAAATTTAGGGGGAGTTTTTCTAACCTTCCTTCAATATATTTCTATCCTTTGTGTTGTCATCAATTACCAAAAAGGGGGAGATTAAAAGCATCTAGGCCCCCAAACGGTTTGGTTTTGGTAATTAATGACAAATTGTGAGAAATGTCTAACGCTTTTCGTTGAGATTTGTTTGATACAGGATTATGCGTATGATTGAAGAAACAGTGAAGAAATGCATGAGATTGAAGAAGAGGCAAATAGATGCTTGGCTTCAAAGGTATAAATATACTCCAGGAGTTTTCGTAGTTTTTACCGATCTCGGACGTTCGAAGAGAAAGATCGGATTTTTAGAATTTAGTGCCGTACTATTAAGAGGGGCTTATACTGCTGTGTTTAAGGTTGAAAAGTGTCTAAGGCTCAAATCATGGTTGTTTAGGCACTTGCACAAAAATACATATCAAAGAATTTTTTCAAACTAGTGCGAAATGGTCTTGGCCGGTCCAACCAGGTCTCGGTCGGTGTGACCGGACCGACGGTCCAACCGAGCTCCCTCCGGCCTGCTTTTTCCAGAGAGGTGCGAAATCTGCCATTAGTTGGGCGGTGCGACCGGACCTCGATCGGTCCGACCGGCCGGCCGGTGCAACCGCACCTCAGCCGGTTTTTTTTCCAGAGAGATTGCTATTCGGTATTTCCGGCTAAATTCATGGGCGGTGCGACCGGTGGCAGTCCGGTCGGACCGGAGGGGCGGTCGGACCGGCCGTTGAGTGGTCGGACCGGCTATTACACAACGGTCACTGACCAAGCATTAAATGTACTTATTCGACTGCTGGACCGTGAGGGCGGTCGATCGCCCGGGTCCCATGGACCGCCATCTCACTAAAAATCAAGAAAAATTGAAACGGCTAGTTTTGGTTGGTGAAGGCTATAAATACCCCTTGCATGCAGTGTGAGGGTTCTTCTTGACCACATTGAATACCTTTTGAGCTATAGCTAGTCTTCTAAACACCTTGAGCACTAGTTTCACACATTTGAGAGGTTTAGAAGCAAAATTGAGTGTGCATTCATTGATTGAGCCTTAGACACTCAAGTTCAACCTCAAGCAAGCGCCGGGCTTATTACTTTGAGGTTGCCGCCTCCTAGACGGCTTGGAGGCGATCGAATTGGTGATCTTCTCAAAGAAGGTTGTGAGAAGGCCCAATCGCTAGAAGGCACGAAGCTCGCCTACCCGGAGTGGGGAAGAGCTATCAATAGTGATCGGGGAAGGCTCAAGCGAGTGGAGTCGGCTTGAAAGAGTTCAAGTCACCTCAACGTGGAGTAGGGGAGACCGGCAAGTCTCCGAGACCACGGGATCAAAATTCACGAGTTCATCCTTTGTGTGGTTTGCGTTGTTCCTACTATTGTTTCATTACTAGCACTTGCTTTATTATTATTAGCACTTAAAGTAGTTTAAGTGTAAGAATTTCGGTGATCATTAAAATTGCTAGGTATTGAAATTGCTAAAATTGTCAATTGTGCTTAGGAATAACCAAACGTGAAATTTAGTTTAGAAAATTTTAAAACCTCCTATTCACCCCCCCTCTAGTCGGTATCCTTGATCCTACCAGTGGTATCAGAGCAAGGACTCTTATTTAGGGCTTTACCACCTAAGAGTTTGGATGGCTAGTGATGGGGTGTCGATAGGCAAGGCGCTATTTTTCGATAGCACAAATTATGCTTATTGGAAAATTCGTATGACCGTATACCTTAAAGCCATGAATTCAAATATATGGAGAATTGTTAATGAAGGTTACGTTGTAACCGGTGATCCCGCCTTAACCCCGGAACAACATGAAAGATATGTTCATTTAAATGCTCAAGCTATGAATGCTATCTTTGGTGCATTAAATGCGGATGAATTTAATCGCATAAGTAATTTAGAAACCGCACATGAAATTTGGAATACATTATCGGAAATTCATGAAGGAACATCCACGGTAAAGGAAGCAAAATTGCATATTCTTAGAGTAAAGTATGAAAGTTTCATTATGTTGCCTCATGAAAATATAAATGAAATGTATTCTCGGTTAAATAACATTGTTAATGAGCTCAAGGGTCTTCGTTCTACCTTGAGCGATGTTGATGTTGTCAGGAAGATGCTTAGGGCCCTTCCGGAGAAGTACGAGACATTGGTAACATTGTTTCTCAATTCGCCGGAACTACCAAAGATGACACCAACGGGATTTCTTGGAAATCTCATCACCAATGAGCTCTACAAGAAGGACAAGGAAGAGTTATTGGAACAAAGCTCTTCCAAGAAGAAGAACATTGCCTTCAAGGCAAAGGCGGAGTTAAGCGATGAAGACTCCGAAAATGAGGACACCGAGGAGGAAATGGCGCTTCTCGTAAGAAGAATGAAAAGATTCATGAGAAGGCGCTCTAACTCAAGCAGCCCGCAAAGATTCAAGAAAGGGCAATCTTCTAGCACCAACCGATATGCGAATATCTGGTGCTATGAATGTGATGAGAAGGGGCACATCGCCTCGCATTGTCCTAAGAAGAATGAAGACAAGGATAAATCACCCAAGAAGAAGAAATTCTATCAAGGCAAGAAGAAGCTCTTCAAGAAATTCCAAAAGGATGGCAAGGGTGAAGCTCATATTGGAGAGTGGATTCAAGAAGAATATTCGGACTCGACTCATCCGAAGAAGAGACTCCTTCAAAGAAGAAGGGTCTTGCCGGTATCGCCATCAAGGAGGCTTCGTCGCCTTTCGTCACTCCTTTATGCCTTATGGCTAGAGGAGAAACTAAGGTAAATCCTAATGAAGATGGTGAACCGTCATATGATGAATTAATGGATATGCTTGAGGAATTGAATGAATATCTTGGCAAAGAGAAATCAAAATCAAAGGTCTTGAGAAAAGAATTTCTTTCTCTCAAGGATTCTTATGAGGAGCTAAAGGAAGCTCATGAAATTCTCCTTGCCAAGAATATCTCAAAATCTACAAATGATATTGGTATCGAATGTAATATTATGAATGATTTGCCTAGATTAGAAAATAGCTCACTATATGTAGAAAAATCAAGCATATCTATTTCATGTGATGATTTAGTTGATTTATCATATTCTAGTGCAAACTCATGTCATGAAAATTTAATTGTCGAAAATGATGAGCTTAAAGAACAAGTGAATAAACTCAATAAAAGCTTAGATAGATGCTTTAAGGGTAAAGACACATTAAACAAAATTTTAGGTAGTCAAAGATGTTCATATAATAAAGAAGGATTAGGATATGTGCCTAAAAAGAACAAGAAAATAAGTAACAAAGCTCCGCGCTTTGTGAAATCGAATGGTAAATTTTGTTATAAATGTCATGAGGTAGGACATTTAGCTATTGATTGTTCATTAAGCAAAGCATCCAAAGAAAATATTCATGACTCTTGCTATGTGCTTAAAAAGGATAAAAATGGTAGAGTTTTTGCTAAGTTTGTTGGGACCCCGATATTTGGCCAAAGGAAGAAAGCCGTTTGGGTTTCCAAAACCTTGGTCACTAACCTCCAAGGACCCAAACAAATTTGGGTACCTAAAAAGGTTTGATTTTCTTTTGTAGGTGAACTACAAAACCGGTGGACGGCATTGGGTGTTGGATAGTGGGTGCACCCAACACATGACCGGTGACCGGAAAATGTTCACCACCTTTGTTTCGGGAAATGGACAAAATGACAAGATCACATTTGGGGATAATAGCAAAGGAAAGGTATTGGGCTTAGGTAAAATTGCTATATCAAACGACCTTTCCATTTCAAATGTATCATTAGTTGAAACATTAAATTTCAATTTGCTATCCGTTGCTCAAATTTGTGATCTTGATCTTGTTTGTACCTTCTCTAAAAATGGTGTTGTGATTTCTAAAGAAAATGATAATTCGCTAGTATTTAAAGGATTTAGATTTGGAAACTTGTATTTAGTTGACTTCACCTCAAATGACTCATGTCTTCAAACTTGCTTAATGGCAAAAACATCTCTAGGATGGTTGTGGCATAGAAGACTAGCTCATGTTGGGATGATTCAACTTAAAAAGCTATTTAAGAATGATTTAGATGTGGGCTTGAAAGATGTGAAGTTTGAGAAAAATCGACTTTGTAGTGCTTGTCAAGCCGGTAAACAAGTTGCTAGTTCTCATCCTTCAAAGAGTATCATGTCCACATCTAGACCATTAGAGCTCTTACACATGGATTTGTTTGGCCCGACAACCTATAAGAGTATTGGGGGTAATTCTTATTGCTTAGTCGTTGTTGATGATTATTCTAGATATACATGGGTTTTCTTCTTGGACGACAAATCCAAAACCTCCAACATTTTCAAAAAGTTTGTAAAAAGGGCTCAAAACGAATTTGATTTTATAATAAAGAAAATCCATAGTGACAACGGTTCCGAGTTCAAAAATACAAGAATTGAAGATTATTGTGATGAACTTGGAATAAAGCACGAACTTTCCGCAACCTACACTCCGGAACAAAATGGAGTTGTGGAACGGAAAAATCGTACATTAATTGAAATGGCAAGAACAATGTTAGATGAGTATGGTACTTCTGATAGTTTTTGGGCGGATGCCATCAATACCGCTTGCCATACTACAAATAGACTTTATTTGCATCGTCTTTTGAAAAAGACCTCTTATGAACTTCTTGTTGGAAGAAGGCCTAACATTTCTTATTTTCGAAGTTTTTGGTTGCAAATGTTACATTTCAAAAAGGGTGTTCGCCTCAAAATTTCAAAGTCGCTATGGCGAAGGGTTCTTGCTTGGTTATTCCTCTAATAGCAAAGCTTATCGAAGTTTTTAATAAAAACAAAGGATTTGTTGAAGAAACTTGTGATGTTGAATTCGATGAGACTAATGGCTCTCAAGAAGAGCAAGAAAACTTGGATGATGTAGGTGAAGAAGGGCTAAGAGAAGCAATGAAGAATATGACGTTAGGAGATGTGAAGCCGGAGGTTGACATTGAAAATCAACCCTCATCCACTCAAGCCGAACCTTCAACTTCCGCAACTCCAAGCCAAATTCAAATCGTCGATGAAGATGACAAGAACAATGATCAACAAGTTCAACCCCTACCTCAACGAATTCATCACGGTCTCTCCAAGGATCACCCAATAGATCAAATATTGGGTGACGTGAGTAAGGGTGTTCAAACTCGATCCCGTGTCGCTTCTTTTTGTGAGCATTACTCTTTCGTGTCATCTTTTGAACCCACTCATGTAGATGAAGCATTAGTTGATCCGGATTGGGTAATTGCTATGCATGAAGAATTAAATAACTTTGCCCGTAATGATGTTTGGACTTTAGTAGAAAGACCTAAAGAACACAATGTAATTGGCACAAAATGGGTCTTTCGAAATAAACAAGATGAGAATGGAATAGTAGTAAGAAATAAGGCTAGATTAGTGGCGCAAGGTTTCACTCAAGTTGAAGGATTAGATTTCGGTGAAACCTTTGCAACCGTAGCTAGATTAGAAGCTATTAGAATATTGCTTGCATTTGCATCTAGTTTTGATATTAAATTGTTTCAAATGGATGTAAAGAGTGCTTTCCTAAATGGACAAATATCCGAATTGGTATTTGTAGAACAACCTCCCGGTTTTGAAAATTCTAAATATCCTAATCATGTTTACAAACTCTCTAAGGCGCTATACGGACTCAAGCAAGCTCCTAGAGCATGGTATGAGCGACTTAGAGATTTTCTACTCTCAAAGGGTTTCAAAATTGGGAAGGTTGATACTACACTCTTTACAAAAATAATTGATGAAGATTTCTTTGTATGTCAAATATATGTTGATGATATCATTTTCGGTTCTACTAACGAAGATTTTTACAAAGAATTTGGTGATATGATGTCTAGGAGTTTGAAATGTCGATGATCGGAGAGTTGAGCTTCTTCCTTGACTTCAAATCAAGCAACTCAAGAATGGGACTTTCGTGAGTCAAACCAAGTACACGAAGGATCTTCTCAAAAGATTTGGCATGGAGGACGCAGTTTATCAAGACTCCAATGGCATCAAATGGTCATCTCGACTTAAACGAGGGAGGTAAACCGTAGATTTAAAACTTTATAGATCTATGATTGGTAGTTTGCTTTATCTTACCGCATCTAGGCCCGATATAATGTTTAGTGTTTGCATGTGTGCTCGTTTTCAAGTTTCTCCAAAAGAATGTCATTTAGTTGCCGTAAAGAGAATTCTAAGATATTTGAAACATTCCTCAAACATAGGGCTATGGTATCCTAAAGGTGCAAAATTTGATTTAATTGGATACTCGGATTCGAATTATGCGGGTTGCAAAGTGGATAGAAAAAGCACCTCCGGGAGTTGCCAATTGCTAGGTAGATCCCTAGTTTCATGGTTCTCCAAGAAACAAAATTCCGTGAGCTTTATCCACCGCCTTCGAATACATATCCGCCGTAGTTGTTGTGCTCAATTGTTATGGATGAGGCAAACTCTAATGGATTATGGAATAAATTTTAAAAAGGTGCATCTCTTATGTGATAATGAAAGCGCGGTCAAAATAGCAAATAATCGCGTCCAACACTCAAGAACCATGCATATAGATATTCGTCATCACTTCTTGAGAGATCATGTTGGCAAGGGTGATATTGAAATTAGTCATATTCGAACCGAAAATCAATTAGCGGACATACTTACTAAACCTTTAGATGAGACTAGATTTTGCAAATTGAGAAATGAATTAAATGTCATAGATATCTCTAATGTGGCCTAAATATATTTCTTTTGGTTGCTAATTGGATTTTATTTGGTTTTCGTTCTTTCAAGTGCGTCTCACATCAAGGGGGAGTAATATGCAATTCATGTATATATCACATCCCCAAACGTGAAAAATTGAAGATCGTGCTATTTAGCTTAAAAGATGAAACTAGACCTTATAAGTAAAATTATTTGAAAAATATTCTATTTTAGCTTTATAAAGTGCAATGTTTCTAAAATCTTCATTTACAATCTATTACTACATAAATATTATTTTTGAAACTTCTATTATATTATATATCCTTCATATGTTGATAATTAAAACAAAACCTTTAGTCTTGAAGACTTGATAAACTCACAAAAACTTCGATCTATATTGATCTACTAAAAGCACATTTGAGTTTTGCCCATAGAACTAGAATGCCATATTTCTAGTTTCTTATGTGGTGTTTCAACTCGAACAAGCCAATCATCAAAATTTGTCTTCTTGCTTAGTTTCTTGAGTTGAAGTGCAAAATTAGGGTATTTGTTGAAAAACATACCTAAAAGAGCATCTACAACTCAAATTTGGATTTTTGGATTTTTTGGTGGGCTGTTTTTTTTTGTCGTGCAAGGTAACCGGGTGGAGGCGGTCGCAGACCTACGACCGGTCAGATCGAAGCAGGCACAGACCGATCAGGCTTGTTGACCAGACCGGTTCGGTCATACCGAGGGAATCCAAGGCTGCAGCTCCTTTTGCTTTTTCTCTCCCCTGTGCAGCCCTTGTCTTCCTTATCTCTCCCGTGCTCTTCCTCTTTCTTATCTACTCCAAAGAGCTCTCTCTTCCACCATTGCTCTCTCACCCAAAAAGGCCTCTCTCTTGGATCTCTTTCCCTAAGGCAAATCTTCCAAATTACTCTTCGTCATTTTGATCCTCTCCCTCAAGGTAACTCTCGTTCATCATCTCTCTCAAAATCCCGAAGTCTTTCATGCCCTATGGTTCCATTTTCTTCATTCTAGGGTTTATGCAAAATGTGGCAAATCAAACCAACCAAAGTTGCAAAAATGCGTAGTCTAATGTCTCTAGATACCATTTTGAGGTTTTCTTTGGTTCGATATTCCGATTCCATCGAGATTTTGCAAAAATCACAAAAAGGGAAAAACAGGCTCGAGTAGGCCGGTCACACCACCCAGGGTGCGGTCGCACCGGCCATCCGGTCACACCGGCCCTGGTGCGGTCTGACCGACCATGGCAGTGATAGTTGCAAAATTTCGATTCAATTTTGCCACAAGTTGCATACTAATCCTACTTTAGGATATGTCTTCCTTGATTCTCATTCACTCCTTGAAATTCCTAGAAACCATGCTGAGGACCAAAAATCTCGCGAAAAATCTTCCTCCTCGCGGTGGTGGTGTTGTCCGGAAATCAACAAGGGCAAGTGGATCTCGCTTGGGACATGACAGTGATAGTGAGGATTCCCAAACAAGGCATGCTCGAGATAGGGAAATCCGACAGAAGGTTCGAGAAGAACTTGGTAGAGATTTGCGCCGCAGAAAAGAAAAGGAAGTTGCACAGGAAGAGGAATCTGAAAATGAAAGCGAAGATGAAAGCGAAGATGAAGGAGAAGAATCAGAGGATCCTGAAGAAAGCTTTGTTGGCTTCCAACCGTCTATGGACTTAAGGAAAATCAAAGCGGAAACGTTTTTCTCTCTTCGCCTTGCAAATCAGTTCTTGCTCCCTCGCAGTGCCACTGTGGACAATTTCAGAACCATCTTTCAAGAAAAGGCATACAATGAGATCTATCTTAACAAAGACTTTGCTGATCAAAAATGGGTGAACTGGACATATATCAGATCTATTCCGCTGTTTGTGGGTGTGCTCGAACTTTTTCATGGTGCTAATCTTGATAGCTTCGTAAGCTTAAAGTGTGATTTCAATGAAGCTATGATTAGACAGTTCTATGCCACCTTTCACATATCCGATGAGTATGATCAAATCATGTGGATGAGTGATGCTGCCGTCTACACCATGACCAAGGCAGAGATTGAGCATGTTTGGGGGATCCATCATAGCGGTCAGCCCAAAATACATGACGAGCCTTCGCTTCTCTTCTGCCGATCGCCAGTTCTATGACCCTAATGCTCAAGTCGAGGCCCCAGAAATGACCCATCTTCTTCCCAATCGCTAGTCTCATAAATAGAATTGTCCGAGTTACTGCTCATCCTAAGAGCGGTAATTTTGATGAAATTCGAGGCTATGCGTGGAATATCATGGACAAAACTCAAGAATGAGCGGTTTGATGTCGTGGATTTCATTCTTCGCGAGATTAAGTCTTCTGCTGGGGATAGAGGTAAAAGGATCTATTTTGCCCCTTATATCATGATGCTTATAAAAAGGATTACCGGATTTCGTGGTGGATGTGGAGGTGTTCATAAGCCCTATAAGCCCCGAGATGCTGGTGTCAACATTCAAAGGGGTCAATCATCATCCCAACAGCAGCAAGTTGATGAAGAAGAGCAAGAAAGCAGCCGCAAAGCAAAGCAGCAGAAGATCCTCCCGTGCTCATCCTTTTCTGGCCCATACTTTGATAACTTTGAAATCCTTCAGAATGCCATGATAAGCAACTTTGCGCGCCTGGAAACTAATATGATGGATAACTATGCTAGACTTGAGGCATCCCAGGCTCAAACTCGTCAGGTGGTTGATGATGTTAGAGTGCGAGTGGAAACCATTGACTTCCATCTCGACGACCTTCGCTCTTCTTTTGACGAGTTCCGTCATTCTGGTCTTCATTATGGATCTCGTCGTCATCATCCGCCTCCTTCGTCCTAGTGCTCTCTTGCTCGAAGCACCCTTTTTGGCACTTGATGCCAAAGGGGGAGAAGTTGAAGGAAGAAGGAAGAAGCTTAGCCGAGGATTAGCTTAAATATATTTATCTTTCTATCCGTTTGTAAGCTATTAAACCTCGTTCGATCCTTGTTGTTTGCTTGTGTTGGATGTTGGTTTGAACTCGTTTGATCTCGGCTATGTTGAACTTATGTGGATGTTTTTAAATTTAATGCTCTCTTGGCTATTATATTGTGTTGTTCATATTGCTCACTTATTCACTGCATATCATTGATAATATTGTTATACCTTGGTTCCATTATTTCTATGGGAAACTCTGTCTAAATTTAAAATGAATCCATTTGTGCTATTCTAAAAATTCTTCACTCATGCACAAATTTAGGGGGAGTTTTTCTAACCTTCCTTCAATATATTTCTATCCTTTGTGTTGTCATCAATTACCAAAAAGGGGGAGATTGAAAGCATCTAGGCCCCCAAACGGTTTGGTTTTGGTAATTAATGACAAATTGTGAGAAATGTCTAACGCTTTTCGTTGAGATTTGTTTGATACAGGATTATGCGTATGATTGAAGAAACAGTGAAGAAATGCATGAGATTGAAGAAGAGGCAAATAGATGCTTGGCTTCAAAGGTATAAATATACTCCAGGAGTTTTCGTAGTTTTTACCGATCTCGGACGTTCGAAGAGAAAGATCGAATTTTTAGAATTTAGTGCCGTACTATTAAGAGGGGCTTATACTGCTGTGTTTAAGGTTGAAAAGTGTCTAAGGCTCAAATCATGGTTGTTTAGGCACTTGCACAAAAATACATATCAAAGAATTTTTTCAAACTAGTGCGAAATGGTCTTGGCCGGTCCAACCGGGTCTCGGTCGGTGTGACCGGACCGACGGTCCAACCGAGCTCCCTCCGACCTGCTTTTTCCAGAGAGCACTACTACGTAAATGATTTTCCTAGACATCAAGGATTTGTTTCACATGCGGATTAAAAGGTGAGCCGCCTCCAAAGATCAAGGGCGGTCCTTGGGGCTAAGAACCGCCAGGAAAGGTATATTCACAATGGCTCTCTTAAGACACCGCCAGTGAAAATATTGATCTTTTCACAAAGGCGCTTATATGCCGCCAAGGAAACCGATATCTTCACAGCGGCTTTCTTAATGAACCGCCGGGTAATTATGATCTTTACACAGCGGCTTTCTTACAAAGCCGCATGAGGAAATTGCGCTTCTCAGCGGTACATTAAGCAAGCCGCCTTTAGTTAATTATATTGACAAAGTTTATTAATTAACGAACCTCCTGTGGTGATGTTCAAGTCTTTAAAGGCGTAGTTCTTAAACAAACCGCCTGTACAAATTTTTTAAATGCTTGTCTGCAAATTTTGTGACGAAGGAGACGCCGGTATGCTTTTTCGTGTACGTACCGGATCATCCTTTATTCTACAATACCTGCAAAACACAGAAATCCAACGTCCAAACAATACTCCGGTACGCGTTTTCATTGACGTACCGGATCATCCTTTGTGTTGCAACTGCGTCACTACGCTGAGAAATCCAACGTCCAGAAAATACTCTGGTATGGTTTTTTTTGTTGACGGATCATCCGATAATGCTGTTTTGCTTCATCGTTATTATTTTCGCAGGTTGTTGTCTTAGGAGCCGCTCAGGAAACTTCGCTTAAAGCTCCGAACCGTTTCTCTCTGTGGCGCTTCCAGCGCCCCAAAATTGTGAAAATAAGGGGGAGGTTTTGAACTTGAAATCCTTAGAATAGACGTTAACTCTCTAAGGTAAGAGCATCTCATTCCTAACATTTGTAGAGGTTTCATACATGTTTAAATTGTGTAATTTCGGTTTATATCTAGTAGAGAGGAATATGTAGTGTATAGAGAATGTGCATGGGAGAGGGGATGAGGCCTCACCTTCTAGATCTATAGACAGATCTTGTATCCTCCTCTCTCTAGATCTAGAGGAGAGAACCCGCCTCCCTCTCTAGAGGGAGAGGACCTTACATTCTTTCATGATTTTAATAAAATCATTTTATAGTATTTAACTTAGGTTCTCTTGATAAAGTTCTATCTAAATAATTGACATTTCGATCCGATTTTACTGCTTCTGTGTTCAAGATGGAAAGGGCATGGATGTACAATGCCCCAAGAAATAAGGGTGTATTCCTCAAAGAGCTCAAACTTTTATTAAAGCCGCTTGAAGGACACTGACTAAGAAGGAAAAGGAAATACTTTGTCCATGCAATGACCGTAAGAACAATGTAGGGTGGGGAGATTTAAGTGTAATCGTAACACACCGATCATGAGAGGTTTTATAGAGGATTACACATGTTGGTCCAAACATGGCGCAGCAACGTACATCACAAACAACCGATGATGTTGATCCCGATCTCGTGGATGATCGGCGTCGAGGCGACATTGACGGTTTGGGAGATGACGCCATGTGCATGCTCGCTTGTTAGATGATGGTCGATCGCTAATGTAGAGGAAATGTTGTGCCATGCCGAACCGCAGTTTTAAAGGAGATGACAGTTTAGATAATGTCGGCGCGCTACACAAAGCAAATAATGATCTGTTATATGAGGAATCCAAGGGTTGTCCTCCGAGTTTACGGTGTTGCATACGGTGTTGATGCTTCTAAGGTTGAAGGCTAGCAATGGATGGTCGGACAAGAGTTTCACCGATCTGTTGAGGCTCTTGGCGTAAGTACTTCAAGACTAATGGATTGCCCACCTTGCCGATTTGAGCACTTATTTCGCAAGAAGCTTATCACCCGATGTCATTGGATGTGCAAAAGATACACGGTGTCCGAACCATCAGATCCTCTTCCGTAAAGATTACGCGGACTTGGATCAATGCCCGTGTGCAAGGCGAGCCAAGATAAGAAGAATGATGACTCCCACGATGATGATGATTCTTCACCAAAGACTAAAAAGAATAAGAAGAACAAGAATAGTACTACTAGTAATGGCAAAGAAGACACTTCTTCGCATGGACAAGAAGAAAAGAATCCTCTGATTGGTGATGTGGTACTTGCGCTTATTGACCACCAAACGCTTTGTACTGAATGAGAGGGACTCAACTAATGGGTTGGCATTCCGACAAGCGCATAAAAGATGGAAAGATTCGACACTCCGCCGATGGTAGACAATGGAGAAATTTTGATCGCATGTATCCAAATTTCGCAACGAACCCAGAATGTAAGGTTCATACGAAAGTACCGATGGTATGAATCCTTTCGTGAATGGAACGCCACACATAGCACTTGGCCAAGAGTCCTGCTCCATCTACAACCTTCCTCCATGGCTATGTATGAAGAGAAGGTACCTAATGTTGTCCATTCTTATCCAAGGTCCGAGACACTGGGTAGATATTGATGTGTTTCTAACCATCGATGGAAGATATGGCCATATTGTGGCACGATGGGGTCCAGTGGGATCGGCCCAACGACAAAGACTTCACACTAAAAGCCATTATTTTCGTTACCACCAAGGATTACCCCGCTCTGCTGGCCCTATCGGGTCGATTAAAGGGAAGATGGGCTTGTGTAGTATGCATGGATGAAACTGTGTCGACGCTCCTTCCATGCTCACAAGTTAGTGTACATGCGGCACCGCCGCTTACTCAAAACTCACAAATACCGCAAGATGGGCAAGTATTTTGACAATATGGTTGAGGAAGGTGTGGATCCAAAGCGGCAGAAGGGAAAAAAGTGTTTGAAATGGTCCAACATCAAGGTGGTTTTCGAAGAAGCGGTGCAGGCCAAAAGAGGGTCGAAAGAGGAAGAATACCGATGAGGAGGTTCGACCGCCTGTTGTCCTATTCAAAAAGATGTCAATTTTCTACAAGAATTTGCCCTACTGGAAGGACTTGGAAATTCGCCATAGCATCGATGCCATGCATGTCATAAAGAATGTCTGTGAAAGCGTGCTAGGTCTCTTGTTGGACATTCAGTAGGGCAAATACTTGTTAGCGCGGCGGAGACAACTCCCGGAGACCCCCAAGACCATGACCCATAGCCTGCTCCTACGACATCACCGCTAGCCCATCGGTCCGATGGTGACGAGAGTAGACCATTTCAATATCATGACCTCCACGAGCACATGCCGGCGACTCTGCAGCAGAGCGAGGTCGATCCACTCGGCCCTATCTTTGGGCATTCCCGGCCGAGAACGCATTTTACACGTAGTGCCGAGTTGATTTTAGTGGTGTTAGCTCTTGTCGTATCTTCATGTAAGCACGAGTTATCTGAATGTTGTGCCACTCGTAGTTGTTCCTTTCGGTGTCATCGGTCGATCCATGTGAAATGTAGCACCCCCCACGAACGATGTGAACATTTAGGCCCGTGCGGGTGATTAATTACTTCAACACTAAATCTGTACCGTTCGACTCATCGAATGGTATGACCATTTTACGTTGCACTCTTTCGCTTGCGGAGTTCGTGCACGCAAGTTTACTTCGAAGGCTTTTTGTCGAACCGATGGTCCGGTAACACATATTAACCGACACGGGATCATCCTTTCTTAGTTGTTCTACTCTAGATGACGACAAAGTTCTACGCAGAAAGGAGGATCCGATGTGCACATATTTACATAGACAGATAATCTCAGATTTGCTTTTCTACCTACGGACGATCCGGTATGCTAGACGCTACGCATCCTTCGCCTCCGCTGCTTATATTAACCGCCGGGAGCACTACCATTCGTGTTCACAACTTCCCAAATTCCCCAATCCATTCCTTCTCCTCGGAATGTTCCGCCTCATCGTCCTCATCCTCCTCCGCCCAATGTCGGCTCAGACGAGTCCGCCTCGAAGCGGGCGCGACTCGCCGCCGCCGCTGCGGCCCGATTGCCGGGCGTCCGTGGAATCGGGTCCCCAAGACGGTAGAGGAGGAGGAGGAGGAGCCGCAGCGGGTGGAGGAGGCCATCAGCGGCAGCGGCGGCGGCAGCCGCGACCTCGAGGAGAGGCCGACCGAGGAGGAGGAGGAGGAGGAGGTGGAGGAGGAGGAGGAGGAGCGGAAATGGGCAGCGGGGAGCGACGACGCACGGCAAGAAGCGAGGAGGACGCCGACGACTACATCCCCGCTATGTACCGCTGGACACCTCCTCCTCCTCTCTCCTCCTCCGCAACGCCAAGCTCTCATCGGACGAAGACGACGACGATTTATTTCTCGGATGTAGATAGAGTAGCTTATCTAGGTATCTAGTTGGCGATAATTATGATGTACTATCGGGCGCCTTTTGATGTACATTTTGTGTGTTACATAACTTAATGTATCTGCTTTGGAAATGTTAATAGAATTGAAATTTCAGAAAATGACACTCGAATTCTCCCTCAATTCATGGTCTCCCCAAACTGGGCGAAGTCAAATTTAACTAGACAGATCATCCTCTTTGTACTATTGGGAGAGGTTGTATTTCAAGGCTTTTTTGTTTAACAATGGTCCGTGTACACTTGAGCCAATGAAATATGGGACCGATGAGTCAATGTAATGTAGGTCCAAGGGCAATTTTATGGTTTACATGTTTAAAGTGCCAAATAACCAAATCTCCCCAAACTATGGACGGACCATCCCAGATGTGGAATCGTCCCGCCGATGTACGACGCCACCAGAGAAATCGTTGAACCGCAGGAAATCTTGTGCACCGCCTGTGGAAATTCCTAACCCTAAAATCTATAGGCGGAGATTGAGTGCTCTCCGTCCCAAAGCGCAAAGCCAAATTTCCCCATCGACGGCTCCACGCCGCCTCGGTGACATCCTCGCTCGCGCCGCGATAACTGCTCCGGCCGGTGACCTCTCCGCTTAGCTCGCACCTCCGACTACCGTCCGCCATTGCCGCTTCTTCGCCCACGCCGCCGCTCGGTGACCTCTCCGTGGCCTCGCTCCTCCGATTTACTTTCCGCCGGGCCGCTAATCGCCGGCTCACCTCATCGACGCGACGCCACCGACGCCGCCCGTGGTAATCCGACTTACTTTACGATTCAAGAATCAAGAAAACAACAAGGAACAAGAACAGTAAAACATAGCAACGCAAGAGAAAAACTGAATATAGATTGATAAGCGAGAATATGAACTTGCGACTCAAGTCTTTCTTCACTTGTGAGCCTTTGGATCTTCATACCGCTCGACATCAAATAAAACCATCCCGCCTTTGATTCGATTCAACTCTCACAATTCCTAGCATGTGCATAAGCTTCCACCAATGTTCTAGGATTAAGGGACTTCATGGTACCGATATAATTCTTCGCCGATATGAAGTGGTCCAAGTAATACCTCTCAGAAGCTCATGTGGCGTAATTGAGGCCAAGAAAGGGTACTAGTATCAATTCTATTATCGCTAATCCATCGTTTGCTCTCACGTAAAATAAACCTCAAGAATAGCTACTTTTCTTTCCGAGTCCTTCCTAATTCAAAGCATTTTTCCGCTTTTATCCATGCATCAGATGATTTCCATCGAATTTTGGAAACTCCACTTTAGGACCTTTGTTAAAGTTCCCGCCAGAATGAGCCCCGCATCTCCAAAGAGCCATCATTCCTTCCATTGCTCTAGGCCATTGATAACCCTAGTTATAATCAGGACCTTGCCTGTTATACAAATATATATTTACGAACTGAAAGGGTTGATCTGAGGCCTATAAGCTGGTACATAAGGAGGAGTGGAAGTACTAAACTGAGGTGCAAATGCTCCAGTAGCTAATGTGGGTGGATACACACTAACACCATAAGTTCTACTTGTCAAGCTTCAGATTTTGTAATGGCATTTGTCTCATCATAGGGAAAGTAGTAGCAGCTTTGTAAATGCTAAAAGGAATCTGAGGTAGTTCTTGAGTAAAATGGTTAGAGGCATAAGATTGTCCACTACCCGGGTCTCAAACATATTCACCGCTGAATCGCCCTTCTCATATTAGCTCGTGCTAGTTGCTCTCTTCCTCCTTCCGATTTCCTTCATTACTCGAACTTCCCATGACCAGATTTATCAACTATGGTCTTAAGCATCTCCATGATTTGATCTATTTTCGCAGAGTTACCTTGCATCTGCTTCTGAAGTTGATCCAATATCAGCTAAGGTAATTACTACTTCCAATATCAGCCTTTAGATTGAACAGGAAACTTCATCTGCACTTGTGAGCTTTTGGATCTTCATTGCAATCTGTTTTGTAGTAAGATGGGAGAAAAAGAATTGCCCGCCAAGAAGGTGCGTAAGAGGAGCCTGCTTGGAGAGCTCGGTGGTAATACGCCGCTGCAAGAGGAGGGCGATGCCGGAAGGCAGCAAGACTTGGGCGAGAAGGATGATGCAAGCACGCGGCCGGAAAGAACACCGAGCCCATCGTTTTCCTTGGGCAGCGATGGTTCCTCGTCATCGCATAAGAGCCCAAGCCTCAGCTTCCATGCCCACGACTGAATGGCGACGTGGGAAATCGACTCACTACGATCCCAATGAAGAGGTATTAAGAAGAGTGAGCTTGTTTTATTTGTAGCTTGGCGTGACATAATTGCATTTCCTTATGTTTATGTATTCTTCGTGTTTATTTCTATGAAGAGGCCGAAAGGCGATCACGCCGACTAGTCTGCGCTCAAGAGGTAATTGAAGATACCTCCGCATGTTCCCTGGGTTCCTCTCGCTGCAACAAGCATGACCTCACATAAACGAAAAATGGGGGAACGGCGTAGGAACAAGTTACCGCAGCACTTGGTATATCACGGAGGTCGGTCCTTTAGGAGAGCCCCTAGCACCGCGTGAGGCACTATCCAAGTTTCAAATAGTCATTGCCGTCTTGTCAAGGACAATGTCTCCATCACGATTGATAATCGGACAAAGGTGGCCGACGCGACAAAGGCGCACCTTTGGACCGAGCCGCAGAAAATCATAAGGTTCCCCACAGAGTATGAGGCCATCACTAAGAAGAATGCCTTGGATGTGATGGGGAAGAGCTTCCGAATCGGAGGTATGAGTGAACAAGTACTTTGTGAAGACGGAGGGACACCATTCCGAAATATGGAAAAATCACCGCGGTGAATGGGCGGAGTTTGTCCCAGAAGACCACAAGCGGCCAGTGAGCATTGAGCGAGGTGTACAAGGTGCCCTCGCGAAGAAGAACAAGTACCCCATCACCGGGCACAGTGGGTATGCCCCTAAGATTGTTGAGTGGAGGAGTAAAGAAGAAGAGGAAGCCCGTGGGATAGAGAACCCATTGACGACCAGAAGCGAAGCGAGGCGTAATTGGGTCCTAGCTCGCCAACCCAAAGAAGAAGAAGGGTCGCAAAGCACGGTGGACCTCGCGGTCCCGAAGTTTCGGCCAAGCTGCAGAAGATCTCGCACGAGCAAGCGGAGGGATCTTTCATGCCAGACAGGGAGAATGACGACCTAACGACGGCGTTGGGAACCAAGGAACACCTGTGTCGCACTCGTGGCGCCTAAGTCGAGTGGGCTTCAAGCATGGGTTCCCTAATATCAAGACCAATACAAGTCGCGTTAAAGATATAAGAGGACCATGGTCGATACAATAAGACAAACCGCCCAACAAGAGTTTTTAAGATCGTGGGGAATGAATGAGGCGGAAAGGGTGTTACAAGCGCAGCCGGATGACAACCCGAGCCCGCCCAGATCCGGCGTAGCGCCGGTCCGCTATCCCAACGCCGATATCCTGTGGATGATATCATAGAGGCAACCAAGTGCAAGCTCAGGCACATCTAGAGCAAGGGGCTTGGTCGCCGAGCTTGCCGAGGGCGTGGCATATCCGCACGCGGATACACAACCAACCTATCCCGATTGGTCACGCAAAGGTGCAAGTGGGCATCGTGCTTGTTCCGCGCCTTGGCTTGTGGAAGCTACCATTCAAGACCCCGATGACGAGAGACCATCCAAGATGCAATTGGGTCATTTATTGTATGGCCCAAGGAAGATATTGCATTGATACAAGAGAGGTCGAGATGCCAAGAAGAAGTCAAGACGCCCTACCTCTTCAAAATTGCCTACACCACAAACCGCATCTTCTCTGCCGGGGCGCTTTCACCACAAATACAAGATCTTCTCCCACGGCGGCGTTTCTACAACAGCATCTTCTCCACGGCGGCGCCTTCACCACAAATACATCTTCTTCTACGGCGGCGCTTTCACCACAATACAGATCTTCTCCGTCACCGCCGCCTTGTGCACCGCATGCACCACCTCCGTTGTTCCAACCGTCACAACGCCTCATCTTCGAAGTTGTTGGTTGCAAAGAAAAACAAAGAAGTAGATTGCAATCAACGGAGTACCACCAAGTCAAAGAGGAGTGCCAACTCCACTCGGCATGCACTATGCCTTCACTAGAGACATATGAGCATGGCAATCCATTTCTCCCCATGGAGCGATCAACGAAGGACCATGGGAGTTGAAGAGACTCCATGATCGGTACTTGAGGGCATCTCGCCTTGGGGTGAAGGGCATTCAAGCCGCCGTCCCTCCAGATGTCTACAAACACAAGGATACTTGCTACGTGCGGATCGATTTTGGTGACTTGCAACAGATGTTCCGCTTTTAGAAAACTCGACATCAACTTGATCGTGTGGTGCTCGTAAGTTGGCCATTGACCTACCCTACATTATTATATCGGCTCTTGCGCTTGAGTGCCAAGTTGAGTTCCTCTTTATAGTAATGGCTTGTTAGATCATTCAAAAATTGGCGTAATGCATATAATTTTCACTAAATCGTAAGTTGGCCGATTTTAGTGGTTTTTTCCTTTTAAATAAAGTTAACTTCGCCAAATCGTTTAACAAGATGCATTTTGCCAAAATATGATATTTGCCAAAATGTCATGTTTCCCAAAGATTCACAGATATAAATTGGCGATTGACCATTGACTTAATTTCGTAGAATGCAATATAACGATGCTAAAAGATGGAAAATGTGTCGGGTTCCTTGACCCCGCATTTAATTAACCACCGAGCTTAAGAGTTGTACTCAATGAAAAGGAGTTGAAGGATAAGGGGATGACGGAAATAGAGATAGAAGAAAAGCGACAGTCCTTGACCCAAGATCGCCAAGTACATATGGGGATATACATAGCAAAAGCAATGCTCCAGATGCAAGACAAGGACGTCATAATGGCTCTCTACAATTTTAGGTAATCTTCTCATTCGTCAATCGTTGCTAAAAGTTCGGTTTGCACCATAATCACTCGTCAAACTTACATAAGTTTTCGTTGCGCGATCACTTCATTTGTTTCATGTCAGCATTCAAGCGAGTAGATATATGGTCCTTGACTCATCCAGAACCCCACCGGAATCTTACAATGAATTCACCCGCATCTTAAATGCGTAAGAAATATATATACACAAACATACATAACGTAATTTATTTTATGATATGACAGTTACTTGTTGTTGTTGACATTCGAGTAGGGGTTTCAAGCATTACACGAAAAAAGGGGGGAAACATGATCCTGCGAAGGGGTCAAATAAGATGCTTTGCTATATCCACCCATGGGTAAGAAGACGCTTGTAATGCTTCAACATAATTGCACTACTAAGGAAGAGTATTACCAACTGAACTAATTTCATACATTATTATTTGATTTGAAGTGCCACAAGCAACCTCCAGCAAGGTTCTTTGTGGATACTACGCTCATGAAGTTCCTCAGATCAACGGAGGTATGTATAAACCCCGTGACGAAGCCTATACAAATTGGCGATTCAAGATTATTTATTGTCCGGTTCTCGATTTCACTATTGTTTAACCTCTTTATTGCCTACTTTATTATCGCAGTGAAGATTGCAAAGACCACTTTGGCACTCATCGATGATGACCTTTGCAATGTGCAAAAGGACATGTGCCGCTTCATTCGTCGTGAAGTCATCCATGAGAGAGGTAGTTTTTTTACGTGAAGGTGAAGTGGCGAAGCATGCTACACTTTGTAATTGGGAGATGAGGATAGATGGACCGTGAACACTCATGTATATATATATTTTTGAAAGACACCAAGGCTGTAATTTATATTAGATAGAGAATATCGAGGAGTAGGCGAGGATACTGCACTGGAGAGTTTTACAAGGAGAATATCGAGAGTATATATATATAACCTTGTGTATATAACCTTGTATATATATACATAATGCAATTATGATTTATATGTGCTTCAGATATATAATCCTTGTCATTGTTATGTATGGATTTGTGTCAATAAAGGATGTGATTGATAGAATGTATGCATTTATTAATATTATAATATAATTAACATAACATTATTAAAAAGATTCTCTCGATCAGATAAAGTGACGGCTTAAGCTGCTACCGTGAAAATGCTTATTTATGCAGGTGGTGCTTAAGCCACCCGACCAAAGAAACGATTTATGCAGCGATCTGCTTAAGACACCACTGTACAAATAAGCATTTGTGCAGGCGGGTTCTTAAGCCATCCGCCTGTACAAATGCATTCTGTACAGGCGGATGGCTTAAGAACCCGCCTGCACAAATGCTTATTTGTACAGGCGGTTTCTTAAGCAGACCGCCTGTACAAATGCGTTTTACAGGCGGCACCTAAAAACGCCTGTGCAAATATACCGATTTGCACAGACCTTCAGTTACAGGCGGATGCAAAAACGCCTGTGAAGATGCGTTACCAACCGCCTGTACAAATGATTTCTGTAGTAGTGGAGGTGCGAAATCTGCCTTTAGTTGGGCGGTGCGACCGGTCCTCGATTGGTCCGACCGGTCGGCCGGTGCAACCGCACCTCAGCTGGTCTGTTTTTTCTAGAGAGATTGCTATTCAGTATTTCCGGCTAAATTCATGGGCGGTGCGACCGGTGGCAGTCCGGTCGGACCGGAGGGGCGGTCGGATCGGCCGTTGAGCGGTCGGACCGGCTATTACACAACGGTCACTGACCAAGCATTAAATGTACTGTTTCGACCGTTGGACCGTGAGGGGCGGTCGGACCGGCCTGGGTCCGGTTGGACCGGCCGTCTCAGCTGAAAATCAGTAAAAAATTGAAACGGCTAGTTTTGGTTGGTGAAGGCTATAAATACCCCCTTGCTGCAGTGTGAGGGGTTCTTCTTGACCACATTGAATACCTTTGAGCTATAGCTAGTCTTCTAAACACCTTGAGCACTAGTTTCACACATTTGAGAGGTTTAGAAGCAAAATTGAGTGTGCATTCATTGATTGAGCCTTAGACACTCAAGTTCAACCTCAAGCAAGCGTCGAAGCTTATTACTCTTGGAGGTTGCCGCCTCCTAGACGGCTTGGAGGCGATCGGAATTGGTGATCTTCTCAAAGAAGGTTGTGAGAAGGCCCAATCGTTGTGAAGGCACGAAGCTCGCCTACCCGGAGCGGGGAAGAGCTATCAATAGTGATCGGGGAAGGCTCAAGCGAGTGGAGCCGGCTTGAAAGAGTTCAAGTCACCTCAACGTGGAGTAGGGGAGACCGGCAAGTCTCCGAGACCACGGGATCAAAATTCACGAGTTCATCCTTTGTGTGGTTTGCGTTGTTCGTACAATTGTTTCATTACTAGCACTTGCGTTGTTCCTTTATTGTTTCATTACTAGCACTTGCTTTATTATTGTTTCATAAGTGTAAGAATTTCGGTGATCATTAAAATTGCTAAAATTGTCAATTGTGCTTAGGAATAACCAAACGTGAAATTTAGTTTAGAAAATTTTAAAACCTCCTATTCACCCCCCTCTAGTCGGTATCCTTGATCCTACACCGCACCCTGGGTAATACAAGCCATCGCCACAAACTGGACGTAGGGACATTCGGCCCGAACCAGTATACATCTTGGACTCACATAGTCTAACCATTCAGGGAGTGGGAGCGCGCGACCCGTATACGTACAAATTTATTTGCCGGTTATACGAAACACCGACACCGATGAAACAGGTTTGCATGTGCCGAATGACGAACCCTAAATTAGCGAGAGGTGCTGATTTGGCCTCGGAAGAATCTGGTATCTCGATGAGTGATGTCAAACACTTATGGGTCTGACGACACTACAAGATTTTAATCTTCTGTATTTCTTGTCTTATGAATATACATATATGTACAAATAATTACACTTTCAAAGGTGAAGGACAAAGGTCAATAAAAGCTTAGATTTTGGAATTCCTGAATATTTTTTGTAATCCTTCTCTTTGGTGCAATTTTATTATCTATGTACGTTGCAGAAAAATTTGGTTATTTGCCACTTCAAAGATTGACTCTTTGATTATGATGCAACTTGAGCCAATGATATATGTGACCATCTGAGTCAATGAAATGTGGGTCCAGTGGCAAATTTGCGAAGCCACATGTTTGAAGTGGCAAAATACTAAATCTCTCGTACGTTGCAATTGCGACTATTGTGTAACTTGTTAATAAATAAAGTTGATGATAATCCTTTTTGTTGATTACTTTAATTATATTTATTATTAATTGCGTTAATGATCTCATTCGCAATGGTTAAGATTCAGAGTTGTTCAACTATTTTCTGGCTGCCATCATAGCTTGATCCTATGACCTTGATTCTGCAGCTCCGAGGCTACTAGAATCCCAATCTTAACAACCTTATGGGGGATATCTTGAAGAGTACTGACAAGTGATATTCATAGAGAAACTTCTTGTTGTTTCCAAGAATACGCAGGAGCTCTGCGTACGTATCATTTTATTTGTATGTAGGAAGAGATACAAACTCTGTTGTGAACTGACAAAGATTACAAGCAACCTGCTAGAAACAAAAGCCTATTCACCGGTAAATATACCACCAACTATCATAGAAACGAAAATAAACGACAACACAACCACTACAACGAGATAACTAAATCTTAAAAAAATTGAGGGAACTACAGGATAAATCTCCCGGGAATAGGCAGCACAATACATCGTGTTCCAACTTCGAACACATAAGAGCTCTCGCTTAAGATGTTTTACTAAAGCGGAGACCCCATCTTACTACAATTGCAATTGCAAACCCAAAACCAAATTCCAGTCTAGAAAAGAGGAATAGCATAATATCTGCCAATTTCTTCTTCGAAGGATGCGTCACCGCATTCGTCGTTGTTGTGTTGCTGCATTCTTTCGACAATGGAGGCCCGCACAAACCACCATTTCCTAGAAATGAATTATTAGAGAATGTCATGAAATGAGGTGATTCTGGTATACTTCCTTCCAACTTGTTGTAGGACAGGTTCAATGTCGAAAGGAAGTCAAGAGATGCTAACTCCCGTGGAATCTCTCCTGAAAACTCGTTTGAGGATAGGTCCAAAGACTCTAGTAGGCCCAAATGGCCAAGCTGAGATGGAATCGGCCCCGTGAGGGAGTTGTGTGACATGTTGAGCACATTTAGCAAAACAAGTTCCCCGACAGCTTCAGGGATGCTACCATGGAATGCATTATTGGAGACATCAATGAATATAAGGGTTCTTAATATCTTAGAAAATGTCGTGTCAGATCCTTTGTATGTGATTGCAACAGTATATTGATATGTTTCTCCTTCAACTAGCACATTGTGATGCATGACCAATGACGCATTTGAATCTCTTAACATCATTGACTTCAACTTCTTAAACCATTGGCTTTGGGGCATTGGGCCAGAGAAATTGTTTGATGATAGATCAACAATTCTTGCACTTGCAAATTCACAAGTGCTTTTCTCTTCTGCAAGAGATTGCGCAACCTAGCCAAAGAACTTGTTGGATTTCAGGACAAGGACTTGGAGTCTATGAAGAGTACTCAGCCAACACGGAAAAGAGTCAGTAATTTGATTGTTTCCAACGTCAAGAACCTGTAAGTTTTTGCAAGCAACCAAAGATCTGGGCAACTGTCCTTCAATCCAGTTGTCACCAAAATTTAATGCTTCAAATGAGCAGCCCTCGTTGATGTTGTCTGGTAACTCCCCATGAAGTTGATTTCCTTTCAGGTTTAATGCTTGCAGTCCATTGGCATTCTTCATCAAACAAGAAGGAATTGTTCCACTGAAGTTGTTGTAAGAGAGATCTAGGATTTGTATAGTCGTTTCACTACAAAAAGATAGTGGAATTTCTCCGGAGAAGTTGTTTCCACGGGCATTGAAAAGGGCAACATCACTAAGATGAGTAGTGAAATTGATGGGTATAGTTGAGAACCTATTGTTTGAGTAGTCGAGCATCTCTGCAGAGCCTTGAGGTATAGGTATGGTTCCCTCAAACAAGTTGTGACTAAGATCAAGCACATGTGTTTGAAAAGGAAGGAAAGGGCCATAGCCAACACTAGTAAAACCATTGTTGGATAGAATCAAAGAGAAAATTCTATTCCAAGTCTCCCATGCCCACTGTGGTATAGCCCCATGGATATAGTTATTTGAAAGGTCAAGCCACATGATTTCATCTTGGTGCCTCAGGAAATTAGGGAATCTAGACAAGTTGCAACCTGATAAACCTAATAGTTCTAATTTTGGGATGGGTAGTAATGAAGAATTATCTCCTCCATCTGCCACATCTAGATTATTATTAGAGATGTTCAAGTAATTGAGGTGTTGTAGTTTCCAGAAAGAGACAAGTTCTATTGCGCCGAAGAAATTGTTTGAAGAAAGCACGAGCATTTGCAACTGAGTTATGTTTAAGATTTGTGAAGGTATTTTTCCTGAAAAGCGGCAGTTACACAGAATTAATTCTCTTAATTTTCTCAGATCACCGACAAAAGAAGGTACTGACCCAAATAAACCACAATCAAAGAACCGGAGGGTCGTCAAAGAGGTTAGATTTGCAATCCATTGTGGCATGGATCCTACTATTCCAAATCCGGCAATCTCTAAAAAGTTTAAGGATTTGAGCTTACCAACTGATGAGGGCAGCTCTCCGGATAAGCCACTTGCACCTAGGCCTAGCTTCTTCAAAGATTTGAGATTAGAAATGGAGCTTGGTATTATGCCAGAGAAATTGGTTCTGCCAACAAACAAATTCTCCAAACTGCTACCAACTGAGAAATTTGGCAAGTAACCAGAGATTTCAAGGTTATGGGAAAGATCAACTGTGACTAATTTCTTGTGTTGAAAGATTATCGGAGAAACTCTCGAGGCAAGTGTTCGATTTCCAAGCCCCCTAAATTGTATTTTTTTGATAAAATTAGCTTCCTATTGATAAAAATTGCGAATTTGCCTACTTGGTGAGTTTAAAAGGTACGGTAGGGGATATGTGTCTCCACTGTGCTGGGATGCTTAGAAGGAGGGCAGCAGCGCGGTACATCAAGCAAGTGCAGAAAGTGGTTGGTGGAGTGCGAGAGGACTAGGGATGAAAACAGGAACGGAATTTCCGACCGTTTCGGAGAAAAACGGAAACGGAAATTTTTTGTCGGAAACGTAAATGGGAGAGCCATTTTCGACGGAAACAGAATAGAAATTCCGTATAATTGAAATCAGAAATTCCACTAAAAACTTGAACCACTTGGCCCAAAAAGGAGAATAGAGAATTTATATTTAGTTTCGAATTAAAATAATTTTAGAAGTACAAATGGCTTTATAAAAAATATCAAATAGAGTTCAAAAATTTCAAAAAAATTCTCAAAAAATACTTTGGAGCATTTTGAACCTAGTAAAATTATTTGTAGCATAATTTTGGTTTCATTTTTCATGAATAAATTAATTCTATAAATCTAAAAATAGCAAAATGGCAATTATAAACTCCAGAAAATAATAGATAAATCTCATAAAATCATAAATGAACATTGAATAATAATATGCAAATGTTAGGGTGTTACACCTTTATAGTTGGAGGAGCAAGAGAATGTCAATGATAATTATATGAAGGAGGATATGATGGTCTGACCTGGAAGACAAATAGCGAGCCTTCAACTGACAAACTTGAGCAAAAAAAAACTTCCTAGTGATACCGGTGAACATAACATTGTTTTTGTATCCACCTTGGAGGTGGATTCAGTTACATTATTTTTACGGTTATGTATATTGTGATCATGTACTATGTTTTTGTGGAATTTTTCACTTTCATTTCCATATCCGTTCCACATCTGTTTTCGTCACTATCCGTTTCTGGGGTTTCTGATTTTGTTTTCGTTACCGGTAAAAGATGTAGAAACGGAAACGAGATGACTATTTACCGACCGTTTCTGTTCCATTTTCATCCCTAGCTACGACAGCTCCCTGTAGAGCTACGATAGTGCATGGCAAGGGAGAGTGACCCAGTTCTATAGTGCAAGGGGAATTCCTTCTGAGCAATGGCAACTCGAAAGGTTGTTGTTGGGACAACAGGACAGCATGCAACGCCATCGAGCACTCACATCACGGAAAGTGCTGCCTGACCAGATATGATGTCATGCTGAGCACACTAACCTTGGTACCTCCTTTCGAGCTATGAGAGCTTGGCAGTGATGTGGGCCCCATTGCCTATTGTAGTCGGTCGGCTTGCTGTACCCTTGTCGGCCTTCTGAGCAACCAGACTATAATAGGTGACACGTGTCACCTACTGGGTTTTCTGCGCTCTGACATAGGGCTAAAAATGAAATTTCTGTTTGAAGAAAGAAAGAGCATTTGCAACTAAGTTATGTTTGAGATCTGTGAAGGTATTTTTTCTAAAAAGCGGCAGTTACACACAATTAATTCTCTTAATTTTCTTAGATCGCCGACAAAAGAAGGTACTGACCCGAATAAACCACAATCAAAGAACCGGAGGGTTGTCAAAGAGGTTAGATTTGCAATCCATTGTGGTATGGATCCTAAGGATTTGAGCTTACCAACTGACGAGGGCAGATCTCCGGAAAAGCCACTTGCACCTAGGCCTAGCTTCTTCAAAGATTTGAGATTAGAAATGGAGCTTGGTACTATGCCGGAGAAATTGGTTCTGCCAACAAACAAATTCTCCAAACTGCTACCAACTGAGAAATTTGGCAAGTAACCAGATATTTCAAGGTTATGGTAAAGATCAACTGTGACTAATTTCTTGCGTTGAAAGATTATCAGAGAAACCCTTCCTTTGACAGAGCACACACCAAATCGCCCCTTCAATCGAACGCTAGATCTTCTACTGCTCCAAGGTAAAAACCTGCACACAAAGAAAAACTGAAACCCACACCAAGGTTTCGGGTTGCAGCAGCACCGGACGAAGAATTCTTCAGAATGAAGATGAAACTCAGAACAATCAGTTTTGCCGGACGAGGAACAGAGATCGTCCCGACAAATATGTGCGCAGAGCAACAAGAGAACACAGATGAGTTGATTTCTTTTTGCCTGGCGATACCTCCACCAGCTTTTCTCCTTATATTTATAGTCAGCTTCAGATCAATTCTGTTTGTTACATCAAAACTACTTCAACTCAAAATCTCAACAAACTACTGGACTCCAGACTTCTCACGCGTGAGCACACATAGCGACTTACGACAGGACTCCTTAACCAACACAGCGACACCAACTAACTTCTAACGACTGCAACCAAAAATCAAAACTGAACACATCAGAACTACTTGACAACAAGATTACATAACATTCTCCCCTCTAATCTTGTTGTTCCAGATTTACATCCACTACTCCCAGTTTATGCCGCATCTCCTGAAATTTTACCCGGCCAAGCGGTTTTGTCAGCGAATCAGCTGAAGCGGTCGTTGGTGTATGCGCCAGCAGCTAAAGGGGGGATGAGCCAACACACGCTACGAGTTGGATCTGCAGCATCAGCAGCAGCAGCAGCGATACTGGATCGTGATGGGTCGTCATAATTAGTGGAAGACACATACACATATATATGTATTGTATTGGCAGCTAGCTCTGGGTAAACTTGTATTGCCGCATGCGATGAGTGAGTTTCTATATGGAGGGAGATTTCTACCGCGCCCTCGATCGTTTATATGTGAGATCATGTGATGAAAAATTGGTTGAATGGTGAAATTGGCATTGTATAGTGACTTTGATTATAGCATGTGTGGTGCTTGTGCATGTGCCATGTTGAGATAATTATTATGCTGGTGATAGCATGATGGATTCTGCTTGATGCAATGCACTCGTGTGAGTGGTTGCATGGATTGACTTTGAGTCAAGTCGTGGACTTGTGCTCGTGCACGGTTTCTGTGTTTATTCATGTGCAGGTGTTGCTCGAGGGCGAACGTGGTCGATGACGGGACCGGAACTAGGTTAATGGAGGAACCGAGGTTCGGACTAGGTTCGAGGAGGAATCGAGGTCCGGTGGTCGAGGATGTCATGCGAGACGCTCGGGCTAGAGAACATGCACATGAAGGCTAGTTAGTCACGTATCTTGCAGTGGTGTTCATGCGTGCGCAAGGTTGTTGGTTAGTCACGTAATTACAGCGGTGGGCTGTACATACGTGCAAGAGTTGTTTTTGGCCACGTTATTAAGTTGAGATGTATACTGCACTCTTTCCATGTTGGAAGTGGAGTTGTATTCTATCTCGTTAGGATTGCTCTGTATAAATAAGGGGAGGTGTCCCCTGTTTATTCGAGAGCAAGATTTTAGGGTTTGTACTCTTGTGTTGGAGTACTTTAGACAATGCAATAAAAATCAATCTTCCAGAGAGCTACTTCTTGCGGCTGTGATTTGCTCTTGGCTTCGACATAGTTGATCGATCGCTTGAATTCATCACGGAGTTCGGTTCTTTGCAAAGGTATCATCTTGCGAAGAAAATATCTTTTGATCCGTAGATTCGATCGGATTGATTCTTATTGGGTTTGATTCATAATTGAATCTAGTTTCTACAATTAAAATTTCACATCAATACAATGGTTAGATCTTTGGTAATTTGTGGTCGCCCAGATTGCTAGCCTGGTCACCCAGCTGTTAGATCGCTAATTGTTTTAGTCATCTTGCAAAAGTCATAAATTTAGATCCGTAGATCCGATTAACTTGATTCTTTTTTTGATCAATTCAGAATTCAGTCTAATTTATACAGTTAAAATTTCATGTCAATCCAATGGTTAGATTGTTGGAAATTACTACTTGCCCAGATTGATGTCCTGCTCGCCCGACTGCTCGCGTGGTCGCCCAGATTTAGTCATCTTGCAAAGGACATAACTTTAGATCCATAGATCCGATTGACCTAATTTTTTTTATTAGCTTTAAAATTGAGTCTAGTTTCTATAGTTAAATTTTCACATAAATCCAATGGTGGGATCTTCTAGAATTCTTATTTTAGTAAACATGTATCGGTCTGCTCGCTCAGGTTGTTCACGTGGTCGCCCATCCTGCTCGCCCAAGTACCTACTGGTCGCCCAAGTGCCCAACCTGCTCGCCCAAATGTCCTACTGGTCGCCCAGGTGCCCAAACTGGACGCCTAAGTGTTCTGCTGCTCGCCCAAGTGTAACGTCCCGAAATTTGGCCCAATTTTAATTTTTGGAATTTCTAGAATTTTTATGAATTAATCAACCTTTATTTGCATCTAATTGAATTTATCTAATTTTTTTGGGATTTATTGGATTTAATTAAGATTTATTTGAAATATCCTTCTCTTGATTAATTAATATCAGAAAAAGAATTTAATAAAAATAAATAAAAATATTTTATTTAGGCTCAAGATGCTCTGAAATATTTTCTAGAATTTTTCGAGTATTTTTAGAGCTCCAAATAAATACTTTGAATTACTAGAATTCTTTTCTTGTCAAAATCTGGAAAAATGGCTAGCTACGATGTTGGGTCGCCCAACACGTGCTCATCGCAACGAAAACCCTAGCGTCGCCATACTGGTCGTCGGATCTGGATCGAACGGCTGCGATTGAATACCGCTTGACCGAATTGATCTTCAATCGACACCGTTGATCGCGACGGACGGCCGATGTGACCGCATGATCTCGGACGAGGCGATCGTCGCACCGCCGTCGCTTTGCTGGCCGGGAGATTTGTCGGGATTTTCGCGAGTTTCGAGGCTCCAAATGATCGTCACGGTAGCCCATTTAACGGTCCGCCACCCGCGCATTTGGTTCGTTCACTCGTTAGCTCGCGCTCCCTAGCTCTCCCGTAGCTCGCCGGTTAGCACAACCGCCGCCACGGTTACTTCTTGACTTCATCGCCACGGCCGCTCTCCGCCGCCCTTGAGACCTTCACCGAGTTGGTTGTGACACGCCGCATCCGTCGAGCCATTCCATCCGACCGAGACACCTGAGAACGCCTCAAGCCACTTCATCTTCTTCAACTCGCCGACGAGCACCATCGTTCTTCTTCGACGCCACGACTCACCTCAACCATCGGATTCTCATCGGACGAGCGAGGTAACTCCACGCTTCTCCCGTGAGGGTTTACGCTTTAATATGCACCGCAGATCTTGTCCGTTAGATCTTGATCGCGGCGGTTCGATTGGCGCCACGTAGGCTAGAGAATAGTGAACCCGCTGGTAGCAGAGCCGCCGGATTCTCATCCAACGGCGACGTTGCGCCACATCTCCCCGTGAGGTAAGTTGATTATGCACGTAGATCTCCGCTTGGATTGCCATCCGATCGTTCAAAAGGCCCACGAGGAGCGATGAATAGTAAACCGTGCGGGTGACCACAGCCATAGATCTTTGATCCGACCGTCGCCATTGAGCCACGTAGGCTTCGTAGTAGTGAAGCGCTGGTAATGACCGACCGCTGATTTGAATCCAATGGCCAGAAGAAAAGCGCCGCGGCTTGATGCTTTCTCATGCCGCGTCGTCGGCCGAGTGGTCCAAGACCATTTCACCGCCCACTTGTCAGTGGGTGGACCACCGGTCGTGCTGACGTCATCCGGGCCCACGTGTCAGTGGCCGAGCCGACGTGGCAGCCTCCGGTGCTGACACGTGTCGTCGGGGGAATAAAATCCGTATTTGCAGTAGAAAAATAAATCACTTAATTCGGTTATTATTTATTTGAATTTCAGCAAATTTGCAAATGCTATAACTTTTGCATTTTAACTCGGATTTGGGTGATTCCAGTGCCCAAAAATTTGTAAAAATGTAAACTATTTAATGGTGATTTTTATTTTATTTTTTGTGATGATCTTGCTGTCTGTATCGAGTGTTTATTGTATGCTTGCTTGCGTGCGCGTAGACTCCGAGTTGCTGGAAGTCGCCGAGGGAGAATTTGAAGACCCGTCGCAGAACTTCGACCAGAACCAACCGCTATTTGAAGGCAAGTCATGCTTTGACCATGTTGCCCCTAGAGTTTCAAATATATTTTGATTCAATTATTGCATGCTATGTTAAGTACAAATACTATTGGTTAAATTGGGAAATGGTAGTTAAAAGCCAAACTTGTTTATGCCACCTTGATAATAATGTTTATATGCCCTGAAATCTTTGTCCACCCTAAGATGTTTTGATATGTTGGATGCTAATATGATGCCAACACGGGAGGCTAGACCGTGATTAGTCGCTTAGCCTGCTTGTATGCGCTAAATGTCTTTTAAATAGCACCTTAATACTGACTAAAAAATTATGGAACGCATTTTGGAATAATGCGATGATGTCATGAAATGGAATTGAGGGTAGCGACCTGTATGGTTCTACTCGTACAATGAAGTGGGTAGTGGCATGTGTTGTAATAATGCAAAACCGAGTGGGAAATGATTTGGACCGGGGCAAGTGGCAAGAAGGCTTCGTGCCAGGTGGGCCTGTGTGGCAACGGGATGTGTGAAAGATTGTGTGGGATGTGTGCCGAAATGTATATAATGGATGTCTTGCCCGGGACAGCTAAGGACTGAACCTTGCGAGCCTTTGAACTGAGTTCCGTGTACAACCACTTGTCCGGTATGGGACGGACCTAGTTTAGTAGGTTTCTAACCTCTTTCCTTTGAAACCTCGGGGTGACAAAGGCACACCAAGTAATCAGAGGGGAAGCGACTGTGCTACGGCTTGGTACCCATTCAACGGTACTTGCCCAAGTCTAAACTTCAGCTCTGAGTGAGGGAAGTGTTAGAAGGGAAGTACCGGAGGGGTTCATCGGTTAAATGTTAGTCTCTGAAAGACTTTGTTGCAATCAATCGCCTGTGTGGTGAGTGACTGTATCCTGTGGGTAAAATGTACAGCCTCTGCAGAGTGTGTGTGTTGAATCTATTCGAATAGCCGTGTCCGCGGCATTGGACATTGCTCGGTGATTACAGTAAGGGTTAGATTTTCAAAATATAAACATGGAATGGGCTATTGTGCCAAAAGTCGTTGAAATGAATCTAGGTCAGGTGCCAAAACTCTTGAAAAGAATTGAGAAATTAATTATTATTATTATTGGTTTTATCGCTTTTAATCTAATAGGATTACCTGCTTAAAAGAAATGCTTTGCTTATGCAAAATAACCAATTAAGCCTTTCCTTTGGACTAAGCCATGCATGTAGTAATAGAACCGCATTGTGCATGACTTGTTGAGTATGTCGATACTCACCCTTGCATCGACAAAAACCTCAAGAAGAAGTCGCCGCCTTGGGAGGAAGAGTTCATCGAAGGCCAAGAGGACTAAGGGGTTGAGCCGCACTCAGTAGCCTGTGGTTATGAAGGGTTCACTGTTTTACTTTTGCTTCCGCTGATAAACTTGTGCCACTTTGATATTTATCGCCCTGCGTGGCGAATTATTGTAAGGTGACCATAAGGTCATGTAACTCGATTATATTATGCTTGAAGTACTTTATTACTTATTTCCGCTGTGTATGATTGTGGTACTTCAACCTGTTTATCCTGTGTGTACTAGCGTGATCCTGGACTAGTACAGAATACACAGGGTGTCCGAATCCGTGAATTCGGGGCACGACAGGGATGGTATTAGAGCCATACTGACTGTAGGACTTAACCCTAGTTAGACTGGCCGTTTTAGAAAGGATAAAAGCTAATTTCTAAAGACTAAAAGTTTGACAAGAATAATCAATGAAATCTTGACTTATCCCTTCTTCCTTACTTCATACCTCTGCTGTATTTTACTATTACTTTCGTGTTCTTTTAAAATTGTTGTTCTGACGCGTTGCTTTGGCAGATGCGGATGGTCCACTCTTTTGGCGTGCGTCACGGTGGCTACGCTGCAGAGCTCTGGAGGATGCTCCAGGTATTGGGAGGCTTCGACCGTCCTCTCTACCGGTCCCGCACTTGGATAGTCAACGGGATCAGTCGTGGATGGGAGACCACTCTCACTTTGTACGCGCGGGAGCATGCGCGTGCTAGTCGTCCGCTTCGCCTCGCGGTGAAGTGAGCCAGCTACGAGGCTGGCATACAGGAGTGTGCCCGGGTTGCGCTGCGTCGGATCAGCAGGGACCACGGCTTCGAGCTGTGGGATACCGCTTATGTGCACTCAAGACGCAGTGGACCTCGCAGCTCGCTTGGAGTTGGAGGACGACGCCGCCATCGTGCACTTGGGCCGCTTCGCCGCTGCTCAGGAGGAGGTTATGGACGCCACGACTACGGAGCTTCAGGCTGTGTACCGCGCCCTGGAGGAGACTGAGGTGGCACTACAAGAGACCCGGATGCACGCAGTGCAGAGGATCGCCGAGCTGGAGGAGGCTCTCTACGGCCACGGAGAGCCGAACGCTGTCATGGAGCTCGATGACGACGACGAGGAGGAGCCAGAGGAGCCAGCGCCAGTGCCAGAGGACCAGGAGCCGGTGGTGCCCCCAGCCGCACCAGCAGGAGGGCATGGGGACCAGTTTGCCCCGATGCCAGCTCACCCACCTGTGTACGTGATCGGCGAGCCGCAGCCGGGTTGGCTCGAGGAGTGATGCTTTTTCAGAGTGGCAGTGATCAGCTTTTGCGTTGAGACTCACCTGTGTTGAGTCGCGTCTTTTATTTTGAACATTAGTATGCGATGTTGTAATGAACAATTTGATGTGATGTGGTGACTGTTGTGTGGTTGCATAGTCTCTAGACTATGTAGTAAACCATGCCTAATTATTATCTATGCTTGAATGTTTAATGGTTCTATTTAAGTTACACCTGTTTCCCCGTATAGGTTCCTATACTTGTCTATTCCTTTCCCCCTTATCTCTAAACCATCGAAGAAATCAGCAGATGGTGAACACTCGCAACAACGGAGCAGGAGGCAGTGGTGCACATCCCGGAGGCAGTCAAAGTGGTACGCCACCACCACAGGCAGCACCGCCGGTGGATATGCAGAATTTAGGAGCATTTCTCGCAGCACAGACCCAATTAATGCATACCATGATGGCAACCGTGCAACAAATCAACACCCAGGCAGTCGCCAACCATCAAGTTAATAACAATGTGCCCCGACCCTACTCAAGACTATCTGAATTTATGAGGACACGGCCGCCTACTTTCTCGGGGAATGCCAGTCCATTAGAGGCAGACGATTGGTTGAGAACCATCGAAAGGAAATTGCATATAACGCAGTGTGAAGGAAACGAGAGGGTACTTTATGCCTCTCACCAACTTGAGGGAACCGTCGCTGAATGGTGGGATAACTACTGCGCGTCGCAGGAGAACCCGCAGGAGATTACCTGGGAGGAATTCGCCTTAGCCTTTCGTCAATACCATGTGCCGGAGGGTATCATGGAGTTGAAGAAGGAGGAATTCAGAGCGCTTAAGCAAGGAGACCAGTCTGTGGCTGACTATTTGAACAAGTTCACGCAATTAGCACGCTACGCTCCAGAAGACGTAGCGACCGACAAGGCCAGACAATCCCGTTTCCTGAAGGGACTTAACACGGGACTGCAAGTGGGGCTGATTACTCACACCTTTCCAGATTTTCAAGAGTTAGTAAACAAGGCGCTCATACTAGAGGACAAACGCAAGGAACTGGATGATAACCGTAAACACCGCATGGCACAACAGGGAGGACGCCATGGCCAGCAGAAATCAAGAATGATGCCTCAGCAATTCCACAGGTTTCCGCAGGGAAACGTTGTCAGGACACCGTCACCGATGCCAAGACCAGTCGGACAAACCCCTCAGACTCCTGTCAGAGTTAATAATCAGAGTAGTGGAAATCAGCAGATGGCAGGAAGGCGCTGCTACAACTGCAACGAAGCCGGGCATTTCGCCAATGTGTGCCCCAAGAAGGGAGGTGTGACGCCAGTGCGTTTCAACCTTGGAAACACACCTGCCAAGACCCCTGTCCAAGGAGGAAGCCGAGGACCTGCTCAAGCTGGAGCTACACCGCAGGCATTCGCACGAGGCCGAATCAACCATATCTCCGCAGACGAAGTCCAGAATGCTACGGACATCGTGCTCGGTAAGTTCCTAGTCGACTCAGTGCCAGCTACAGTATTATTTGATTCAGGAGCTTCGCATTCATTCGTTTCTCGAGATTTCGCCATGACAAATGATCTGGATATAGTTAACCTTAAAAGTACACTCCTAGTTCAATCTTCGATCGAACTCCGCTCTAAGGTCGGATGTTCGAGTTAAGCTACTAATAAAAGGAGTAGAGTTCCTAGCTTAACCTTATCGCATTAGATACCCAAACCCCGGATGTTATCACGGGAATGGATTGGTTGACCAAACATAAGGTCAGATAGATCATGGACGAAGAGTTGTGTCTATCGAGAGTTCCGATAGTAGAAAAGTGGAATTTCAAGCGAAGGCAGTTCGAGGAGGGCAGATGTTAGTAAACAATTTGGAGACTGTCAGTATAAGAGGAGTACCAGTGGTCAGTGAATACTCAGATGTCTTTCCCGAGGAATTACCAGGGATGCCACCAGACAGAGACATAGAGTTCGTAATTGACTTAGTGCCTGGAACCGCACCCATAGCCAAGAGACCATATCGAATGTCCACCGAGGAGCTGATTGAGATGAAGAAGCAGATCGAGGAGTTATTGGAGAAAGGATTTATCAGACCAAGCTCGTCACCATGGGGAGCGCCGGTTCTGTTCGTTAAGAAGAAAGACGGAAGCTTTCGAATGTGTGTGGATTATCGTGCCCTTAACAAAGTGACGATAAAGAATAAATACCCGTTACCCCGGATAGATGATCTATTCGATCAATTAAAAGGAGCTGGAGTATTCTCAAAGATAGACCTTAGATCAGGATATCACCAGCTGAAGATTAAGACCGAGGACATACCTAAGACTGCATTTTCTTCACGATATGGACACTATGAGTTCACAGTTATGTCGTTTGGATTGACAAATGCACCAACATACTTTATGAATTTGATGAATAAAGTATTCATGGAATACTTAGATAAGTTTGTGGTTGTGTTCATCAATGATATTCTGGTTTATTCAAGGACGGAGGAAGAGCACGCTCAACATTTGAGACTAGTGCTGGAAAAGCTGAGAGAGCAACAGTTGTATGCGAAACTCAGTAAATGCGATTTCTGGAAGAGTAAGGTAGATTTCCTAGGACATGTAATGACCGTCGAGGGAATTGCAGTGGACCCAAGCAAGGTGGAGGCAGTACTACACTGGGAATCACCCAAGACGGTTACGCAGGTTCGGAGTTTTCTTGGGATGGCTGGTTATTACCGCCGATTTATAGAAGGGTTTTCGACAATTGCTAGGCCAATTACGCAATTGCTCAAGAAAGAAAAGAAATTTGTGTGGACACCGGATTGTGAGAAGAGTTTCCAAGAATTGAAGAAGAGATTGACATCAGCACCCGTATTAGTTCAACCAGATGTACACCAGAGTTTCGATATTTACTGCGATGCATCACGCCAAGGGCTCGGATGCGTGTTGATGCAGAATGGGAAGGTAGTAGCCTATGCATCGAGGCAATTAAGGCCACATGAAGGGAATTACCCTACGCATGATCTAGAATTAGCGGCCGTAGTACACGCACTGAAGATATGGCGTCACTATCTCATTGGTAACAGGTGTGAGGTGTATACAGACCATAAAAGCCTTAAATACATTTTCACCCAATCTGACCTGAATATGAGACAAAGGAGATGGTTGGAGCTGATCAAGGATTACAACATGGGTATCCATTACCATCCCGGCAAGGCCAATGTAGTGGCTGATGCCCTGAGTCGGAAGAGTCATGGTCGAAATTCGACAGTGGGAGAAAGCCAGGAAGAATTGAGCAGGGACCTTCAGAGGTTGAAATTGGAAGTTGTTCCTAAGGATTCAGAGTCGCTTTAGAAGTAAAGCCTATCTTGGAAGACCAGATCGTAGAAGGTCAAGAATGATGAGAAGATTGCTTAATCAAGGCCAAAATGGAGGAAGGACAAGCAAAGGAATTTAAGCCGACGAGCGAGGCACGTTATGGATGAAGGAGCGCATTTGTGTACCTAACAAAAAGGAGCTGAAGCAGTTGATATTGGAGGAAGCTCACGACTCCAAGTATTCGATTCACCCAGGAAGTGCGAAAATGTATCAAGACTTGAAGGAAAGGTTCTGGTGGCCAAATATAAAGAGGGAGGTGGCTGAACACGTGGCATTATGTGACGTGTGTCAACGAGTTAAAGCTATGCATCAGAGGCCAGCAGGGCTGCTGCAGCCATTAAAAATACCGGAGTGGAAATGGGAAGAGATCGGAATGGATTTTATTACCGGATTGCCAAGGACGCAAGGAGGTTATGACTCCATATGGGTCATCGTGGATCGATTGACAAAGGTCGCACACTTTATACCGGTAAAGACAACCTATTCGGGAGATAAGTTAGCAGAGCTATACATGGCAAGGATCGTTTGGTTGCATGGAGTTCCGAAGAAGATAGTATCAGACAGAGGTACCCAATTTACCTCGAGATTTTGGGATAAATTGCATACAGCAATGGGCACCCGCTTGAATTTCAGTACAGCTTATCACCCACAGACAGATGGGCAGACTGAAAGAGTCAATCAAATCTTAGAAGATATGTTAAGAGCCTGTGCGTTGGCTTATACATCGACTTGGGATAAATGTTTACCATATGCTGAATTTAGTTACAACAACAACTATCAGGCTAGTCTTCAGATGTCACCTTTTGAAGCGTTATATGGTCGACCTTGTAGGATGCCGTTAAATTGGAGTGAGACTGGTGAGCGTCGTGTCTTCGGACCAGACATACTCCAAGAAGCCGAAGAGCAAATAGCACTGATCCGGGAAAGGTTAAAAATTGCGCAGTCAAGGCAGAAAAGTTACGCGGACAACCGCCGCCGGGAATTGAGCTTCGAGCCTGAAGATTATGTGTATCTCCGAGTTACGCCTCTCAAGGGAGTCCAGAGGTTTCACAAAAAGGGAAAACTTGCGCCAAGATATGTGGGACCGTTTAAAATCATAAGCCGTAAGGGCGAAGTCGCCTATCAACTGGAGTTACCGCCGTCGTTAGCAGGCGTACACAATGTCTTTCATGTATCGCAACTTAAGAAGTGTCTCCGAGTGCCTGAGGAGCAAACGTCGTTAGAAGAAGTTGAACTGCAAGAAGACTTGACTTACAAGGAGCAACCAATGAAAATTCTGGATACAGTGGATCGGAGAACAAGGAACAAGACAACCCGTTTATGCAGAGTTCAGTGGAGCAATCACACAGAAAGTGAGGCCACCTGGGAACGAGAGGAAGATCTGAAAAAGGAATTCCCAAACCTATTCTCTAGTTAAGCTTCGAATCTCGGGGTCGAGATTCTGTTAAGGGGGGTAGGTTTGTAACGTCCCGAAATTTAGCCCAATTTTAATTTTTGGAATTTCTGGAATTTTTATGAATTAATCAACCTTTATTTGCATCTAATTGAATTTATCTAATTTTTCTGGGATTTATTGGATTTAATTAACATTTATTTGAAATATCCTTCTCTTGATTAATTAATATCAGAAAACGTATTTAATATAAATAAATAAAAATATTTTATTTAGGCTCAAGATGCTCTGAAATATTTTCTAGAATTTTTCTAGAATTTTTTGAGTATTTTTAGAGCTCCAAATAAATACTTTGAATTACTAGAATTCTTTTATTGTCAAAATCTGGAAAAATGGCTAGCTACAGTGTTGGGCCGGCCCAACACTGTGCTCGCGCCGGGAAAACCCTAGCGTCGCCCGCCCTGGGCCGTCGGATCTGGATCGAACGGCTGCGATTGAATACCGTTTGACCGAATTGATCTTCAATCGACACCGTTGGATCGCGATCGGACGGTCGATGTGACCGCACAGTCTCGGGACGAGGCGACTGTCGCACCGCCGTCGCCTGTTGGCCGGGGAGATTTGCCGGGGGATTTTCGCGAGTTTCGAGGCTCCTCAGCGACCGTGCGGTAGCCCATTTAACGTGTCCGCCACCCCGCGCATTTGGTTCGTTCACTCGTTAGCTCTCGCGCTCCCTAGCTCTCCCCGTAGCTCGCCGAAGTTAGCACAACCGCCGCCACGGTTACTTCTTGACTTCCACTGCCACCGGTCGCTCTCCGCCGCCCTTGAGACCTTCACCGAGTTGGTTGTGACACGCCGCATCCGTCGAGCCATTCCATCCGACCGGAGACACCCAGGAACGCCTCAAGCCACTTCATCTTCTTCAACTCCGCCGACGAGCACCATCGTTCTTCTTCGACGCCTCACGACTCACCTCAACCATCGGATTCTCATCGGACGAGCGAGGTAACTCCACGTTTCCTCCCGTAGGGTTTACGTTTTAATATGCACCGGTAGATCTTGTCCGTTAGATCTTGATCGTGCGGCTCCGATTGCGCCACGTAGGCTAGAGAATAGTGAACCCGCTGGGTAACGGTAGCCGTCGGATTCTCATCCAACGGGCGACGTTGCGCCACATCTCCCCCGTAGAGGTAAGTTGATTATGCACGGTAGATCTCCGCCGTTGGATTGCCATCCGACTGTTCGGGTGCGTCCACGTAGGAGCGATGAATAGTAAACCGTGCGGGTGACCACAGCCATAGATCTTTGATCCGACCGTCGCCATTGAGCCACGTAGGCTTCGTAGTAGTGAAGCGCGCGGGTAATGACCGACCGTTGGATTTGAATCCAATGGCCAGGAAGAAAAGCGCTGCGTGGCTTGATGCTTTCTCGCCGCGTGTCAGTCGCTGAGTGGTCCAAGCACTGTTCACCGGGCCCACTTGTCAGTGGGTGGACCACCGGTCGTGCTGACGTCATCCGGGCCCACGTGTCAGTGGCCGAGCCGACGTGGCAGCCTCCGGTGCTGACACGTGTCGTCGGGGGAATAAAATCCGTATTTGCAGTAGAAAAATAAATCACTTAATTCGGTTATTATTTATTTGAATTTCAGCAAATTTGCAAATGCTATAACTTTTGCATTTTAACTCGGATTTGGGTGATTCCAGCGCCCAAAAATTTGTAAAAATGTAAACTATTTAATGGTGATTTTTATTTTATTTTTTGTGATGATCTTGCTGTCTGTGTCGAGTGTTTATTGTATGCTTGCTTGCTTGCGCGTAGACTCCGAGTTGCCGGAAGTCGCCGAGGGAGAATTTGAAGACCCGTCGCAGAACTTCGACCAGAACTAATCGCTATTTGAAGGCAAGTCATGCTTTGACCATGTTGCCCCTAGAGTTTCAAATATATTTTGATTCAATTATTGCATGCTATGTTAAGTACAAATACTATTGGTTAAATTGGGAAATGGTAGTTAAAAGCCAAACTTATTTATGCCACCTTGATAATAATGTTTATATGCCATGAAATCTTTGTCCACCCTAAGATGTTTTATATGTTGGATGCTAATATGATGCCAACACGGGAAGCTAGACCGTGATTAGTCGCTTAGCCTGCTTGTATGCGCTAAATGTCTTTTAAATAGCACCTTAATACTGACTAAACAATTATGGAACGCATTTTGGAATAATGCGATGATGTCATGAAATGGAATTGAGGGTAGCGACCTGTATGGTTCTACTCGTACAATGAAGTGGGCAGTGGCATGTGTTGCAATAATGCAAAACCGGGTGGGAAATGATTTGGACCGGGGCAAGTGGCAAGAAGGCTTCGTGCTGTGGGCCTGTGGCAACGGATGTGTGAAAGATTGTGAGGGCTGTGTCCCGAAATGTATATAATGGATGTCTTGCCCGGACAAACTAAGGACTGAACCTTGCGAGCCTTTGAACTGAGTTCCGTGTACAACCACTTGTCTGGTATGGGACGAACCTAGTTTTGTAGGTTTCTAACCTCTTTCCTTTGAAACCTCGGGGTGACAAAGGCACACCAAAGCAATCTGAGGGGAAGCGTACCTGTGCTACGGCTTGGTACCCATTCAACGGTACTTGCCCAAGTCTAAACTTCGGCTCTGAGTGAGGGAAGTGTTAGAAGGGAAGTACCGGAGGGGTTCATCGGTTAAATGTTAGTCTCTGAAAGACTTTGTTGCAATCAATCGCCTGTGTGGTGAGCGACTGTATCCTGTAGGTAAAGTGTACAGCCTCTGCAGAGTGTGTGTGTTGAATCTATTCGAATAGCCGTGTCCGCGGCATTGGACATTGCTCGGTGATTACAGTCAAGGGTTAGATTTTCAAAATATAAACATGGAATGGGCGGCTGTGTGCCAAAAGTCATTGAAATGAATCTAGGGCTGTGTGCCAAAACTCTTGAAAAAGAATTGAGAAATTAATTATTATTATTATTGGTTTTACTGCTTTTAATCTAATAGGATTACCTGTTTAAAAGAAATGCTGCTTTATGCAAAATAACCAATTAAGCCTTTCCTTTGGACTAAGCCATGCATGTAGTAATAGAACTGCATTGTGCATGACTTGTTGAGTATGTCGTATACTCACCCTTGCATCGACAAAAACCTCAGAAGAAGAAGCTGTGCCAGCTTGGGAGGAAGAGTTCATCGAAGGCCAAGAGGACTAAGGGGTTGAGCCGCACTCGGTAGCCTATGGTTATGAAGGGTTCACTGTTTTACTTTTGCTTCCGCTGATAAACTTGTGCCACTTTGATATTTATCACCCTGCTTGGCGAATTATTGTAAGGTGACCATAAGGTCATGTAACTCGATTATATTATGCTTGAAGTATTTTATTACTTATTTCCACTGTGTATGATTGTGGTACTTCAACCTGTTTATCCTGTGTGTACTAGCGTGATCCTGGACTAGTACAGAATACATAGGGTGTCCGAATCCGTGAATTCGGGGCACGACACCAAGTGTCCTACTGGTCGCCCAGGTGCCCAAATTGGTCGCTCAAGTGTTCTACTGGTCGCCCAAGTGCTCTACTGGTCACCCAGACTTCTAAACTGGTCTCCCAACTTCGTGAACTGGTCTTCAAGCAATTTGAGTTTGAATTGGGGTGTTTCAAAAAGTTTAAGAATAAGATTTTAGCTTCCGCGCAATCATTCATCCCCCTCTGATTGACGCCATTCGATCCTACAAGTGGTATCAGAGCAAGGTTGAGGTATGGCGTCAGATAAGTATGTTAATCGTCCTCCTATGCTTAATGATTCAAAATTTTCTTCGAAAAGTCGATGCAATCCTATATTGAAGCTCAAGGTAATGATGTTTGGTGCAAAGTCTCTACTGCATATGATGTTCCTGATATAGTCACTAATGATAATAAAGTAGACGTTGATTTAAATTCTAAAGCTAAAAACTTGATTTTTCAAGGAATCTCTGAAAAAGAATTTGATCGAGTTTCTCATTTACATTCTGCACATTCAGTTTGGAAGACATTATGTGACTATCATGAAGGTTCAACTAATATTAAGAAAGTGCGCAAAAATATTTACCAAAAGGACTTTTCTGATTTTGTTATGAGACCAGGTGAATCAATTGATGATCTTTACTCTCGATTTGAGAAAATTTTGTACAATTTATGGTGTTGGAGTTAACAATCCAAGAGAGGAGAATGCTAGTAAGATTTTGAGATCTCGACTCTGAATGGCGATGGTTGTTACTACAATCAATCAAACTGTTGATTTGGATACGTTGACCATGGATGATCAGATTCTAGGTTGAAAACTTATGAGATGGATTCTTTATCACCTAGAGCTGATAAAACCTCTACACATGCACTTGTTGCTAACCCCAAAGACGCCTTCTCGATTACCATCTTCGCCTCCTTATTCGCATTAGCTTCTTTTTTCAGATGAACAGTTTGAGATGCTCCTCAAGAAGATCTTGTGCTCATTTCTTCACGCTTGTCAAAGAACTCAACAATGTGAGGATGAGGAGGCGTGGAGGCACTACTTCAGGGCCTTTCAACTGCTTTGAGTGTGGTCTTCTCGGGCATATCAAAGCAAATTGTCCTAAGTTGAAAAAGAAGGAAGAAAGGGAACCAGCACAACGCAGCTCAAGACGTACTACTCCTAGGCGTTCCAATTTTCGAAAAGTCGCTAAGAAAGTCTTAGCTGTCTTGGAGGAGTGTGATCTTAGTGATGTGGACTTTGAGAGTGACAATGAGCCACGGGACAAGAAGGAGATCTCGATGATGACTTCACCGGCATGTGCTTTATGGCTAAAAGGGATAGTGACAAAGATTCGATTTTGATGAGACTGTGGAAGAGAGGAAGGAGAACATATGGTTCATAGATTCGGATGTTCAAGACATATGACCGGTGATTCAAAATGGTTCTCCTCCTCACACAAAGTTCTCGTGATGAGGTCATCACTTTTGGCGACAATTCAAAGGAAGAATTCTTGGAAGAGGAATTGTGCGAGTCAATGAAAACTTCATTCTCAAGGATGTAGCTTTGGTAAGCAAGCTCAAATATAATTTGTTCTCAGTTTCTCAGTTGCTTGATGAAGATCTTGAGGTAAGATTTTAGAAAATTCTTGTCGTATATTAGATGTTTCTGAAAATATAGTATGCAACATCACTTGCATTGGTCGCTTGTTTAAAGGTGATTTTTCATGTCCAACATCTGAAATGACATGTCTTGTATCTCATGTTTCAAAATATCTAACTTTTTGGCATCGTAGACTTGGTCATATTGGTTTTGATCACCTTTCACGCATTAGTAAATCTAATTTGTTCAGAGGTTTGCCTGAATTAAAGTATGACAAAACAAGTAATTTGACTTGCTCTCCCTATCAACATGGAAAAATGACTGCACCTAAATATTTTCCTATCACTGCTGTTATGACTAATGCTCCAGGTCAGCTTCTATACATGGATACTGTGGGACCAGCAAGAGTAAAATCTGTAGGAGGTAAGTTGTATGTTCTTGTGAGTGTAGATGATTACTCTAGGTACTCTTGGGTATATTTCATGACTACCAAAAATGAAGCTTTTGAATTGTTTCAAGAGTTTGCACTAAGGTTGCTCAAGGAATTGCTCAAGCATTTAAAGTAATTAGGAGTGATAATGGAGGAGAATTCAAGAACAATCTTTTGCTTCTTTACTGTTACGAACATGGAATTGAGCATCAATTTTCTTCGCTTTCGAGTTCCTCAACAAAATGGTGTTGTTGGGAGGAAAAATCGCACACTAGTTGAGATGGCTAGGACAATGCTTGATGAATATTCTACTCATAGGAAGTTTTGGGCTGAAGCTATTTCTACTACTTGCTACATTTCAAATAGAGTATTTTTGAGAGCAAAGCTTCATAGAACTTCTTATGAACTTCGGTTTGGACGTACTCCTAGCATCTCCCATATGCGTGTTTTTGGTTGCAAATGTTTCATTCTCAAACATGGAAATCTTGATAAGTTTGAATCTAGATACTCAGATAGATTGTTTCTTGGTTATGCTCTTCATACTCGTGGTTACCGTGTGCTGAATTTAGAAACTAACAAAATTGTTGAGACTTGTGAAGTCACTTTTGATGAGGCTAGTCCTAGTACTAGACCCGAATTTTCAGGGACACAAGTTACTTGCAGTTCTGAAAGTATCTTTTTAGAAGAAAGTGATGATGAAGATGAAGATGAAAGTGGTAATCAAGTTGGCAACTCGGCTCAGCCAATTCAGCCACAGGAAGAAAATCAGCAAGCATCTTCGGAAATTCTTCTAGCAAACACACATGGTACTGGACCTCAGGCATCTTCAGAAATTTCAGCACCATTGCATATTCAACGAAGACATCCTCCTGAACAGATGATTGGTGAGTTAAATGTGCGTGTGCTTCGAAACAGGTACAATACTAATGCCTCATATGCTCATACTGCTTTTGTTGCATCTTTTGAACCCCAAGATGTAAGTCACGCGTTATCTGATGAGTCTTGGATTAATGCCATGCATGAGGAACTTGAGAATTTTGAGCGTAATAAGGTTTGGGTTTTAGTTCCACCTCCTTTAGGTCGAATATCATTGAAACTAAATGGGTTTTAAGAATAAACAAAGTCAAAATGGGGTTGTTGTTAGAAACAAAGCTAGATTGGTTGCTCAAGGTTTTACTCAAATTGAAGGACTTGATTTTGATGAAACTTTTGCACCTGTTGCTAGACTTGAAGCCATTAGAATTTTGTTGGCCTTTGCTGCATCTAAAGGTTTTAGATTGTATCAAATGGACGTCAAAAGTGCTTTTCTAAATGGTTTTATTTCTGAAGAAGTTTATGTCAAACAACCGCCTGAATTTGAAAATCCGAAATACCTAGACCATGTTTTAAGTTGTCCAAAGCTTTATATGGTTTAAAACAAGCTCCTCGGGCTTGGTATGATAGGCTTAAATCATATTTGCTGGAAAATGATTTTGAAATGGGCAAAGTTGATAAAACCTTGTTTTCTCTCAAGCATGGCAATGATCATTACTTGTTGATTTATGTGGATGATATCATTTTTGGTGGTACTTCTCATGCTCTTGTTGCCAAGTTTTCAGACACTATGAGCAGGGAATTTGAGATGAGTATGATGGGTGAGCTCACATACTTTCTGGGTTTACAAGTCAAGCAAACAAGGTAAGGTATCTTTATTCACCAAACGAAGTACACAAAAGATCTCCTTCGACGTTTTGAGATGGAAACATGCAAACCAATTTCCACACCTATTGGCACAACAACTACTTTGGATCCGGATGAAGAAGGAGAACCGGTTAATCAAAAGGAGTATCGAAGCATGATTGGATCGCTTCTTTATCTCACTGCTTCAAGGCCGGATATACACTTTGCGGTGTGTTTGTGTGCTCGTTTTCAAGCTTCCCCACGTACCTCTCATCGACAAGCGGTAAAACAAATTCTTCGCTATTTACAATCCACTTTAGAGTTTGGCTTATGGTACTCCTCATCATCATGTTTATCACTTAGAGCCTACTCTGATGCTGATTTTGCGGATTGTAGAATTAACAGGAAAAGTACCTCTGGAACATGTCATTTTATTGGTACATCTTTAGTAGCTTGGTCATCTAGAAAACAAGTTTCTATTGCTCTCTCAACTGCTGAATCTGAATATGTTGCTTCTGCCGCATGTTGTGCTCAAGTGCTTTGGATGATATCAACTTTAAAGGATTTTGGATTAAACTTAGATAGTGTTCCCCTTTTTTATGATAACACTAGTGCTATTAATATTGCTAAAAATCCAGTGCAACATTCTCGAACCAAGCATATTGACATTCGCTATCATTTCCTTCGAGATCATGTGGAAAAGGGAGATGTTGTGTTGCATTTTGTTGATTCTGAATTGCAAATTGCGATATTTTCACAAAACCACTTGATGCTTCTCGATTTGCCTTTTTGAGAGGAGAGTCAAGCGTTGTGCATTCCATGAGCTTGTTTTGAGGGGAGTTTTATGCCAAGTCTCATACTTAATGAGCTTACTTTATCATATTTCTTTATATATTATGTAATTGAGCTTATATATGATAATCTAAATTGCTTTACTTGAACTAAAAGTGACATTGCGGAATTCCTTGGTTTGACTGTCTATAGCTAATACTTTGTAATATCTTGCTACTATAGGCTTGATAATGAATCGTCTTAACAAATTTGGGCTATGAAGTATGTGTATTTTTAGCTTTACTCTTTCATAGACCATTTAATCACTTTGCATGTTTACAATAAAAGAAAAGGGAATAAGAAAAAAAGGGGTTCAAATCTTCAAAGAAGAAGCTTGTTAAAATTATCAAAATGTGCAAAAGCTTCAAGATGTATGCTTCAAGCATGCCATTCCCTAAAAGATAAGATGTATGCTACAAGCATGCCATTCCCTAAAAGATAAGATGTATGCTTCAAGCATGCCATTCATTGAAAATAAAAGAAGTATGCTTCAAGCATGCCACATGCAGTCTACTGTTATCAAGATTAATTTGGTCTACTAGATTGAAGTTGAAACTACTTGCTTGCCCTGAGTTGTTAGTTGCTTCATTTTTTGGTCTAGTGTTTTCTGTCAAGATTTTGCTTAGTACTTGGCTATAGTTGATTAAATTGAGGTTGAGATGCATGTCACTCCCTAACTTGTTAAATAATATTAAGTTCATGTATTATGCTTATTATGTGATCTATAAAGTTATATGATCAAGGTTGTCAAAAGGGAGAAATTTTAGAGTTCACACACAATTTGGTTTCCTTTTAAGGGAAGACTTTTCACTTTGCTTTTTGATCACTTTGCTTTTTGTTTTAAAATGAAATTTCTTAAAATCTTTTCTTGTAAGGTTACTGCCAATGTTCAGGTCCAAATGGTGTTGTCAATGTTTTCATCAAGGGGGAGATTGTGAGATCATGTGTGGTGCTTGTGCATGTGCCATGTTGAGATAATTATTATGCTGGTGATAGCATGATGGATTTTGCTTGATGCAATGCACTCGTGTGAGTGGTTGCATGGATTGACTTTGAGTCAAGTCGTGGACTTGTGCTCGTGCACGGTTTCTGTGTTTATTCATGTGCAAGTGTTGCTCGAGGGCGAACGTGGTCGATGACGGGACCGGAACTAGGTTCATGGAGGAACTGAGGTTCGGGACTAGGTTCAGGGAGGAATCAAGGTCCTAGTGGTCGAGGATGTCATGCGAGACGTTCGGGCTAGAGAACATGCACATGAAGGCTGGTTAGTCACGTATGCGCAGTAGGTGGGCTGTTCATGCGTGCAAGGTTGCTGGTTAGTCACGTAATTACAGCAGGTGGGCTGTACATACGTGCAAGAGTTGTTTTTGGCCACGTTGGGCCAAGTTGAGATGTATACAGACTCTTTCCATGTTGGAAGTGGAGTTGTATTCTATCTCGTTAGGATTGCTCTGTACAAATAAGGGGAGGTGTCCCCTGTTTATTCAAGAGCAAGATTTTAGGGCTTGTACTCTTGTGTTGGAGTACTTTAGATAATGAAATAAAAATCAATCTTCCAGAGAGCTACTTCTTGCGGCTGTGATTTGCTCTTGGCTTCGACATAGTTGATCGATCGCTTGAAATTTTGTTCATCACAGCAGTCACGAAGTTCATCACGGAGTTCGGTTCTTTGCAAAGGTATCATCTTGCGAAGGTAATATCTTTTGATCCGTAGATCCGATCGGATTGATTCTTGTTGGGTTTGATTTATAATTGAATCTAGTTTCTACAATTAAAATTTCACATCAATCCAATGGTTAGATCTTCAGTAATTTGTGGTCGCCCAGATTGCTAGCCTAGTCGCACAGCTGTTAGATCGCTAATTGTTTTAGTCATCTTGCGAAAGTCATAACTTTAGATTTGTAGATCCGATTAACCTGATTCTTTTTTATTCACTTCAGAATTTAGTCTAGTTTATACATTTAAAATTTCACATCAATCCAATGGTTAGATCGTTGGGAATTACTACTCGCCCAGATTGATGTCCTGCTCGCCCGACTGCTCGCGTGGTCGCCCGGATTCAGTCATCTTGCAAAGGACATAACTTTAGATCCATAAATCCGATTGACCTGATTCTTTTTTTATTAGATTCAAAATTGAGTCTAGTTTCTACAATTAAATTTTCACGTCAATCCAACAGTGGGATGTTCTGAAATTCTTATTTTAGTGAACGTATATCGGTCTGCTCGCACAGGTTGTTCACGTGGTCGCCCAACCTGCTCGCCCAAGTACCTACTGGGTGCCCAAGTGCCCAACCTGCTCGCCTAAGTGTCCCATCGGTCGCCCAGTGCCCAAACTGGTCGCCAAGTGTTCTCTCGCCGCCTAAGTGTCCTCATCGCCGCCTAAGTGTCCCATTGGTCGCCTGTGTGCCAAACCGGTCGCTCAAGTGTTCTCATCGGTCGCCAGGTGCTCATCTGGTCGCCTGACTTCTAAACCGGTCTCCCAACTCGTGAACCGGTCTTCAAGCAATTTGAGTTTGAATTGGGGTGTTTCAAAAAGTTTAAGAATAAGATTTTAGCTTCCGCGCAATTATTCACCCCCCTCTGATTGACGTCATCCGATCCTACATTATATACACACACAATGGCACAACACCTGGCTTATCGATCATGCATACGCCTACACCGGGACTGGATTGTTTTCCATGGATGATGGCCATGTTTGTGCTCGTCGTTGTCATGGGCCATGCAGCTTGGCCAATCGACCTTCCGGTTATACAAGTCAAGGCACGCATGCAGCCAATAATGGAATCTTTCGATAGTGCGTACGGGATGGTTTCATTAATCCGGTAATTAGTTAAGCCTGCCCTGTTATCATGTAGTGGCGAATATAAAGTCTGTAGATAGCTTCAGTCGTCATGCACTGCGTAATACTAGTAGACAGTCCATAAAAGTGATAAGAGTAACGTGTATATATAGCACCGTACGCGTGTTGGACCGTAGCTAAGCTAGTGCCAATTAAGGCCATGTTTGGATCCCTAGGCAGCTAACAATTAGCCCATTAGCTGGTGGGTGGGAGCTAATTTGGGCTAATAACAGGTAACACACTGGGAAAAATCTAAAATACCCTCGCAAAAATATGTGAATCACCAGCTGTTATGAGGGGCAGACATGACTTTTCTAAGAAATTAGCCCAACCATTAGCCATGTATCCAAACAGCCCTGGACTAATTTTAGATGAGCTAATTATTAACTGACTAATAATTAGCTCTAGCCATTAACTAGCTAACAATTAGTTTTAGCCCATCCAAACATGGCCTAAGATACCTTCTTCAGAGCATGCTGCATGCATTACTATTTATTCCCTTGGTGTTTAGCATGCATTTGCGTCTGCGGATATATGTTATCACAGGATTGAAAAGATGACATGTTAACGCATGGGAAATTTCTCCGTTAGAAAAAAAAATTGAAATTATTCACTGCATGCAGTCATCTCAAATCTCAGCCATTTACCTTGACTAGTATAATGCCCGTGCTAACGCTACGGCGATATATTTAGTAATACAATTCAAACAAGGTCCCTATCAGAAGCCACTGAAACAGCCAATGAATTTACCAATCCCCTCATGCACTTGATGGCCTTCTGTTCTGATTGTCGGAATCTTAGAAGCACGGCAACCCTGCACAATGCCAAAGCATATGCTTTCCCAGCTGCGGTCTTCTTATCTGAGCAACTTGCTATCTAGAACATTCCAAGCATGTGATGTCAGTTATTGCCCACTATTCTTAAGGGATATTCTTTAACAAAATTTAGTGTAATTCACATGAGACAACAGGTGAAATGGATGTTTAGTTTGTTACATCGCAATAGTACAAGCACGCGTCAGATGTCAAGAGCTATCGGTAGTACCTCCACTGCAATACGGATGGCAAGCCCTTCCTCACTGATGTCAAAATTGTTTGACGAATCTGGTGAACTGGAAAGGCTTTCAGGACTTGTAGTAGCTTGCTCCAGAGTTTCCGTTGAAAATAATGGAGTTTGTACCATTTGAACCATAAACCGAGCAGCTTGGACTGCATATTTTCTCCTTTTAGAAACAACATGGGCACTACCCCCAACATTACCATATAAACCTGGCCACATGGCTTTCATGACTGGTACAAATGCGCTGGAGACACACCCCTATAAAAAGAGAAAGGTACAGTCACTAATTTTAGTTTTGAAAACTTAGCTTACATAAAACAATTCTATTCTAGAATGCATGGTATGCCATATCAACTTGCCTTGTGTTTGTCTGAAAGCGCTGGATAATGCTGAAAGAAGACAGACAGACACTGTTTCAATCTGGATAAATAAACACATGTGAGGGTACTGCAAGACAAAATTTGAAACAATATAGGGTGCAAACTGAGCAATTGACCTTCCGAGTTCATTAGTTTCCTCCAAGAAATATAATCTTACAAGCTGAGCTAGGATAACAGGATGCAAGTCTGCCGATATGCTTGCATAGTTCTCACTAAGAAGAAGAATTTTTGCAAAACCTTCAGCAAGAATGGTTCGGACATTATCATGATTATCGCCCTCTAGGCTGAATTCCCAGTCATCTTTATGAAATCCAGAAAATAGAATATTGAGAACTCCAATATTTAGATTATCATCATTCAAATCAGAGATGTCCACAGGAGTAAACTGAGTCTTCTCATAATTAGCATCCAGCGATTCAATTCCAATGGCTTGGTCTATTTCTTGTGGACCATGCCAAGTCACAAGATCAATCAAGGCCTTGCATGCCATGGCACTAACCAGGTCAGGTCCATTGATGAAAGATAAACGCAACTGCTTCAGCAACTCTGCATTTGGTCTTTTCTCTAACAATCCAAAAAGACAAAGGCATCTTAAAGCAGCCCTTTGTACGTCAACATGATTCTGCTTTGCCTGCATGAGATAAGATCAAGGGAAGAAAATTCAGAACCAACCAGTGCTAACCAGATGAACCGTAAGAGCACATATACTCATTGCCTACAAGAGCCATATAATATTAGCATATAAAGTACTATACACCTCGAGAACTACAGAACAATCATTCCAGCAAGTGCTTGACTATTAGCTGTAAGTTCTTCCCAGTTAGCAGCTAAATATTCATTGAGCTTTGGAAGATCCTGCCTGCGGAACACATCCCAAAGAGCACCAGGCTAAGATATTTCTGAAACATTAGATTTTGGTTCCTCTGAATGTGATGTAGTAGATAACCCAGCGGAAGAACCTTCAGAACCACTATAAACTTTAAAATCTGAAAACTTCTCTTGTAATCCCAACGTTGAGGCATGCTTTTAACATTACCTGTTAGGCCAAACTCTCTGGTAGTTAGGGTTCTTGATTTTCTGACAAATGATATAAGTTAAAGTCAGAAATCATAATATGTATTACTGCTTAAGTGCTTCTCGTAGGTAAACAGAACAGTACCTTTTGCTTCCATGGTCCCTTGTACTCAGGGTTTGGAATGGTTGGGGCAGTCCATTCACCATCTTCCTCATCATCCCAATCCTCAGGCTACACAAAAGCACATTAAAATGTAAAAGTCACATTACTATGCATCATATAACATATAACATATAGAGTGGATTATCAACTAGAGTAATAGAGTGGATTATCAAATTGAGTACCTTCTTAGCATCAGGATCAGGAATTTCCTTAGGGATATCATCATAGCCCTGGATATAACAAATTGACTCATATTGCATAAACAAAGAACATACAGCTCCTTTCTAGCTTCACTGTTAAAAACAATTAACAGAAAATTCTAACTAATTGAGAAATAGCAAGCATTTTGTCATATGGTATGGTGTAACAGCTGGTAAATCTGATCAGGTAATGTTTTCACTTTTCATTTCGTTATTTATATATATAACAGTATTCACATGGTAGCAACAAAGGAAATAATACCTCTGGCTTCTTGTCCTCAGGATCAGGAATATACTCCTTGTCGTCCCAGTCCTCTAGCTGCAAACAAGGAATTATCTCAGTAACTATTAAAGAATGCGTAAGGAAGGCAATTCACACAAACTGTAAGCAATCTCTAAAATGCACCTTCCTAGCCTCTGGGTCCTTGATTTGCTTCGGGAGAAGAATATCCCAATGATCATAGATGCTGCCAGTTTGCTTCTCAACATTATCAATGAGAATGCTGTATGTAACATTACGTGATTGAATAATCAAAACCAAGGAATATGGACCATACCTCAAGAGTATTGATCACCAAAGCTTGGTTTAGACTGCAGACAAACCAATTGTGTGAATGGGTAATTAAACAGAGAGACAACACAAGCAAACGAAAACAACTGAACAACTCACCTGTCCAAGCCCAAACCTACCCAATCCACTTTTAAATAAATGGCCAACAGCTGCCAAGACAACTAATAGCAACTTATAAAGCAAGCCCTTTCTTGAGTAGCTATCAGTCTCAAATCTACTCAATGCTGCTAGCCCTTCTCCAAGAGTATGGTTCCTCAACCTCATACTGGACAAGTTGTGAAATAATTTAAAAAGTTGGTCAACCCTATCTCGTACTTCCAACTTAAGTTGCATGTCCCCGAAAGCTTCTGCCTTCTGATGATCAGCATTATCATCATCATCCCAGCTATCCCATTGGTCATCAAAATCATCAAAATCAACTATAGATATATTTTTCCTGTGAACTTAAGAAAGAAGGAATTGGCATGGATATCTACAGGTGACGAAGGTTCTTGATTATCATCATCTACGAAGGTTCTCCCCACCCAATGCTGCCAAACCCAGCTCCAAGTTTTTCAGGACCTGATTCAGTTTGGAGATACAGTAAGTAAAAAAAATAACTGTTTTAAAAGGAAATACATCTCCTGCCAACAATTCTGGGTGACACAGAAACACAAATCATTAACAGAGTTGAATGGATAATGGTCATCCTTGATTGGAAATGAATAGGGTATAGAAATATGAAATGAAGATAGCAGCAACCACAGCCATGGGCAAAAAGACTTACTGATCTATCAGTTCTTGGAGTTTCAGTAGATTCAAAACATACCTAAGGCTACGGCATCAAAAGTGAAACTTAATTAAGAACAGCGCATGCAGTGAATCATCATGCATTGAATAAACCAGCAAAATTCCAAGAGGGTCTATCGCCAGATCTGGATGCAACTGATCAACTTTGCCCATTGCAAGAAGTCCTTTTGTACCTCTTTTGCAATCCTGATGTGTAGATCATTCTTTGTGACCTCAAGTCTTTGGATAGCAAGCCTGAAAGATTTATTTGCATGGTTAAAGCGTTCAGTATAAAATCAATCAATCACTGATATTTTGGTACCAGTGATTCTCAATGAAAAAGCTACAAAACAAGCATGTTCAGTTCTATCGTCACCAGTCAATGGTAGCACAGGCCACAAGCTAGCACAGAAACAACTTTCTAAATAGGTCCATTCTACAACAATTGTTTAATTCGTTATCAACTTATCATAGACAGTGGCTGGTACACATTTTGAGCAAATAGAAGAATCTTCAGATAAGCGAATAACAACAAAATGTTCCAGCAATTAGGAGCACACTTATTAATAAAACAACTTAAAGAATAACTAACTCTGCATTTCTGACCATTTATACGAAACAATCATGTAAACATGTAAATTTAGGCAGTAAATTTAGTGCTTGAAAGAAATAGGAACTTACTCTTCTTCACCTGATGAATCAACTAAATCTGACTGTTGGCTCTTTCTTGCCTGTAAAAAATCATATGTGTAAATCCATAAGGTCAAATGCTATGGTTGACTTCACAAAAGAAAAATGCTATGGTTGGAAACTACAGAAACTTCTTCATATGAAGGAACACTAATGTTCTAGAGGAGTGTATTTCTGGTAATGTTTTCCCTAAGAAAACCGTAATTTTCTTTCAAAATATCAGAAACCGTAAGCCAACCGTAAGCCAACGGTCACAAATGTTCCCAGTCGGTTTCTGATTGAACTACTCAGAATGCCTCACCCATAAACATTATAAAATAAATATAGACTAAGGACAGGCTCGATAATATTTTTTACAGGAAATAGGGAGAAGAGCTAGGTAAGATTATGCTATTATAGCCAAAATTTGAGATGCAATATGTATGTAAACAAACATGTCAACAGTAAAATCGGAAGTTTATTTTATTTTTACATTTTCCCTCAGTTATCTTAAAAATATAGAAGGTAAATATATGGGTGGTATCAGACCAGAAATTACTACAGATCAGAAACTTCAGATTTGAAAAACATATAAAACCTTGTAGTCATAGAGGTCACCACCAGTACATGCACTGCTTTCACTCAATTTTCCACTCAGTATTATTCGCTCGGCATCAATTAATTCTTGATCTACATCATTCTCTGCATCGTGAAACCCATTAACCTTGGCATCCACAGTTTCATCATCCGTAGATTCTTCAGTTCCACTATCTTCAATTTGAGAATCATGTGACAGGGAACACCTAAGGTGTTCATCCTGTAAAAGTGATGATCATGAATGATAAGTAGCTTCTACGATAAATGGAAAAAACTAACAAACTGCGTCAGCCTAAATTGTCCAGAATAGTATCATCAGGCCAATGAACTCTGGGACAGCAACAGGCAAACTTACTTCAAATATACCCTCGTATTCCTCTAAGAGAGTAGTGACAATGCCTTGAGCACTGTTAGCAGCGTTCGCAGCAGCAATAAGCTGAGCAGAACTGTCGTCATTCATGTCTAAGTCATCTTCCATCTCACATTCACCAGCCAGAAGTGGACGCAGCAAGAGAGGAGCCATACAAGCAGCAACTGCTGATGGAGTCATTCGATTCTCAGCAGTATGAGAAGCAACAGTGTGCATCATTTTCAGAATTCTGCAAACATTAGCACGGAATGGTGAGTCGTTCAAGGCGGCGCACGTACCGAGGGAGCCGGAGGAGAGGACGCGGGCGAGGCGGCCGATGAGCTCCGAGGCGGCGGGGGTCCCACGGCGCTCGAGGTCGGCAACAAGGTCGGACGGTGGTGGTGAGCGCGGGCCATGGGCGAAGGCGGCGGCCGGCGAGGGCGTCTCGTGAGAGGCGCCATGAGGAGGCGCGGGTGCGCGGAGCGGGCTTTGGCGCCGCCGACGGGAGGGAGGGGAGGCGGGCGCACGATTGGGCGGGAGGGAGGAGGGGAGGCGGGCGGGCGCGATTGCACGAATGGGGATGGGGAAGGAGGGGGTGTTCGCGCGATCAGCGGGTGGGGAGGGAACAGCATGGATTAGTCATCACAGATTAGAAGATGAACCAAATGATTAGGACCATTAGATTTGATGAAGTGCTCTGAGAAAACATCTTAGCGCTTGATTTTGAGGAAGGGGGATTTTTAGGTGCACATATTAGGGTGGATACAGGAAAAGTATTCTCTGTAGAGGTAAAAGGCTGTGTGAAGACTGTGTGGATGTAGAAAAGAATCAACTGGTGAATTATAAGGGGGTATAGATATAGACTAGAGGTCTGCATATGGTCTATCCCAGCAAGTAGCGATTATATAAACCAGTGCAACGGTTACCTTGACTTGACTAGAGGTCTGCATATGGTCTATCCCAGCAAGTAGCGATTATAGATACCAGTGCAACGGTGGACGGTTCCAAGGGAGACCGACCCGGTTTTATAGTGCAAGCTAGGGGAATTTCTTCCGAGCAACTCGAAAGGTTGTGGTTGGTACCTCCTTTTGAAGAGTTTGGCAGCCATGCGGGTCTTATCGTCTATCGCAGTCGATCGGTTTGTTGCACCCTTGTCTGTCTTCAAACTAACCAGATCATAAATAGGTGACACGTGTTGCTTATCGGGTCTTCTGCGCTCTGACATAGAGCTAAAAATAAAATTTCCCTCGCATGGACGTTATTTTTAACACAAAAAAAAGTTGACAAAGGGCTACAAAATCAAAATTTTCCATGAGTACATGCGACGCACCACGATAGCCGAAGATGACCACTGCAACGGTCGCCTTACTGCATGCATATATCAAATCCTCATGCGTTACAACTCACAGAAATTTCACAAAATTAATTTTCTCAATAAACAGTTTATTTTCTACAGGATCTAAAAAAAAGCTCCATCTTTATCTTGGCAAGTTTTCTGATTGTCTACTTAACGGGCCATGGGACTCTCCGGTTTTGGGCTAGGAGCCCAAGAATGCTGGGATGAAAAGGTGGAGTTGGGTTTGCTTGGGTTTCTGCCGGAGTGTGGAGATCTTTACACGTGGTGGCACGCCGTGTGGGGTGTGATGCCGCAAAAAGGTAATAAGTGTTGTGAGATAAGGAAACCTAAACCAAATATGGTTAGAACTCTATCTCTTCCTAATGTAGTCGAATCCGATCTTTCTCTCACCACTATAAATATCGGGTACCCCCTCATTGTAATACATCGAATCAATAATGCAAGAGAGATTTCCACCCTATATTTTGTGTGTTCTCGATTCTTGATTCACGTGTTCATGCATGCGTGCTGTTGATTCGAGTAGGTAAACGGCGACGTTTTACAACACGTTATCAGCACGAGTTTCTACCACAAGGAGGAGGATTGTCGACGACGAACGAACGACTACTTCCGGCGATTGATCGCCTGATTCGATCTGCAATCAACTCGCCATCACGCCGGCATCCACTCGGATTGCCGAAAAGTCCTACGCGACTCTATCCTACGCGATAGTCTACAGAATTTCTCCTGCAGGGCAAATCAAGGAAACAGATTGGCATAATTGATTGAATCGCAATCTGAGAGCACAATGCTGTTACTGTTCATCTCCTAATCATACACCGAAAATAGTTTTATGCCTTTGGTCCATTGTATTGCTTGGAGACATAATCAGATGCATTCATCGTGGTTACTGTTCATCCATAAAAAAATCACCGTCATGGCCGCAAGTCTGGCTGCCGGAGGATCGGCCATCGCGCCCATTACGTGGATTGCTCTGCCGCCGCGCCCGTCCAGCTGACCATGGCGCCGCCGATCTCACCCGCGCCTGAAGCGCATGACGGCGGCCAGTGAGCCGCCTCGTCTTCCGCGCTGGCGTTCGCGCCCGAAGCGCTGTCCAAGCCCGCGCGCCTCGCCTCCTGTAATAGCCCTCTAAATTCAAAAATAAAGAAAAATTAAGATTTTATATTTGAAAATGGAAATGAATTAAAAGTTTAATTGAAATCAAGATTTTGATTTTAAAACAATATTCTTATTTCATTTCTTCCATTACAAACATAATGAAAAGAAAGATTTCTAAATTACGATTGATATTCCCAAAACAAATAAAATATCAAAATAAGTTTGAAATGTGAATTTGATTTGAATTTCAATTTTTGAATTCTCTTGCATTTTCTTGAGCCTTTGCATTTAAAAGAAAAGTCAAATGCATTGAAATGGTAAAATGGTAAAAATAAGAAAGTAAAAGTAAAATGCCAATAAAAATGTAATAACAATAATATTAAAGTTTCAGATCACTCAAGATATTTTCAGAAACAAATCATGACAATTAAGATAATCTGAATAATTAAAATAAAAAGAAAACGTGAGATAACCTAAAGACAGGAAAGCTGATTTGAACCAAGTCAGATTTTTGTAGCAGTATCTAGATCTTATCTCAAGTTGATACTTTTACCATACCGACCTAAGGTCATTATATACCTCTGGTAAAAATATAAGAAGTAAAAACTTATATTTAAAGTTTTTAGAAATTCAAAAACAGAAAACCAATAAAATTGAAAACGATAATGTCATAATTTTTAGAAATTAAACATAAAATATAAAATCAATCTGTCATCGAATCAAATAGATCAACCTAGTCTCGGCCAGAGTTTATCCTTAGCTGTTCCATTAATGAGGCTTACAGGTGGGCCCGATTCATGAGCTGGCTCAACCATCATTTTTGCCGACACCTCCCCTGTCAAATGATCCCACACGTCAGCCACCAATCTACAGTGCTTTCTTCTTCCTTCGTTTCTTTTCTGATTTCTCTCTGCCGTGCGCAGAGGCAAGCTAGTACAGCCTCCAACCCTGTCTCTTCTGCGCCGCAATTCTAACCTCAAGACTCCTGTACACGTTGCCGAGCGTGCCGTGCCTTATCTCAACCTTAGCGACTTGGTAAAGCACTGTAATTTCTTGTGTTTTCTTCGGCTGCAACTCATCGCCTGCCGAACTGGTGCCGCGGTAAGATCTCGACCGCAATTTTGCTGCCACGGCACGAAATCGGCAGACAAATGCAGTGCCCTTGCCCACGTGCCTTGCCAAAACCTTGCCACGGCAGTCGTTTCTGCTAAGGATCTCTGCCGCGACAGGGAATTCTCGCGCACCATCTCGGCCGAGCCAATCCTTTTGCGTGCGAAGCCAATCCCTTCACCAAACAGCCTTTACCCTCTATAAAAACCAATGCGTATACTCTCAGCCAACCAGAGCAACCTCTACTCACCCATGAACCAACCTCCTGCACCAACCAATCCTCTTTTCTTCTCCAAAGCCGGCAAGAACCCGAAATGGGGAGAATCATCATGCGCAACCCTACGCTCCGAATCAAGCCGAACTATCAAGACTAGAGCTTCCTTGCGACCTCTAGAGTCCATCCCCATCGCCAATTCGAGTTCATCTTCTCCAGTGAGCCGCCGCTCCGAGCCCTTCATTCCGCCATGGCTGTGCACGGTGTTAGCTCATCCCCGCATGTAAGTTCTTCAAATAAAACCCAAAATCAAGTTCCTGATAGCTCACTGATACTCACCTTGGCGCCAATTTGTGAAGAGACTGGTTGAATCTGCTTCACCGTCGACCCGCCATGGGCGCCGCCGCAAGCTTCCGGTGGCGAGCCACTTCCCTTTGTCGCCGATGGCCGAAAAGACCTCCCCTGGGTTCGCAATCATGTGCTGGAGCCCATTCCGGAACCCATTCGCCAGTTCCGACATTCCTCCGTCGCCGGCGAGCCGCGGAAGCCTCTCCTCTGTCTTCTGTCGCTGCGCAACGGGACCCCTCCGTCAGCCGTTGCGCGTCTTCTCTGGCGCTGACCGCGCGGGACCCAACAGCCAGCCTCAGCCCTCGCCGTCTCACTGCCACCCCGGGCCCAGCTGCCAGCGCCTAGCTCCGGACTGGCCCAGAAAGGAAAGCGTAATTTCTGATGGCAGGCGTACTTTCCATATTCGGTAAAAATCTCAATTTCCAGCATTTTCAATACCCTTGCCTATTCCTTTATTTATAAATTTTGAATCATCAGTCGAAATGATATGAAATAAATTCCTAAATTCACCTAAATTCATAAAGATTCAGAATATGTAAAAATATTTAATGTTCATGATTAGTTTGATTTATTTGTAATTGAAATCTGAATAAACCTTAATATGATCATTTAATAAAGTATGTGCATCATAAATCCTAAAATTATGAAATAATTTACACATGCCTCTGAGCCCATGAGAAACCCATTTATGTAAAAAATATTTAATTATCAAACTGAATTGATGTTATTTGAATTTATGAATACAAATAAGCCCTAATATGTTGCTATTACAAATATACCATTTGTAATTCTTTAAATCATGAAATAAATTTATATGTTCATACAAATGCATAAGGATTCTGAATATTCAAAAATATTTAAAGAATAAACTCTGTTGGAATTGTAAAAGTTAAACTTAAATAAATGAATCAAGTATGCTACATACAAAGTTTATGCAAACAAGTTCAAATTTGAGTAAGACTAATTTTTATGGAAACCTTAAATCCTCAGGAACCCAAATATATAAAAATATATTTAGATTCTAACTTAATTTGAATCATTTTCTAAAATAAATTGCTTTCAATGTATTAAGTATTCAAATGTGAATATCTTATGCAAATAGAATGTAAATCATGTAAAATCAGTTTTGTAAGTTCGAAAATCATTAATGAACTTAAATATGCAAAAACATTTAGGGTTCATCATAGGAAATATTTGTGTTATTATATAAAGTAAAGAAAAGCTGAAAATTAATCAAAAATAATTAATAATTGTGTAAATCTGAAATTTTGATAATAAAATACATGATCATGGAATTCTGAAAATAAAGAAATAAATCCATAAAACAAGAAACAATATTATTGCTAACTATATAAAATTAATTAAGATCCGAATACGTAAAATCATAAGAACCCAACCTTAAATCATGCCTTTCTATGATTTATTTATATTTGGATTTTATCCGATTTCTTTTTGTCCTTATTGAAACTCGTTATTTGTTATGTTCTTCGCTCATGACGTAGAACCCGACGTTATTAATCTCGTCATCAACAACGCCGATCGCGATTACGACTTAAGTAAATAAAGAACTAAGCAAGGCAAGCACCCTTTTGACCATGTTGATCCAAGTTTTATAAATGTTTTCATTAAATATTTTTATTGCATGCGTATATTCATTAAACTTTGCTATTTTGTGGGTACTGGTAGATATACCTCTGTCTTATGAAATTCCTTTAGTGTTGACATGTGAACCTTGATAACCCTAGAATTATGATTAGACAATATCTGATGTCAATTTGGGTATATGCGATGGTTAGTAATCATGCTTAGCCATGCTTTAGACTTGGGACAAATCAATTGGAAAAACTTGATCAGATGAAACTTGGAAATATTGAGACATGATGATGATCATTGGTATTTTGGTTAAAAATGAAAATAAAACTATGTTTTGATGAGGGCAATTATTGGCAATAGTCGAAGGTGCATGGATTTGCACGTAGTGTAGGGGGAGATTGTTGCCCGTGTCGGATTAAGGACCGAACTATGGGTTGTTTTCAGGCCAAGATAACCGTACAACCACAAGTGCTGGTATGGGACAGCCTTAAACCAATTAAGTTATCTAGTTTAACTTTGCACATTGGTAGGCTGGAGTATTACGAGCTTCTTCAGTGATTGGTTGCTCGTAGGTGTACGCCATGCTATGGGATCACTATTTCACGTACAACGAATGTACAAGCACCTTAATATTTCACGTACAGTGACTGTACAAATATCTTTCACCACCATAGCATATCGTCACCATGCTGGTGCGAAGTTAACCTAGGTAATGTAAAGGTTTTCGTCATGAACATTCTGGCCACACGCTAAAAGTGCGTGAAACATGCGGGAAGAAGAAAAGGGCATGACTTGTGGGTAAAGCTGTACAACTCTACAGAGTAAAAACTAATCGATTAGCCGCGCCCGCGGTCATGGGCACTTGGTAAAGTCATCACATAGTTAGCAGTTTTGATATTTTCAAAATGGATTGGATACATTTGTTGGAAAGTATTTGTCTCAGATTTGGGCCATGTGTTGGCAATGGATGATTCGATGCTCACGTCGTGGAGGACTGTGAGTTATTACTTATACCTTACTTGTTTATTACTTTTATATCAGTCAACTTGCTTTTATAAATTCCGTTTTGCAATTACTACTTGTTTTACTATTTAAATCGGCTTTATGCAAATTAACCGTAGAAGCCTTTCCTTTGAAATGGCCTGCATGTATTATAGGATTTGCAAAAGTCTTGCTGAGTACGCAAGTACTCACCCTTGCTTATTCGTGGTTTTTAGGTGAAGAATCAGAATAGCTCGATGAATTATTCGACGCAGGATTCGGGAATGTTAACGAGTTTTTTTGTAGGGATTATACCTTGTCAGTTGCCTGAGGGTTGGATGGGCATACTACAAGACTTTAATTCTTTCCGCTGCATTTCTCCGAATTGTAAGACTTTATTGTGTATATTACCTTTATTATTTGCAATAAAGAGTATGGATGTGATATCAATTGTTGTAAATGTGCGTTAGCTATTGATCCGTGGACTAGTACTGTGCACATGAGATTTCCATTTTTGCATTTATGTAAAAATGGGGGTCGCTACAGTTGGTTTCAGAGCCATACTGACTGCAGGATAACCCTAGAATGGTCGTTAGCATTAGAATAAAACAAATTCAAAATACTATTTTCAAAAGTTATTATATTTGCAAAATATAGTTGTTGCTATTCTTTCCTCATTCTTTAAGATTCTCATTCTTACCCCTACTTTCATTTTGATTTGGAAAACCAATTCCTCCTTCCTTAAAACTACTATCGCCTATAGTTTATTTTCGCGGTTGCTTCTGAAGACATCCAAGATATGTCGCCATCATTCATCTTGCCTGCCGATAAAAACAACAACGTCGACGCCGACAACCTCAAGAAGACGGACATTACTCTTGCCACCTTTTCCCCCCCGACAAGGCGAAAGTAAAGGCTGAAGATTCTACTTCATAAAGAGCCGGTATTATCCAACAGTAAAATGCGGAAGATTAAGAGTATAATAGGTTCTTTGTTAGGAAAGGAACCCCTATACATAGCTGCATCATTTTGCTTTAGTTATATAAAACATTTACATGTAGCATTTATGTCATGCTTTTCGCAATTGGTTTTTATTTTCTTTGTTCGGGCTGATTTATGTGTAAACTTAACCTTTAGGTTAAAGTTTCACGATGAATTGCTCTTATGTATGACTTAAGAAACCTCAACCCATAGGATCAAAAAGAAAATTTTATAAAATTGCTTCTCTTCTTTCCATATAATTTCCCTCAAGCTTATCTTTCTTTTCTGTAGAATTTCTTGCCTACATATTCTTTTAAAATTCTCAGCCCTCTGTTACCTTTTCTAGTTATACTTGAGCCTACAAACATAAAGACTCATCTTCCCAATAACAGTCAAGAAATTTCACTATTTAAGCTTTAGCCAGAGCCATCTTATCTTCTTACTTACCATAAAGAAAAATTTTGCCAGTTCACCTCCTAGTCTCCTTTGCCAAATTAAGTAAAGCTTCCATGAAAAAGACCATATGCATAACAACCATTCGCCTTTGCCACATTTTCCCTAACCTTAGCACCATGTATCGCTCTTTTCCTTTACACCCACCTTGCATGGAAAATACTTATTAAAATCCTACCGACATTTGAAATGAAACTCTTCATAGCCTAGTAGGATTAGAAAAAGCTTTGGGCCAACATTATTATCAGAGTTGAGTAGCAGAAGCATAGTGAGCCATTCCAAATTTTTTATTCACCAAATACCCTACTCCAGCAATACATCCACCTGCTACCAGATCATCCTGATGAGTTTGAATAGCAGACATTAGTAGCCACCCTTACCTAAACTCTTATATAGTAAAATAAAAAGTATGTTACCTTTGATTAGTTGAAGTTTTGCAAGTATTATTACGGGATACCCTCGTAACGCTTAACCAATGAGTTAAAGAATTACGGCGAGATAACCCAAAACAAAGTCAAACCCATAGTTATGAAGCAATTAAAATATAAAATATTATCTTATAAGCATGAACCTTCAAAAGGTATATAAGGTATGACTTACGCAGCGTCACGTCCCATAGGTATGACTTACGCAGCGTCACGTCAATTATTTGTGGCCTCGTCCCCTTACGAACAACCGGTAGAACCTGCCTGAAGTCTCCACCAAACACGATAGTTTTCCCACCGAATGGCAGATCACGTCGGCCCATGATGTCCTGCATGCTACTGTCCAGGGCCTCCATCGCCTGTCGCCTCGTCATGGAGACTTCGTCCCATATTATCAATGACGCTTGCTGAAGAAGCTTAGCGGTCCCACTTTGCTTTGTGAAGCTACAGACCGCTCCATTTGTAACGTTGAGTTAAACCTCGAGTGTGCTGTCCTACCTCCAAGCATGATGGATGCGGCTACGCCTAACGTCGCGGTTGCCACTGCTATCTTGCCATCACCTCGGATCTTCGCAAGCAAAGCTTTATATAGGAAATGTCTTTCCAGTGCCTCCCGGGAAATCTACGAAGAAGACACCTCCATCGCCACTGTCAACCGCAGATAAAATGTTTTGAGTTCTCTTAACCCAGTTGATTCATGAAGCCCGTCTTGGGATCTTGGGAAACAATCTCTCTGACACGAAAGCATCTACAAGCACTGCTCAAATTACAAGTTTCAGCGTATGGCATCAGTTGCATCGTCCAAAAAATGACATCGATGAAAAATTAGACTTAATTACTAGATGGAGGATATTTTGAAGAGTACTGACAAGTGATATTCATACAGAAACTTCTTGTTGTTTCCAAGAATACGCAGGAGCTCTGCGTACGTATCATTTTATTGGTATGTAGGAAGAGATACAAACTCCGTTGTGAACTGACAAAGATTACAAGCAACCTGCTAGAAACAAAAGCCTATTCTCCGGTAAATATACCACCAACTATCATAGAAACGAAAATAAACGACAACACAATGACTACAGTGAGAGAACTAAATCTTAAAAAAAATTGTGGGAACTACAGGATAAATCTCCCGGGAATAGGCAGCACAAAACATCGTGTTCCAACTTAGAACACATAAGAGCTCTCACTTAAGATGTTTTACCAAAGCGGAGACCCCATCTCACTACAATTGCAATTGCAAACCCAAAACCAAATCCCAGTCCAGAAAAGAGGAATAGCATAATGTCTGCGGATTTCTTCTTCGAAGGATGTGTCACCGCATTAGCCGTTGTTGTGTTGCTGCATTCCTTCGACAATGGAGGCCCGCACAAACCACCGTTTCCCAGAAATGAACTGTTAGAGAATGTCATGAAATGAGGTGATTCTGGTATACTTCCTTCCAGCTTGTTGTAGGACAGGTTCAATGTCGAAAGGAAGTCAAGAGATGCTAACTCCCGTGGAATCTCTCCTGAAAGCTCGTTTGAGGACAGGTCCAAAGACTCCAGTAGGCCCAAACGACCAAGCTGAGATGGAATCGGCCCCGTGAGGCAGTTGTGTGACATGTTGAGCACATTTAGCAAAACAAGTTCCCCGACAGCTTCAGGGATGCTACCATGGAATGCATTATTCGAGACATCAATGAATACAAGGGTTCTTAATATCTGAGAAAATGTCATCTGAGACCCTTTGTATGTGATTGCAATAGTATATTGATATGTTCCTCCTTCATGTGGCACATCGTGATCCATGACCAATGACGCATTTGAATCTCTTAATATCATTGACTTCAACTTCTTAAACCATTGCCCTTGGGGCATTGGACCAGAGAAATTGTTTGAGGATAGATCAACAATTCTTGCACTTGCAAATTCACAAGTGCTTTTCTCTTCTGCAAGAGACTGCGCAACCTGTCCAAAGAACTTGTTAGATTTCAGGACAAGGACTTGGAGTCTATGAAGAGTACTCAGCCAACACGGGAAAGAGTCAGTAATTTGATTGTTTCCAACGTCAAGAACCTGCAAGTTTTTGCAAGCAACCAAAGATCTGGGCAACCGTCCTTCAATCCAGTTGCCACCAAAATTTAATGCTTCAAATGAACAGCCCTCGTTGATAGTGTCTGGCAACTCCCCATGAAGTTGATTTCCTTTCAGGTTTAGTACTTGCAGTCCAATAGCATTCTCCATCAAACAAGAAGGAATTGATCCACTGAAGTTGTTGTAAGAGAGATCTAGGACTTGTATAGTCGTTTCACTACAAAATGATAGTGGAATTTCTCCGGAGAAGTTGTTTCCACGGGCATTGAAAAGGGTAACATCACTAAGATGGGTAGTGAAATTAAAGGGTATAGTCGAGAACCTATTGTTGGAGTAGTCGAGCACCGCTGCAGAGCCTCGAGGTATAGGTATGGTTCCCTCAAACAAGTTGAGACTAAGATCAAGCACAGCTACTTGAAAAGGAAGGAAATGGCCATAGCCAACACTAGTAAAATAGTTGTTAGATAGACTCAAAATGGAAATTCCATTCCAAGTCTCCCATGCCCAGTGTGGTATAGCCCCATGGATATAGTTATTTGAAAGGTCGAGTAGCAAGATTTCATCTTGGTGCCTCAGGAAATTAGGGAATTTAGACAAGTTGCAACCTGATAAACCTAAGAGCCATAATTTTGGGATGGGTACTAATGAAGAATTATCTCCTCCATCTGCCACATATAGATTATTATGAGAGATATCCAAGTAATGGAGGTGTTGTAGTTTCCAGAGAGAGGCAAGTTCTATTGCGCCGGAGAAATTGTTTGAATAAAGCAAGAGCATTTGCAACTGAGTTATGTTTGAGATCTGTGAAGGTATTTTTCCTGAAAAGCGGCAGTTACACAGAATTAATTCTCTTAATTTTCTCAGATCACTGACAAAAGAAGGTACTGACCCGGATAAACCACAATCAAAGAACCGGAGGGTCGTCAAAGAGGTTAGATTTGCAATCCATTGTGGTATGGATCCTACTATTCCAAATCCGGCAATCTCTAAAAAGTTTAAGGATTTGAGCTTACCAACTGACAAGGGCAACTCTCCGGAAAAGCCACTTGCACCTAGGCCTAGCTTCTTCAAAGATTTGAGATTAGAAATGGAGCTAGGTATTATGCCGGAGAAATTGGTTCCGCCAACAAACAAATTCTCCAAACTGCTACCAACTGAGAAATTTGGCAAGTAACCAGAGATTTCAAGGTTATGGTAAAGATCAAGTGTGACTAATTTCTTGTGTTGAAAGATTATCGGAGAAACCCATCCTTCAAGATTATTGTATCTTAGTTGGAGAACACTCAATGTGGAGAAGTTTGTCAAGAATTCTGGAATCGGACCAGACAATAGATTGTAAGAAAGGTCAATAACAGCAAGGGAGTGCAGGCTAGAAAGTGAACCACAAATAGTACCAGAGAGCCAACAAAATGGTAAGCTAAGAACCCGAAGCTTAGGAGAGGACTTGGCGAGGGCATTGCACCAGCGTGCTCCATTGTTAGACAAGTCCACGAGGCCAAGGTAGAGCTCCCTTAGCTCGCTAAGGTTCGCGATTAAGGCATCAAAATTCGGCTCTATGAGGTATGAATCAGCGCTAGAATCAGAGCTCCATATGTAGCCGTCACCGAGCATGTCAACGAAATGGAAACCGGTGGAGAGGTCAAGGGAGACCAAATTCGTCAGGTGGCGGATGCCGGTTGGAACCTGGCCTACAAAGCTAGACCTGGAGAGGTTGAGATGGGTGAGCTCGGTGAGCCGCTCGAACCCAGCGGACGGGAGTTGGGACCCGTTGAAGTCGTTGTAGGCGAGGTTGAGATACTTGAGGGAGGTCAGGCTGAAGAGTGCAGGGTTGAGAGCGCCGCTCTTCATCCTACACTCACTCAGGTCCAGGGAGGTGACGCGGCCATTGCCGTCGCCGCAGCGGACGCCTTGCCAGCGGCAGCAGTTCGTGCCCGCCCTCCATGACCGAAAGGTGGTGGTGGACTCGGTGGTGGTGGAGAAGGATTGCTTGAGCTGAAGCAGCGCCGATGCCTGGTTGGGTAGGCATGGAACTGGCGGCGCGCGCGGTACGGCGGCGTAGCTGCTGCTGCCGTTGGTGTATGCGCCAGCAGCTAAACAGGGGATCTGCAGCATCAGCAGCAGCAGCAGCAGCAGTACTGGATCGTGATGGGTCGTCATAATGGAAGACAAATTCATATATGTATTGTATTGGCAGCTAGCTCTGGGTTAACTTTGTATTGCAGCATGCGATGAGTGAGTTTCTATATGGAGGGAGATTTCTACTGTGCCCTCGATCGTTTATATACACACACAATGGCGCAACAGCTGGCTTATCGATCATGCATACGCCTACACCGGGACTGGATTGTTTTCCATGGATGATGGCCATGTTTGTGCTCGCCGTTGTCATGGGAAATTTCTCCGTTAGAAACAAAGATATGAAATTAAGCACTGCATGCAGTCGTCTGAAGTCTCAGCCATTTACTTTGAATTGTGGTCTGCACATGGTATATGTTAGGTATAATCTTGACTTTAGTTAGTTAATCATGAGTTTGTTAATTAGTTATGCCCGTGGTGCATGATTGGAGTCCAGATCAGCGTGCCCTCACCGGAAACATCTATCCCGGCAAGTAGCGATTTTAGAAATCGGTGCGACGGTGGACAGTTTCGTCGGTATTCCGTCACCATCCACCGGTCAGTCAAGCTCCTGATAAATCCAGAACATATATCGATACAAATAATTCATGTTTAGATCATTAGTACTAACAGTTAGCTGTTAAAATTTACTGAAATAGATCTAAACAGTCTAGCTAACAGCTTAGCTAATAATTAGCCAACAACCCAGCTAATAGTTATCTCATTAGCTGGTTCTCCCCTGCTAATTTCAGCTAATAGATGGTTAAAAGATCAATTTGCTCTCGGCCCCTCCACTACAGTACTGTAGCCAAAAAACATACAAGCAACTAATTAATACAAGGGTACAATGGACATTTGCACTCACAACCAAATTTCCAACCACCTACTAGCTAGTAGATTCAAACAGCCCTCAGCTAATAATTAGCCAGCTATTAGCCATTAGCCAGCTAACTATTAGAGCTAATGGATCCAAAAAACCCATACTTAAAAGTCCTCGTGAGATCTCTCGAGGCAAGTGTTCGATTTCCAAGCCCTCTAAATTGTATTTTTTGATAAAATTAGCTTCCTATAGATAAAAATTGCGAATTTGCCTACTTGGTGAGTTTAAAAGGTACAGTAGAGGATATATGTCTCTACTGCGCTGGGATGCTTAGAAGGTAAGCTGCAACATGGTACATCAAGCAAGTGCATAAAGTGATCGGTGGAGTGCGGGAGGACTAGGGTTGAAAACAGAAACAAAATTTTCGAACGTTCCAAAGAAAAACAGAAACGGAAATTTTTTGTCAGAAACGGAAATGGGAGAGCCATTTTCGACGGAAACGAAATGGAAATTCCATATAATTGAAACCAGAAATTCCATCGAAAACTTCGCCCACTTGGCCCAAAAAGGAGAATAGAGAATTTACATTTAGTTTTGAATTAAAATAATTTCAAGAATACAAATAGCTTTATAAAAAATATCAAATAGAGTTCAAAAATTTTGGAAAAATTCTCAAAAAATACTTTGGAACATTTTGAACCTCGTAAAATTATTTCTAGCATAATTTTAGTTTCATTTTTCCTAAATAAATTAATTCTACAAATCTAAAAATAGCAAAATAGCATTTATAAACTCCAGAAAATAATAGATAAATCTCAGAAAATCATAAATGAACATTGAACAATAATATGCAAATGTTAGGGTGTTACACCTTTATAGTTGGAGGAGCAAATGGATGTCAATGGTAATTATATGAAGGAGGACATGATGGTCTGATCTGGAAGACAAATACCAAACCTTTAGCTGATAAACTTGAGAAAAAAACTTCCTAGCGATACCGATGAACATAACATTGTTTTTGTATCGGCCTTGTAGGAGGATTGAGTTACATTATTTTTTCGGTCATGTATATTGCGATTATGTACTATGTTCTTGTGGAATTTTTTACTTTCATTTCCATATCTGCTCTACATCTGTTTCCGTCACTATCCGTTTCTGGGGTTTCTGATTTCATTTTTGTTACTGGTAAAAGATGTGGAAACAGAAACGAGATGACTATTTACTGACCGTTTTTGTTCCATTTTCATCCCTAGCCATGACAGCTCCCTGTAGAGCTACGATAGTGCATGGCAAGGGAGAGCGACCCAGCTCTATAGTGCAAGGAGAATTCCTTCCGAGCAATTGCAACTCGAAAGGTTGTTGTTGGGACAACAGGACGGCATGCAACGCCTTCGAGCACTCACATCACAGAAAGTGCTGCCCGACTGGACACGACGTCATGCTGAGCACACTAACCTTGGTACCTCCTTTCGAGCTATGAGAGCTTGACAGCGATGTGGGCCCCATTGCATATCGTAGTCGGTCGGCTTGCCGCACCCTCGCCAGCCTTCCGAGCAACCAGACTATAATAGGTGACACATGTCACTTGCCGGGTTTTCTGCGCTCTAACATAGGGCTAAAAATGAAATTTTTGTTTAAAGAATGAAATTGTTTGAAGAAAGAAAGAGCATTTGCAACCGAGTTATGTTTGAGATCTATAAAGGTATTTTTCCTGAAAAGCGGCAGTTACATAGAATTAATTCTCTTAATTTTCTCAAATTGCCGACAAAAGAAGGTACTGACCCGGATAAACCACAATCAAAGAACCGGAGGGTCGTCAAAGAGGTTAGATTTGCAATCCATTGTGGTATGGATCCTACTATTCCAAATCCGGCAATCTCTAAAAAGTTTAAGGATTTGAGCTTACCAACTGACGAGGGCAGCTCTTCGGAAAAGCCACTTGCACCTAGGCCCAGGGTTTTTTGTTTCAGTTCGGGAGAAATACCGATCCACAGCGAAACTGACGAAACGCCAAAATTTCGCAAAATTTTGGCCAAATTCATTTGAATTTTCAAACAAAAAATAGCAAAATCTAACCGAATATCAAACCGAAGCATAATTCGCTGGAATCGATAAGATACTTTTCAATCCAATGCATCTATAGCATCCTGAGCATCCCTTGACCATTACCCCTCATTTTAGTGCAGCACAAACCAACCAAATCACCGCCGCTCCTAGCTACTTGTTCCCCAGCACCGATGAAAGGTGGTAGAGCCACTCGGCCAATCACCGACTGGACCAGGTAGCTAATCACGGACCGTTCCTCTGCTCCACCGCTCCGGTGGAGTTCCCAGTGACGTCCTCGCCGGCGGAGGAGGCGGACACGCAGTTCTTGGATGCGTCGAAGGCGACCTCGAGTGGGAGAGACCGGTTCTTGGCGAGGCCCTCAGTGGCGCCGACAAGGTCGGGGAGGAGGATGAAGGAAAGGCGGGAGGTAGGGCAAACGGAGGCGGGGGCAGCGAAGAGAAAGGAGCTAGAGAAGGACGCGTTGGGGGCAAATGGGAGCTGGAGCGGGAAGAGGACGTGGGAGGAGTGTGGCGTAAGGGAAACGAAGGCGGTGTTAGCCAGTAATCCCGTGCAAATGCAAGTGTGTGTGTGGCATTTTTTCTTTCTTTCTTTTAGGTTAATTCAATCGCACTGCTGCTCAGAGTGAGGTGGCGCGGCGTGTTTAGGTTAGAGAGGACCAGCTTCAATACACCAATTCATGCATGCGAGGCAGCAAGAGTGGCTGAAATCGCGCCCAGCTTTTGTTGCTAGAACGATTGTCAAGGTGTGCGCCTATTAATATGAAAACCCAAAAGCAAAGATGAGTTAGGCTGCACCCACAATCGCTTCTCACTCTCTCGCTTTTCTTGTTATTCGCCATCCGAATTTTGTCGTTATCAGAGCTCGTCCAAAACCGCATTCACCACAAATTCGCCGCTAATCCTCATAGCAATCCAAATTTAGCGCTAACATCGTGGTATCGAGTCTAGTTTAAAAACTAGGAGGTTGCAATGGAGGATGACGAACTCAGAAATGGTGGCAACGGAGGCAATGGTGGCCTCCCTGGTGACAACGGCTCGACTCCACCGATTCCACCACACATGATTCTTGGCACAGGCAGTGCCGCGTGCAAGGTCATGATGGAACGCATTGTGAAGGAGGTGGACGTGTCGGTCGTCTACCCCGAGTTGACGAGAACCAACTACCATGAGTGGCAGCTGGTGACACGTGTGAATTTGGAGGCGCAAGGGCTGTGGGAGGCGATCGAGAGCAGTAACATCGAGCGTCGTGAGGATCGGCTAGCCTTGGCTACTCTCCTTTGTGCGGTGCCGGTGGAGATGCGATCAACTCTCGTAGTCAAGAAGACGACGAAAGAGGCGTGGGAGGCGATCCGGGTAATGCGCATGGGCGTCGCTCGTGTCCAAGAAGCGAATGCACAGCGGCTGATGCAAGAGTTTGAGAGCATCTGCTTCAAGGACAGCGAGTCAGTTGATGATTTCACCATGCGCATCTCTGGGCTGGCGAGAAATCTTCGTTCTCTAGGCGAGATGGTGGAGGAGGTACGTGTTGTGAAGAAGATCCTATGCGTTGTGCCGCAGCGATACTCGTAGATAGCACTTTCGATCAAGACACTACTCAATCTTAAGACGATGTCTGTGGAGGAACTCGTCGGGCTGCTGCGCGCGGCTAAAGATCGGGTCAACGTCGAGTCCGTCACTGACAAGGTTGGCAAGCTCCTGCTTGCTGAAGAAGATTGGCTGACCAAGTATAAGCACAGGCTCCAGCCAGAGTCGTCGTCGTCGAGCGGCGAAAAGGCAAGTGCAAGCAGTCAAGGCAAGGTGAAGGGCGGAGCGCGATCTGATGGCTGTGACACTGCCGTGAAGTTGACATCTGAGGGCACGCCACGCCGCTGTGGCAAGTGTCGCAATTGCGGTATCTATGGCCACTATGCGAAGGAGTGCAAGAAGCCGAAGCGGGAATGCAGGGAGGAGGCGCACGTGGCGAAGGCCGAGGTGCAGCAGCCGGCGGTGTTCCTCTACACGACTAGTGCGGTCACGCAGACGACGTCGCAGGTGGTGCACCTGAATGAGGAGGCAGTGATGCCGGAAGACGTCGACGACGATAACACGTGGGTGCTCGATATAGGTGCGAGTAATCACATGACAGGTTGTAGGACTTGCGCTGGCGACTCTCGACGATAGTGTGTGTGGCACTGTGTGGTTCGGCGACGGCTCTGTAGTCGACATCCACGGCATCGGCTCGATGGTGCTGCAGTCAAAGAACCATGGCCACAAGGTGCTATCAGAGGTATATTGTTGGGGATTGGATAACTTTCATAAAGACCATTATATTCTGGTAGCCAGTTTTCGGCCGATAATGAATACCCTCGGATGGTGTCCCCGAGGAAGATCTTTGGATGTGTTAGCTAGTGGGTCCGCCTCGACCATGCTTAGGCTCGTCCCCGAGCATGTGCCTTAATCCCCCAGAGCATGCTTGCGCGGGCGCGCGCAGCGATCGGTCAAGGTCAGGGCAGAATCACAGGCATGCCCCGCATGTTGTGCTCGACCCATAAAGATGACGTGGCGATAATTATGCTGCGGTTAAAAAGACAGTTATGCCACGATCTAAGCCCATAATATCCATGACACAGCATGGCGGAAATCAGGGGAGGCAGTTACAGCCACGTTCAAGCACAGTAATGGCGTGTTATTCGGCTGTAGTTGCTGCAGTTGCTTATAAATATCCCCGCTGTAGATTAGGGGAGAAGAGGGACACACATCGAATACACACAAGATTCCTATACAAACTCAAGCAATACCAAGATCCACTGGACGTAGGGTTGTTATCTCGATTGTGAGAGGCCTGAACCAGTATAAAATTTCTCTGTCCACTGTCCTTTCAAGCATAGCATCCTAATAGCATTGTTCGGACGTAAACGACGTTGAAGATGATGACATGTACTACGCCGACGAAGATGTAGCTGGTGTGGCTGACCCAGAAGGTCACACTGAGCCCGGGAGTCCTTCCCCGGCTACTATAGCACGAGAGCGTTTCCTCCGCTCACGGCTCAATCCCCTCACGGATGATGAGGAGTGTGATGGTCTCTGCGATGGTCTGGATATTCCTGACCATTTCGAGCCCGATCACGAGACCGCATCGCGAGGAGACACCATGATGTCGCCTTCGCGATCTCTATACTCCCACGATAACAATATGGCGGGAGGAGAAGAAGATCTCAAGGTTGAATCCTCGAGGGCTACTCATCATCGTCGCTACGAGGCAGCCAAGAGCCATCTAGAGGCGTCTCTGGACAGAACCCTGGCGAGTATCCATCACCAAGCTCGTGAAAAGTCGGGTGTCAGGGCTAAATCCTTAGCTCGCGGGAGTTCTCGCAGGCACCTCTCGCTGGAGCATGTGCATGACCGGTGGCCAAATCACCCCCTCCCGTTCCACAGAGCGTTGAACGGTTGCAGGCTATAGCAACGGTCATGCACGATCTTCGGAATTTCCTTGGTCAGGTGGACCTAGAGGCAATGGGCGCGGTCGTAGCCAAAAATCTGGAGAAGCTCGCTGCCAACATGAAGCTTTCAGGGTCCCCTTGCAACAAGGAAGCCCGGAGCGTTTCCCGGGATAATCGGTGTCATTCTCCTATTCGCTCCCGACATGGTGACTCCCAAAGTCCTGCTCGAGAAAGCCGCAGGAAGCATGATCGGTACCGCGAGGACGTTCGGAGCGATTCCCGAACAACCTCGCGGGGTCAAAGGTATGCTCGATCCAGTTACTGGCACACCGAATACTCGACCTCAGAGCGATCTCCTCCACACCGACATGGCGAGGTATTCTCTTGCCTTGGTCCTCGCGTCGGAGGTCGTCACGGCAGTGACCGCCATGATCGCCATAGTTGGAGGAACTATCGCGACAGCCAGGCCTTCGGGTGCCGAGATTTCTCAGCATCCCTTCGTGACGTCTCATGGCCGAGCAAATTCAAGCCTGGTCATATTGAAAGGTTTAACAGGACTCAAAATTCATATGAGTTCCTCTTGATTTACTCCACTGCAATTCTGGCAGCTGGAAGGGATGAGGGAGTTATGGCCAACTTTCTCCCCACGGTCTTAGATGGAGCCGTTCAGACGTGGCTCTTCAACTAAAAAGAGGGGTCGATCCGCTCCTGGAGGCAACTCAATGAGGCGCTTCAGGCAAACTTTCAAAGCTACTACATTCGCCTAGGCAAGGAGTGTGACCTCGAGCGCTTGATCCAGACGGAGGGGGAGTCCTTAAGACATTTCGTCCAAAGATTCATCAAAGTAAGGAATTCAATCCCGAGCATTTCAGATGAAGCTGCCGTTCGTGCCTTCAAGTTTGGAGTTCAGGATATCCGCTTCACGCAAGATCTGAAGATCCATCCAGACCTAACGGCCAACGAGTTGTTCCGAATGGCCGACCGATATGCAAACACCGATGAGGAAGTCCAGTGGAAGAGAATGCTGGACGAAGGCAAGCTGTCGTCTCACCCGGGCTTAGAAGGCTCCACGAGCAAGAAGAATCCAGGCTCCGTAGAGAAAAAGATCAAGAAGAAGAAGAGGCCGTCTGCGCCGAGCATGGTGGCGGCCATCGAGCATCATCCGCCACGGGCTCCACAGTCACAACAATGCGAGAGAGGCAGGGATCGACCACCCCAGCGACGCAATGACCAAAATCGCAACGACCAAGTTCACAACGTTCAAGATCGTAGTGGCCAAGGTATTCTGCCAAACGGTCGCTTTCGTCCACTTCATCAAGCATACGGGTACGACCTTCGCAATTATCGGACCTGGGCATTCTGCCTGGAGAAGTTCTACAATGGCAAAGGCCCTATGCCCACACTCCCAGAGAAGGGAGAGAGCAGCAAGAGTAAGGGCAAGGGGCCCGCAGATGAAGACAACGAAGACATGGAGTACCAAGAGCCCCGCAATCATATTGCGGTTATATTCGGGGGCTCCTTGGCCTATAAATCTCGCAAGGATCTGAGGAGGCAGCACGGGAAGTACACCATGTCACTCAAGGTAAGCCCCCCGTGCAGTAGCTCAGGTGATCCGAGCTACCTATTACTTTCTCCAAGGATGATTGTCCCCTTAGAATAACCAAGCCTCAGAAGCTCCCTTTGGTCGTAAATCCGACCATCAGCAATACTACGGTGTGGTAAGTCCTCATTGATGGCGGGAGTTCTTTAGACCCCATATCCGCCAAGGTCCTGGATGAGATGCAAGTTCCTCGATCCAAGATCAAGAGCATAGCGGTCCCTTTCTTCGGGATCGTTCTGGGCACCTCGGTCAAGCCCCTTGGCCAGATCGTCTTGCCCGTCACGTTCGGGAGTCTGAGCAACTTCCAAACGGAGATGATTACTTTTGAGGTGGTCGATTTTGAGTCAGCCTACAATGCCATCCTCAGCAGGCTGGCTCTTGCCAAGTTTATGGCCGCTACGCATCAAGCGTACCAATGTTTGAAGGTTCCCGGTCCAAATGGTGTAATTACCATAAGAGGAAACCAAAAGGCGGCCCTGAACAGAGATGAAAAGTCACTCGATATGGTCGGACAATTGCCTCAACGCGGTCCCAACCAAGAGCCAAGGAATTCCCAACCAAAAGTTGCCCTCCATCTAGGAGGAGAAACCAAGGCGGTACCGCTAAGCAACGCGGATCCGACAAGGTCATGCATTTGGGATCTTCCTTAGATCCCAAATAGGAACTCGAGCTCATTACTTTCCTCCGGAAGAATGCGGACGTGTTCGCTTGGGAACCGTCTGACATGCCTGGGGTCCCAAGGGAAGTAATCGAGCATAGGCTAGCTATTCGGCCTGGCAAGAAACCTGTGCGACAGAAGCTCAGGCGTTTTTTCCTAGAAAAGCAAGCAATTATCCAGGATGAACTCGACAAGCTCCTCATGGCCGGCTTCGTCCGAGAAGTCGAGCACTCGGAATGGCTGGCGTACCCGGTCATTGTCAAGAAGAAGGGAGACAAGTGGCACATGTGTGTCTATCACACCGGCTTAAACAATGCATGTCCTAAGGATAACTTTGCGCTACCACGTATAGACCAGTTGGTCGGTGCGACAGCGGAGTCCTAGGTGATGAGCTTTTTAGATGCCTACTCGGGTTACTATCTGATCAATATATCGCCTAAGGATGAAGAGAAGACTTCCTTCATACCCCATTCGACACTTTTTGCTATATGACCATATCTTTCGGTCTTAGGAACGCTAGAGCGACCTTCCAGCGCCTGATGCAGAAGACCTTCTCAGATCAAATAGGTCAAAATCTGGAGGTCTATGTGGACGACATAGTGGTCAAAAGTAAGCTCGCCTCAAGTCATGTATTCGACCTTGAGGAAACCTTTTGTAACCTCAACAGGCATCAAATAAAGTTTAATCCTGAAATGTGTGTCTTTGGGGTAAGGGCGGGCAAGGTGCTCAGCTACATGATCGGCCCACAAGGTATCGGGGCAAACCCGGAAAAGATTGAAGCCATTAAAAGAATGTGACCACCCAGTTGCGTGAAAGAGGTCCAAGCTTTTACCAAACGCATGGCGGCTCTAAGTCGTTTCATTTCACGGTTAGGTGAGCGTGGGCTGCCTTTCTTTAAAGTGCTCCGTAAGCATGATGGTTTCACATGGACAGAAAAAGCAAATCGTTCTTTCGAAGAGCTGAAGCAATACCTATACAGTTCACCTGTCTTAACCACACCAAGGTCGGGGGAAACCCTATTTTTATATCTAGTAGCAACCCCGCAAGCCGTAAGCGTGGTGTTAACAGTTGAGAGAGGTGGGGTGCAGCGGCCAATTTACTATGTCAGTGAGGTTTTGCATGGACCAAAGGAGCGATACCTCGAGGTCCAGATGCTCTTGTACTCTCTGTTCATGGCCTCCAGAAAGTTGCGCCACTATTTTCAAGCCCATAAAGTCGTAATCCCGACCAACTTTCCACTTAAGGAGATCCTAAGAAATCAAGATGTCGGTGGTCGAATAGCAAAATGGGCCATGGAGCTCGCCGAGTTTGATATCCATTTCTTAGCTCGTACAGCGATCAAATCCCAAATCTTAGCAGACTTTGTAGCGGAATGGACGAATCCGGCGCCACACGCTACTAAGCTTGATAGATCTGAAGAAGTTCGTTGGACCATGTACTTCAATGGGTCTCGAGCCTACGAGCGCTCGGGGGCTGGAGTCATGCTTGTATCCCCCCAAGGAAATCAACTCTAGTACGCCATTCAATTACACTTTGTCGCGACCAATAATGCAGCAGAGTATGAAGGCCTCCTAACCGGGCTACGAGCATGCAAAGCGCTCAGAGTCTAGCGACTAACTGTAAGAGGCGATTCACAGTTGGTCGTCAAGCAAGTCAATAAGGAGTATCAGTGTTCCGATAACTCAATGGCGCTTTACTTGGTTGAAGTGAGAAAGATGGAGAAGTACTTTAGGATTTTCAAAGTACTCTACATCCCCAGTAAGGACAATTCCCTAGCCGACCATCTTTCAAAGGTCGGTTCCTCCCAAATATCCGCTCCGGTGAGAGTGCTCGTCGAGCACTTATACAAGCCCTCCATTCCCTCTGTAGAGGAGGCATCGGAGACATGCGGTAACGTCTCCCTCCTCGAGCACAGTGCAAATTGAATGACGCCATTCATCCAATATCTTGTGCATGGGATACTGCCCGAGGATGAAGCTGAGCGTTCCCGGCTTATAAGGCGATCCTCTCCCTACAAATTGGTTGAGGGCGCCTTGTACCGCAAAGGAGCATTAGGAGTCCTCTCCATGTGAATATCTCAAGAAGAGGGCAAATTCCTTCTTAGAGATATCCATGAAGGAGTGTGCGGAGCCCACTCGTCTTTCAGGACACTTGTAAGCAAAGCCATCCGATTGGGTTATTATTGGCCAATGGCCTTAGCCGATACTCGGTTGATCGTGACAACTTGCCGAGTATGCCAGTTTCATGCTCGCAAGGCACATCAGTCGGCATACGTGCTTCAAACCATCTCTCTATCATGGCCATTCTCGACCTGGGGAGTCGATATTCTCGGACCTTTCCTCCGAGGTTAGAAGGGCTGCAAGTTCTTGCTCGTGGTTGTCGACACTTTCACCAAGTGGATCGCAGCCGAACTCGTGTCGACCATTTCGGCTCAAGCAGCCAAGAAGTTTTTTCGTTGTAACGTGGTGACGCGTTTCGGCATTCCCATCACCTCATCACGGATACTGGCACTCAGCTCACTAGTGAACTGTTTCAGGCCTATTGCGAAGACATTGGGACAAAGATCTGTTTCGCCTCTATAGCACATCCGCAGAGCAATGGAGCAGCCGAGCGAGCAAATGGGAAAATTATTCAAGGAATCAAAAGAAGGGTTTTCAAAAACCTCAGTTAGCACATTCAATCGTGGGTGGACGAGCTCCCTTCCGTCCTTTGGTCAGTTCGCACTACGGCAAGCCGGGCTACGGGTGAAACCCCTTGTTAACTTGTCTATGGTGCATAGGCCATATTACCCACTGAAATGGTGCTGAGTTCTTCAAGAGTGTACTTGGTCAACAGCGTTGACCAGGAGCTCAAGTGTCTCATAGACCTAGACCTCGCTGAGGAGACACGTAAACGGACTTTGTTGTGATCCGCGATTTATCTACAGGCTCTTCGTAGGCACGTGGCTAAATCGGTCCGACCAAGGACCTTGCAAGTTGGCGAACTAGTCCTACGTCGAGTCCAGGACTTATCAAAAGCTAACAAGCTGTCCCCAAGATGGGAGGGTCCATTCATGGTCGTTTCGATAGCACGCCCGGGGACTGTCCATTTAGCGACGGAGGATGGTCGGGTGCTCGCTAGCTCTTGGAACATCGATCAGCTACGTAAGTTCTTTGTGTAACTTTTATCTGTTGCGTGTTTTATGTAAGTTTAGCCGATTCCCTTTCTATAAAATTCAGTTCTTTCGCCCCATGATTTCCATTCTTTCCAAGATTTTGTGAATGTCTTTGAAATCCCTGCCCGTTGGTAAGCCGACCCAGTCTCACACAAGGGCACACTCTCCTCCTCACGGTCTTAATGATGGGATGAGCGCATACGGGCAAGAACATACGCTTCAATCGGCCTATTCTAAGATTCGGCTAGCGTGCGCAAAAACGCTTAAAGCGCCACGACCAGCCCCGAATCATTAAGCTCGCTGCCAGAGGTCGCAGTCTTCATAAGCCAATTATTGTCCGCAGTAGTCCTTCATTGCAAGTTCACAATCGCATACAGACACCCTCTCGGATGGTCCAGAGTCTTAGCTCGATCCGCACGTGTTTGGTCGTCATGCGTTTTGTCGGGCGACCGCACGTTCTTCCTCGTCAAGACTATGCTTGCAACTTAGGGGCATGGATTCGAGACGCTCGTGAAGTTAAGGCCGTGCGCGTTTTTCTTTCTCCCGACCTCACCTATGCTCGCAACTCGGAGAAGGGGCGGTCGTTAAGGGGGAAAACGCGTAGTTTTTTAACTCTTCTGTAAAAAAAGCTCGTGCTCGCAACTTAGGTGCATGATCTTCATTCACAGCAGGGGCTTAGTAGGGACGAACTACCATGTTTTTCTAAAAACGTGCGCTCGTGTTTCGTTCTATTTTTGTTCACTATCTTTTTCGTCTGCTCGCCTTGTTTCGTCTGTTTTGTACAGGCACTCATTGAGGAACAAAATCGCCAAAGATGCGTGGCAAAAGTCATCCACTTTTTCATTCAAATATCAACAAGTTTACAAGGAGTAAAGTCCCAGACAAATGAGTTATTTGCCGAGCTTTGCTTCTCTGAGTGCCGAAAGTTTCTCCTTCGCCTCATCAAGCTCGGCTTCAAGGTCGAGGACTCGTCGTTGAGCTTCGCGTCCTTCAATTGATATCATATCCATAAATGCAAAAATGGAAATCTCATGTACATACAGTGCTAGTCCCATGATCAGTAGCTAGCACACACATTTACAACAATTGATATCATATCCATACTCTTTATTACAAATAATAATGGTAATTTATACAATAAGCTCTTACAATTCAGAGTAATGCAGTAGAAAGAATCGAAAGTCTTGTAGTGTGACCATCCAACCCTCAGGCAACTAACAAGGCATAATCCCTAGAAAAATTCGTTAACATCCCCGAATTCTGCGTCAAATAAGTTTCGTCGAGCTATTCTGATATCTTAATATGACTTTTGCAATTTTTGTTGATTTTTTGTTTTTACCTTTTTACTTTTACCATTTTACCATTTCGCTTTATTGATTTTCTTTTCAAAGCAAAAGCTCAAAAAATCCAATAATTCAAGAGAAATTAGGAAATGAACCTTCAAATTAAATATCACACTTCAAATTTATTTTTATAGTTTATTTGTTTTGGAATAGATGTTTTAATATTACCATTTATTCTTTTCTTAAGATTAGAATGCAAAAAATGAGGAAAAGACATTGTTTTAAATCAAGATCTTGATTCTAATTGAAATTTTTATTTAATTCCATTTTTAATTTTATTTTTTTTATTTTTCATATTTTTGGATTTTTCGGGATGTTACAATGCTGCATGCATTACTATTTATTCCCTTGGTGTTTAGCATGCATTTGCGTCTGCGGTATATGTTATCACAGGATTGAAGATGACATGTTAACGCATGAGAAATTTCTCCGTTAGAAAAAAAAGAAATTATGCACTGCATGCAGTATCTCAAATCTCAGCCATTTACCTTGAATAGAGGTCTGCGTATGGTCTATCCCAGCGACTAGCGATTCTAGAAACCACTGCAACGGTGGAGAATTTTTTGCTCTTCTGGCCGAATTTGAAAAATTATTTACGGATTTAGCCCCGGGATACACGAAATTACAGAAATAGCCCTTGAACAGTACAATTCCGCGCTTCAGATCCGCGGATTAATTTTTTAAATTTTTTTCCCAAATTTCCACAAGATCCATTCATGAATAATTTTTATTAATTTTCCTACACAATTCCGCGACCCACATATGCGAATATTTTTTAAAATTTTTTTAATATTCCACTGCAGCATTCATGATTATTATTTTATTATTTTTTTAAAACTTTTTTAATATTCCGCTCTGCCCGTCTACGGAATAATTTCCGAATTTTTTTTTCGCCAGTTTTTTATTTTTCCGCTTTTTTTTTTTCATTTGCCATGCTTTTTCCGCTTTTTTTTTTTCTTTTTCCTACGGAGGGCTTGATTCTCGAGAATTTTTTACTCTTCTAGCCGAATATGAAAAAATATTTACGGATTTAGCCGCCGGACGGATGAAATTGTAAATTTGGCCTCTCAACAGTAAAATTCCAAGGATCCAACAAGGAATAATTTTTATTATTTTTTCTACTAATTCATGGATCCGCCATGGACTTTTTCCCACGTAATTCCGCTGGATCCGTCGGCGGAATTATTTTTATTATTTTTTTTAAATTTTTTTTAAATTTTCCGCGGATTGAAACCGCAGAATAATATTTTTTTTATTTCGCTGTTTTTTTTATTTTTTCTGGTTCTTTCGTTTGATTTTTCCGTTCGTACTCGCTTTTCGGATCGGTTTTTTCAATTGATTACTGTTCTAGCCCGAGTTGAAAAAAATTTTACGTTTTTCGCCGCTGCTTCGATGTAATTATAAAAATAGCCTCTGAACAGTAAATTTCCGCGGATCGGATCAAATAAATAAATTTACAGTTATTTTTTAAAAAAAATTCGCGCAGTGGGTCAGCGGAATAAATTTATTTTTAATTTTTTTCCGGTTTTTATTTCTGCGCAGTTTTTTCATTGCTTTTCGTCCGGACGGTGGGCCCACCAGCGAATTCCGCGGTTTGGAACCGCGGAAAATCGCGTGCTACAGTAACGCTACAGTGCTCGCACACTGTACCACCATTTTTTTTGTTTTTCCCTATGAGCGATTTTTTTTTTCTAAATGCGGATTTCCGAGGGAAAAAAAAGGTCAGTTTTATTTTGATACTCGATGTAAAGTTTAAAACATCGTGCGATAAATTTAGAAAAATTCGTATTTATCGGCGACATTTCATATAATTGTTCATCATTCTTTTTCGGTGAGTGATAAATTTGACTCGCTGAAATTACAGATATCTATTGTCACTAAAAAATTTAAGCATATTGATTCCGCTATTTGTCACGTAAAGAAAAAAACGATCATGATTTTTTAGTGTAGTAGCCTTATTTCTGTATAATTTTTTTAAAAAAATAGGTATGGTCGCGATGAAATCCCGAGAATTCAAAGGATCGAGCTAAATAAAAATATTATTCTCGCGTTTCAATCATGAAAATTTAAAAAATTAAAAAATAATTCCGCCAATCGAATCCGCGAATTACGGGGAAAAGTCCGCCGATCGATCCGCGAATTGCGAGAAAAAATAATAAAAATTATTCCACCGATCGATCCTTGAATTTTATCGTTGAGAGGCCAATTTATAATTTCATCCGTCTGGCGATTAAACCAGAATATTTTTTCATATTCGCTAGAAGAGTAAAAAATTTCGAATCAAGCCTCCGACCGAAAAGAAACAAAAACGGAAAAGAAACGCAAAAACCGGCGTAAAAAGAAAAACCGAAAAATAAAAACCGCGGAAAAAATTGAAATTATTCCGCAGACGGGCAGAGCGGAATATTAAAAAAGTTTTAAAAAAATAATAATCTGCGGAGCTGCAGCGCGGAATATTAAAAAAAATTTAAAAATTATTCCGCGCTGTGGGTCCGCGGAATTGTGTGGGAAAATTAATAAAAAATTATTCCGTGGACTGGATGCGCGGAAATTCGGGGAAAAAAATTAAAAAATTAATCCGCGGATCTGAAGCGCGGAATTGTACTGTTCAAGGGCTATTTCTGCAATTTCGTGTATCCCGGGACTAAATCCGTAAATAATTTTTCAAATTCGGCCAGAAGAGCAAATTAATCAACGGTGGACAGTTTCATCGGTGTTATCACCATCCACATTTACCTTGACTTGACTAGAGGTCTGCATATGGTCTATCTCAGCAAGTAGCGATTATTCTACAAACCAGTGCAACGGTGGACATCAATCACTATCCACCCGTCAGTCAAGCTTCCTGATAAATTCAGACCATCGATACAAATACTTAAAGCCCTCGTGCTGGCCGACCGGACACGACGCCTTGCTGAGCACACTAAACTCGGTACCTCCTTTTTAAGCTATGACAGCTTGGCAGCGATGTGTGCTGATGTGTGCCTCGTTGCCTATCGCAGTCGATCGGTATGTTGCATCGTCGCCTACCTTCTAAACAACTAGATCGTAATACGTGATATATGTTGTCTATCGGATTTTTGTGTTCTGATATTTTTTCTTTTCAGCATATTATTTTCGTAAATTTTAATTAAAATAATATTTTAAAAAAATTCCACTACGTAATACTAGTAGACAGTCCATAAAAGTGATAAGTAATGTGTATATATAGCACCGTACGCGTGTTGGACCGTAGCTAAGCTAGTGCCAATTAAGATACCTGCATGCATTTACTATTTATTCCCTTGGTGTTTAGCATGCATTTGCGTCTGCGGTATACGTTATCACAGGATTGAAGATGACATGTTAACGCATGAGAAATTTCTCCGTTAGAAAAAAGAAATTATGCACTGCATGCAGTCATCTCAAATCTCAGCCATTTACCTTGAATAGAGGTCTGCGTATGGTCTATCCCAGCAAGTAGCGATTCTACAAACCAGTGCAACGGTGGACATCAATCACCATCCACCCGTCAGTCAAGCTTCCTGATAAATTCAGACCATCGATACAAATATTTTAAGTCCTCGTGCTGGCCGACCGGACACGACGTCTTGCTGACCACACTAAACTCAGGAGAATTTGGCAGCGATGTGCCGTGTGCGCCTCATCGCCTGTCGCAGTCGATCGGCTTGTTGCATTCTCACCTACTTCCAAGCAACTAGATCACAATAAATAATACTAACAATAATAGCGGCTACGTCAGATTGCTCAGAGAATGATAGACTCGCCGGCAAATCTATGATCGATTTCGTTTTTCATATTTGTTAAAAAAAAATAGGTCGTTAGCTATAAACCTCCAATGAATCTACATTTTTTAGAAAACCGCTTACAACCTCGTCGGCGAATCGATGGGTTGCTATAAATCCGCTGATTTAACTCAGTGTTTTTCCCATCGTAGATGGGAAAAGTAATCTAATTTTTTCCAAGATCCGCTTTCGCTAAAAACAACCGAGGCGAATCCATGGGTCGCTATAAACCTTTGACAAATCTGATTTTTTAACCGCAAATCCACGTTGCTATAAATTTATGATTTAATTTTTGTAGATGGAAAAGTGATTAAACCGCTGTTACAACCCGTCGGCGAATCGATGGGTTGTTATAAATCTGCATTTAATCTGTGTTTTTTTATCAGAGATGGGAAAAAGTAATATAATTTTTTTCAGGATCCGTTTCGCTAAAAAACAACCGGAGGCGAATCCATGGGTCGTTATAAACCTTCGACAAATCTGATTTTTTTAACTGCAAATCCATGGGTTGCTATAAATCTACGACGAATTTGTGTTTTTTTTCTGTAGATGGAAAAAGTGACGAAAACATTTTTCTCGGCAAAAACGGAGAAAGGACCAAGACGTAAGGAGCAAGGACCTGTTTGTTACGTTTTTGGACCCATCCGCTATCCTGAAAAATTAGAAAAGGACTTGCTCGCGATTTGAATTTAACAGGAGGTCTTCTCCGTAAAATACCGCACGAGGGACCCAAACGCGATGAAATTTTTTTTCTTCCCCTCACAAAGAATCGCGAAGGACCTATTTGTAATTCACAGGGACCTATCCGTAATTTGAAGGAACGGAGGGGCTTTTTCGTAAAACACGCAAAGTGACAGGTGGATGGTTTGGTTGGGCTTGAAATCCACCGGCTATAAAGGGTGTAACCATATGTTTGTTTATCGGATCTTCTAAACTCTGACAGAGCTAAAAATAAAATTTTCCTCACATGGACATCATTTTTACCCCAAAAAAAAAGTTGACAAAGGGCTACAAAATAAAAAATTCCATGAGGCTATTCCTAGTGGAGAGTTTCATTTCACGGTTTTCGAGATTATCATGTCATCTAAAGAGATTTGAGTAGATAAATGAAACAAGAACCACAATATACAGTTTCATTTCACGGTTTCATATGCTAACCATCGCATTTAATTGCAAGACACAAGATTAAGCAAAGTTGGATGAAATGAAACTCTATAGCCCTTGGTGCTAGTTTCAACATGTTTTATAGTTTTGGAAACAGTGTACACCCAGTTTTTCCCCTCTCTTTGTAATTATCATGCTATATCATCTAAATTACTAATGTGTCATATCATTTAATGGGAATAAACCCTCAGAAACCTCTATTGAGAATGACCCGAGTGCACGGGACGCACCATGATCGGATCCAAAACCGGCGACTTCGGCGAATTTCGCCGAATTTCGGTTTTCCCCCTCGAATTTATATATGCCGCCAAATTCAAAAATTTAAAAAATTTGATTTTGCTACAGTGCTGCTACAGTATTTCGAATTTCGCGAAATTCGTCAAATTCGCCGAAATTTCGGGTTTGGAGTCCGATTTTCAAATTTTTGGCCGGATTTGAACGGAATGGGTCCAATAACCCTTAAGAAAGTCTTGTTCCATGAAAATTTGATGAAAAACTAATTTTTGAGATTTTTAAAATTTGGGCAGAAACCTTGTCAGATTTTTAAGAATTTTTAAAAGCTTGATAATGATGTGAAAAATTATGGTACCATTCTTAGTAGTTTGGGATTATACAAAAAATTTTCAAAATAATTTAACATCATTTGTTATCTTTAAAAAATAAAAACCGAATGGACATAATTGGGACAGTAAACTTATTATATTTTACAAATTTTCTCCGGTGTGATCATGATCTTAAATTTTTATGACATATTAATAATTTTCTCAGTACCATTCTATAAAATTTTCAAAAATTTAAATTTTCTTTGTTTGCTCAATAAAATCTATCAATGCAGTAAGCACTGAACTTATATGATTGCAATCTGCTCTGCACAGTTTTCAGATTTCGGATTTTGATTTATCAGATAATTCAAATATTTTTTAAACTTTTTGAAAATTTGTTTTTCAAGTTTATTTCAGGTAATGATCCTTATTTAAAATTTTCAGCTCCATATATTTTTCCAGGAATTTATAAAAATTCTGACAATGTACTGTGTACATATTTCTGTTTTCTGTTTTGGATTTATCAGGCAACTCAAATATTTTTATAAATTTTTGAAATTTTGTTTTTCAAATTTATTTGAGCTAAGGATTCTTATGTAAAATTTTAGCTCAAAATATTTCTCCAGGAATTTATAAAATTCTGACATTCAAAGTACTAGTTTTCAACTCTCTCTGTGTTTGAATTTTTAAAATTGCTCACATTTGATCATCATCTGAAATTTTCCAGATATATCATAAGTATGTCAGAATTCCACAAAAATTTCAAAACTTTCTAACATCGCTTGTACTATTTTTCATCCAGTTCAAACTTGCCAATCAACGCTTCATCTACATAGTATCAGTATTTGAATTTTTAAAATTGCACAGATCTGATAATCACCTGAAATTTTTATGAGAACATCTCTAATGTGGCAGGAACCTACAAAAAAAATTTCAAAATTTTTCGGCGTTGTTTGAACCAATTTTCAGTCAGTCCAATTTGGGCGAATTTCGGGGTATTTTCGGCGAATTTCGGAAAATTTCGGTGGAAATCAAACCGGATTTGAATTTTGAAATTTGAATTTTGAATCTTGTCCGGCCGAAATTACCGAATTTCGGCCGAAATTTCGGATTTCGGCCTGTCCCGAATTTTTTTCTCAAACGAAAAGTTCATCCCTGACCATGATAGCCGAAGACAACCACTGCAACGGTCGCCTTACTGCATGCATATGTCAAATCCTCATGCGTCACAACTCACAGAAATTTCACAAAATTAATTTTCTCAATAAACAGTTTAATTTCTCCATGTTTATCTTGACAAGTTTTCTGATTGTGTACTTAACGGGACATGGGACTCTCCGGTTTTGGGCTAGGAGCCCAAGAACGCGGGGACGAAAGGGTGGGGATGGGTTTGCGAAAATGCCATACCGTCGCACGGATAAGGAGTGATCGCCCCATATTCGAACGATAGCAGGCTAGAACTAACGGCCAAAATACTTGAAATAACGGTTCTAACGGGCTACCTTATTTTCTCGCAAAGAATTTCGATTTGAGAAATTCGGCCACTTAGGGTTTTCGTGAGCCTCGTGGGGTCCACCGGATACGCCCAAAAAATACGAGAAAATCACGAAGCGACCTCCACGCAACGCTGGCTACCACTTATCTATGGGCGAGCTGGTCGACGCGTTCTCGCACGGTTAAAATCGAAAAGGCACATGCGCCACGAAACCTCGAATTGTGGCTGCTTGCGGTACTTTGCACCGGTACTTTCCACTGTGGGAGTAATAGGCTCAAGAAGTGGCTCGACCTGGCTTTATGCCCCGGCGGCAATGGCAGCACGCCACGGGCGGAGAGCCTATATGGCTCGGCGAAAGGAAGGCTTGGCGATCACGCCGCTACGGGCGAAGCGGTTCGTGGTGGCGCCTCGCGGCAATGGCGAGACGCCGCCGCGACGGAGAGCCCACGGTTTCGGGCGAAAATGACAATCGATTACGCCTAAATAATGGCGAATGAAGTTCAATGGCCTCAAGCGGCAAATGAGCGAAGCACGCCTCGCCGCCGGGCGGAGAGCCCACGGGCCCTCGCAGTAGCTCGGCGACACGCGATCGCCACGGGCGAAGGCTCAAGGTGGGCGGCCTCGGCAAGTGAGCGGGCGCTCGGCCCTTGTCGTGCCACGGAGGCAACCAAGAATGAGAGGGAGGCTTCGCCAAGTTTCTCCTCCGCACCTCATGTCATGGTCTTTAATTGTGAAGGACTCACATCGACACGACGACGGCTCATCCCTCTCGACGCTTCTACCAAACCCGCTAGGAGCCGCTGTCCCGGATGGACTGAAGTAGGCCACTCACCGACATTAAATGAGGTTCAAGGACAAGGCTACTGAGGCGCATGTAATAAATGAGCTCGGGGTCGACGGAGGTTGGAATGATGAGTGCAATTAATGTGTTGTAGATAAGAAGGCCACTGTCCCCCCTACCAGCTGTTCTGCCTATATAACGCCTTGCATGAAGAAGGGGCCGGCTTGGCTAGAGCAGAGCATAGAGAAGGATATAGAAGAGAACCCTTGTAAACACTTCCCCATTTTCTCAATAAAGAACCAGCAGGACGAGGGCTATTACCCACACGGGCTCGAACTCGGTAAACCGCTGTGTCCATCGGCTTTGTTGATTCTCGTGATCCATCGCCGAGAGACATCGGTTTCAACCACGAAGATGCCCCTCATCAACCATATTTTCCGCCCAGGAGAAGTCACCCGCTAGCGAATCTTGTCGTGAAATATGCCGGTGTGGGCGCGCTGTAGGGGGGCTAGTGGTTGGCTCATCCGCCATCTCTCCGGCGGATTTCGTGTTCCGTCCGAAGGACCTTGCATCCGTGATGGCGGTTCACACTGCAGCGACAAGATGTGGCGGAGGCTAGTAGCGCCTAATATGTCCCAGATTTCGCGGACGAGGGATCGCCTCACGCCGCCGCGCAGGAGGGCGGCGCCCACTGCGGTGGCCGAAGCTCTGGGCTCAGGCCGGCCGCTATGGAGGCCGCCATCCGCCTGTAACTCGATGCGTCCGCCTCTCCTCAACTACCTCCGGAGCTTGCAGAGACACCTGCCACGCCAGTGGTCGCGGGATATCGCTGGCCTCGTGGACGCCGCCAGCCTCCTGTAGGGATGCCCGACCGGCCTGGGACCGCTCAGCACTTCACCAAGGGTGCCTGCTGAGCGACTCAAGCTTCCACCGCCTCTATCGAAGAGCTCGCCAAAGGGCTGTGAGTAAGGGAAAGGGCAAGCGAGAAGAAGGTCTCGCCCGCGAGGAGCAGGGACCCGAGGCCCATCCGAGCTCCGGCGCGCAATGCGGGCGTGATTTGTATGATCACCGCAGCTGCGCTGCGGCTCGCGACAGACGGATGGCCCTCGGGGTGAGAGTTCTCCCATGACTCTCACCTCAGAGCGAGGAGGAGGTTCGCCCTCCAACTCTTGGGGAGTCAGGGTCCGCCTCCCCGCACGTGCTGGCCGGGCTGGGCGACGGAGGATCCCCTATGGCGCCGATGCCATGTGTTTTCCCGACGGCAAGCTGCAGGTGTGGCCCGAAGGTTTCACTGCCTCCATCGAGAAGTACGTAAGACACCACCAACCTGAGGAATTCCTTGCAGCATCTACACCATCAGGTGCGTGCGCTAGCGGGTCCGAAAGGCCATGGCCAACTACTTCCCAACGGCCTTGACGGGTCCGCCTGGCCCTGCTATTGAACCTCCCCGCGAGGATCGGTGCACTCATGGGAGGAGTTGTGAGACCTCTTGTCGCCAACTTCCAAGGTTCTTTCACACACTGCAAGGCGGAGGATGATCTCCATGCCCTCGAGCAAGAAAGGAGGAGTCGTACGCGATTTCATTCGGACGATTCTCGCCATCGCCGCAACACGATTCTCTCGATTTTTGTAGTCGGTCGCCATCGCCAAGAGGCGTCATGACCGCAAGATGGAAAAAGATGGCGACTCTGCGACATCGCCACCACCTCCAAGCTCTTCTCCTAGCGCACAAGTGCACGCGGGCGGCGAGGCTTCTGGGCCGCTATCCGTGCCGCCATGAGATCGCGACGGGACGGGTCCTGACTTCGAGGCCCCGCCATGCAAGCAAGAAGGTGCAGAACTGTGAGGCGACCGAGACCAGGGTCCCGCCACTGCCGGCAGATTCCACCGACAGCCCAAATCTATAGACCGGTTTTGGTTCAGAGAGAGCGCCTTCATACCGGGTAAACCCTAACGAGTGAAAACCCTAACGACTCCCACACGAAGGACTCCGGCGCCTATGAACTATGATGACACGCAGATTTTTACCTAGGTTCAGGCCCCCTAGCCCAGGGTAATAGCCTTACTTCCTGCTAGATTTCTGATGGAGTGTTTGAAGCTAGTACAGAGTTCTCAGGTTACAAGTTCTTCGCTAGCTCTCATCAATGTTCATCCCTCTCTCCCCATGCACCGAGTAGTGCCCTTATATAGGCCAGCTAATGGGGCAGTAAAAGGGGGTCATCATGCCGATCCTTATACATTTATTACTTCTTCCTCGTATATCCCGCTGTTCAGCCTCATTAAATGCCGACGATGGATTCGCCTCGTCCGCTCGATGGGACCCATTTGTGACGGGTAGGTGAAAGGCGCCAGAGGATTGGGATCGCGAGAATTTCATAATCAATGAACCCGGACATGACAGCACGCCTCGCACTCAGACGACAGAGGAAGGAGACTTTGAGGCTAAGCCACCTCAGACCACCTTTTTGCCGGCATGGGCGGAAAGCAGTATGCCTCGCCACTCGCCGCCCGAACGCCACGTGAGTTTAAGCACTGTCGGGCGGGCGTGTCGTCATTCGCCGCCAAAGCCGCCACGGGTTGGCGCCAAGAGCAGGCGCCGCTTCCCCACTCGCTTCAACGCCACGTGCCGCAGATCTCGCCCAACGCAGTTCGCCGACAAGAGAGTCCCTGCCCGCCTCGAACGCTAGATCTATTTTTGGAGCCTTCATTGAATGCGTGCGCTTTGGCGGGCCACCACATTACGAGGATACGACCTGCCCGTTCCTCCTCCAGATCCGGCTTTTTTGGGACTAAACGCGCGACGAAGCTTGGTTTTCATGAACCGCTTCAAGAGTGGCGATATATAGATACATTTGTACCAAGCGGTTTACGCCTTCTGCTTTCTTGCGCACTCCAACTTTTGCTCCTCCTTCTTCCTTGCCAAAAATCTTCGATACCTTTCTGGCCTTCATGGCGCCTTCCATTCCCGCTTCCACCGTTGATGATGCTACTATGGCAGGATCGCTGCTTGCTACGGAGGGCACCTCCAACTTCTGGCGGGACCTCCACGCCAAGCAAGGTCTCTCCAACGAAACCTTATCCATGTCAAGCGAGCAATGGCGGGCCGGGTCCCGCCATTCTCCGACTTTTTTCTCACCGCCCTCCACTTTTATGAAATCCACCATCTCCACTCTCACCCCAACTCCATCGTTATCCTTTCCATCTTCGCACACCTCTCGTGAAATGTTCATGGGGTGATGCTCAACCTCCTCTTCTTCCGCTTATTTCTACCTTTTGTCGCGGTTCTACCGACGGCGAAGGTAGCGGGAGTCACATTTCCACCTCGGGACGACTTGGTTTTCCTGCTATATCGCTTCCAACCTGTGTCCAATCGAAGGCGGGCGCTGCGTAATGGTCTGACATCACCGATGACAGCAAGGCCGACGCTTGAGGCCTCAATGGGCAGCTGAGGAATTCGAGAATTGAACTCACGGCCGAGAGACGGCAGAGTTTTGCCATGGCGGCCCGTGATCAACAGATCGCAGACACCGGATTAACAGGGGGCCGTAGTTCGACTTCGTGACCCGAGGATCGCCTCTTCGCCGACGCGTCTGCCCCTGCATGGCGTAACACAAAGCGACGACGACATCACACGACGCATTTTGACGAAGTCTTCGCCCTTGACCTTATTTGTTTCACACGCTTTTCAGCGCTCCCTACCAACCGCGCTTTTTCTTATGTTTTCTCCCAGTGCGAAACCCGAAGGGCAACTCATCAATGTATGGCTTGTGCCGATTGATGCCGCCATTCCAAGCTGCTTAGACTTCCAACAAGGGGTCTGACCGCTGTCGATTTTGGAGCACGCAGAAGCGCTCAGGATCGCCGTGCGCCCCGCCGATGGACTCCATCGGGCCCGGCCGTGGTGCCAACCCACGGCCCACTCGGTGATCGGGGACAACCTCTCCAAAGTTGATCTGATCGCAGTAAGCGGCCACTTGTCCCAGACGCCTATGAGTCCCTTGACCCCAAGAAGGTCGTGGTCACGGGCTGATTCCCACCCGCCACACGGCCAAGGCATTCTTTCACAAGGGCGGCGACAAGAAAGCCGCCTCAACCATGACTTTCGTTTCAGCCCCACTCGCGACGCTAACTCTTCCTCCCACTGCCTCGATCGCGATTCAAGCACATAGCCAGCTTCTCCCAGACCGATTCACGCATACGGGCACAAGCCCGCCACGGGAGCCCATGCCACCGCCAACAGATGGCGGCTTAGGTTCCTCAGCAGCCGCTTTCAAATTTCTAAGGCGGCGCTAAGGGTGACTTCAGATGCCCTAGAGGCAGACACCTGCTCCATCACGGGGCGGAAGCTTCCGCCTGTGCTCTCCCACGCCATCGCCGAGAGGACCGAGGAGGTATAATTTTAGTGCTGGCTCTCGCTTATCTTCTCGGCTCCGCTCGCGTCGCCAAGACGCTTGCCGAGTTTTTCACCGAACATGGCGAATGCACGCTTCACTGCTCCATTACACGCCACCGCTGCTGCACGGGGGCCCAGACGCCCAAAGAATCGGCCTTGGTGAGAGGCGAAGCTGACGCGAGCGCGAGGGCGGACGCGCAGCAGAGGCGCGTGGACGCAGAAAGGGCTAACGCGACCGCGTTAGCCATGCAAGTGAGAGGGCCGAGGCGGCTCAAGCACCCAAGAGCAATAAGTCCCACCACCAGGGCACAACCTCGCCATCATGCTCAAGAAGGTTTTCAAATAAGACTACAAAAGGTGCCGCTCGAGCCCTTGGGTGGCTGAATTACCGCGAAGACAATGCCCTCACAGCTTCGCCTATGCGCACTCAACCAGCCACAGAGGCGCTTCGGGTCTGCATTGCTTCGCGCTGGCCCACCAGTGAGAGGGCTGAAGTCGCGATCATGACCGCGACTTCACGGCAGCCGTTAAGATGCGCCGCCCGCGACGCCCGCCTTTTGATCCAATGTATGTGGTGATCTTGCGAGGGGAGACGCCCGCAGACGGAGGAGTTGGTAAAAGACGGCCCGCCGAAAGCATCGCGGGTCGAAGTCCGCAGCGTGAAGTAGTAATCATGGACGCCTCCACCTCGTGGCAAGAGGGAAGAGGATTTGGATTTAGCTTGACTTTGGACGCCGAAAGTGGCGTTATCGGGCAGCCACCTCGCTTCTTTTGCTTCTTTTTAGTTTTATTTGTCTTCCTGTGTATGCAAAATCTGGACAATACCTTAGTGTAAATGATGTTTTACTTATTTTACCTGTGCGCTTGCTTATTCTGCTTGATTGATTTTGTTTGCTGGGGCTGCCAGGCGACCAGGCTTGAACTTGACCAAAATGCCAAACAAACTTTCAATTTCAAGGCAACGCTCCGAGATCCCTTTTTTTAGATCACATGCAGCCAGCCACAAACACAAGCATAAACCACACAAGTTACGCAGAACTTAGGCAAAAATGACTTTAAACCTGGTAGTTTACGCAGAACGCAGAACTGCCTTAGTTTTTAGGTTTTTTATGCAAGATTGTCGCGGGTTCAAATCCCTTCGAAACTTAGATCCTAATGATCTCTTGGAAATGTGCTGCAGTTGCCAGCGGGCGTAGGTGACAAGTTTTGAAAGTGTTTTAGACCAAAGAAGGCTCGACGATTGACGATTTACTGTGCTTCAGAGCCAATAACCCGAGGCGGCGAAGCCAGAAATTCAAGCATCAGGCCCAACTTACACTTTGGTCACTTGCCCTTGCCGGACGCTAACACTTGGCACTTTTCCTTTTATCGTCGAGGAGCCGTTGGTTTTTGATGCCCGCGACAAACACGCATAGCTTGATCCATCTTAGCGCATGCGCATAAGGAAATGACCAAGAATGTGGCATGAAGCACTTATCTTGCTTATATGCTGTCCGGGTGTTGACGCCAAAAACGCAAAAAAGGTTTCTAGCCCACAACACACTAGACTTAACGCCGTTCAAGTTTATGCGTTAGCGCGCAATCGATTTGACTCCTCGCAATCGATAAGGAGGATAATGTAACTAATCAAGCCGATCTCCGAAACGAATTCGCTAAAAACAAGAATCAGCTAGAAGAAGAGATTAAAGGATAATTAGATTAGTCGATTAAGACTAATCCGAGGGTAAAAGGTAGATCGATTCCAAAAGGCGATGCGCGAACAAGATGTAATAAATCAAACCCAAGAAGTCAATGATTTATCAAACAATCGGCATGAGCACGTAACTTTTATTCGGACGAGCGTTTACTTTACAAGAGGAAAGATTACAATGCTAAAAAGGCTAAGAACTACGTAGCGTTTAAAACTAGTAGATGTG